>OX381704.1:106072922-106530144 GCA_947462335.1 Harmothoe impar | reverse complement strand
CTTTGACATAATATAATATGGTATGATTCTAATATGGTACTCCAGTGGTCACAAATTCAGTTCAATGTTGAATCAATCTTAAATCAATTTTGAATCAACATTGACAGCTATTTGTCAAGGTTGATTTAATTGCCAAAGGCTGAAAATCAAAGGGAGCTGTGATGAAAATCTCTCGAGTAACTCAGTGCTTCCACATAAGGTGTCGCTGGGTGACATCAGCAGTAATGTAGGGTTTTACGTAGATAACCCTTCCCTAACAAAAAAAAAACCTTTTCCAATCGTCAATGAGCATAATTAAACAACTCATAAACTTTTCCCTGGACTACTTTTTCTGCAATTCTGTAATCAGTTATTATACATAATGAATCGATATCGACAGTCTCCTGCAAGGTAGCAACGATTCCGACCTCACATAAGAGTAAAATCATTTTTCAACTATGTGTCCCTTTAGGACTTTTGGGTAAATATTCACGTTTCCATTATTCAAAATATGCTTGGCATTCACCCCCACTCTCTGTGTGCTTCTTGTCAATTGTTTTCTGTACTGGCATGCTTTTACACCTGTGTCCACGCCATCATTTCCCCGCCCCCTCTCGGGAAAACGGAGCCTTTACTCAACTATGGGGTTTCTGTTCTGCTAAACATTGTCTTGACGAAAACATCGCTTTACAACAACAAGCCATCCTTAAGGTTGGTCGCTACCATTTGATCAAAGTCAATAGAATGTCTACAAATCTCTACCATAGTAGTTAAAATCAAATAGGATCGGCAAATAAAAAGAAAAGGCGGGGGTCCCATTATAATTGTTTTACTATTGATTTTTGCATTATAAAAGTATTTACATTTTTTTGGCGAATGGACAATACATTGGTTGACTTCGTTAGATGATAATATTATTTCATATCAACCATTCTGAACAGAAATATGAAACATTATAATTATATGAACTGTCAATATATGTTACACTTTACTGCAAAAATATTTTCACAGTTGTATGGCATGGCATTAGTAAATTTATAATCACAATGCACACGTAAAATGGTCTCACTTTTATTTACATGATAATGGGTAAATATCGTTGGCTCATTTTGATATATCTAAGCCAAATTCAACAGGTAACAATCAACCTTAATGCGTTAATACACTGTGAAAAAAACACCAGGTATGCGGCAGTCAGATAGATCATCTCCTATGGAAAGCCTACCGATACACAATGTCTAATCAGAAGACAGGCATGAGTGCTACTTCCCCTCCCACACACAGGGGGGCGCTGCAGTGCCTATAGATATTCCACTGGGCTTGAGTTTGGCCGTGTAGTGTTCAATGTGCTTTGGGGATGCTATCAATCTCACTTACTCAGTTCACACTGGTATTATTAGCTCTCCTGTAATCTAACAAACATCCCCTCTGGATGTGTTTACAATATGTTGAAGCCATCCTAACTATTCTCACCTCATCCTTCATACTAGGAAGCTTTAAAGCAGTAGGTCCTTGATTGTGATTCGTAATAGAGCCCTGGGGAGTAGCTAGTGATGCATTCAACCATATAGGGTTTATACAATAGACCAAAGTGTCGTCAGGATGCATGGAGCTGCATAACAGAAATAGGTCCTGCTAAGAAAAAAAACACTTAGTATAACGTTATGCCACAGTAAGGAGGAGCCCTAGAGAAACGTTATATAGCGTTATTTAACGTTATGAAATGGCGTATAACGTTTTTTGTTTACCGGGTAAACCATCTAATCCCACTTTGTCATATGAGTTAGATTGAACATCCCTTCACGCATGATCGAATAAAATGATGGCAGTTATCCGCATGCCTAAATATTGGAAAGGTAGACGCCAGGGCACGCAGTTTCCCACGACAGACCTGTGGTGGGATTAGCTCAGGGACTGAACTCTATTATCTACGTTCCCCTCTACAAATGCCGATTGTTTTTTGGGGACGGCTTTCGTACTAAGGTGGGATAGCGTGAACCGATGAGGCGGGGGGGGGGGGGGGGGGTACCACAATTTTCTTCCAAATCAGTGCATTTCACATGAAAGCTTTTCTTCTATGTTATCATCCCACGATATCATCCATGCACAGTATCCCGGCGGTGTAGCCGCTGGTGTCAACATAACATTGGGTTCACCAAGAGGAGCTGCCCTTATATATCCTTCTGGACGCCATCATGCCGCAGAGTCATGATCTTGTGGGCCTTGCTGGATGCAGGAAGTGAGGTCAGAGACTAATTCCCTGTGCTCTGATTGGTGAGAGCCAATGGATAACCATGGTACACATAAGCATAGAGAGCCTTTTCAACAAGGCATTCAGTGTATGGTAGGGACAAGTGGTACTTTTCCGTTTTTTACTTAATCATGATCTAAGAAGCTGATAAAGATTGAGATACGGTTTTGAATAGAATATTGTTTACATATTAATTGTGATGTCAAATAATATATCATTGTCTGCATATAATTTCATAAATCATTGGATCAGACTCATTTTGATCAACATATTTGTAATGCAATATTAAGCATTATGAAATGCAAGTGAAGTCAAAATAGAGTGGCAAGAGTTTGACGTCAACTGCATTCCTCGCATAGAATGCGGCCTACAGGTATATCATCTTTAAAAAAAACTATGAAGGGTCCTTATACCATGCATGATGTAATTAAAGTATTGTGAACAGCCAGGAATCTTAATATTTGGCGACATATTTTGCCTTTTCAAATACTAAGAAATGTGTACTACGCTTTGGACAAAATGTAGATATATAGACAAAGGTGCACGAGTTTTTGGTCTGTTGGAGGGTTATTTCACGAGTTGACCCTCGGGCCGTATTTCACGAGGCCGCAGGCCGAGTGAAATGCGGCCCGAGGGTCAACAAGTGAAATAACCCTCCAATAGACCAAAAACAAATGTACCTTTGTGTTTATTTTTTACCTTTTTCCGATTCAAATTAAATTATTAGGGCCTCCAGGGGGGTGAAGCGCTTAAAGTAGCCTTTTTCTACTCCGTTCAAATGTAAACAAACCGCCATTTTGATGACGTCACAGGGCCGTGAAATACGGGCATGGGTTATTTCACGGGGGGTGTGAAATACGGCGGTCTTTGGTCAAATCAATGGCACTGCAGTATTTCATAAAAAATAAAATGAGAAAATATACAAATGTAAATTCCGATGAGGAATGCATCGCTTATTCAGTTTTTGAATATAATGGAGGCTGCAATTAGAATTTGTTGGACTTGAAAATAAATAGAACTTGACTATCTTATCCATAGGCATGAAGAAACCTAAGTTGGCTGCAAATTTGTCTTGGACTTCCAGTGCACTTTAAGGTAGCACGAGGGCAAATATTGAAGATAGAAGAACCTAAATGCAGGTGATCATTATACTCTTATCCGATTCTATCTTTGGTAACCAAGTAAGACAGATGGAATATATGAATATTCCATAATATATTTATAGTCCATCGTTCTGAATAAAAACAATATGTACACTTCCTCCTGCTCTTTTTTTAACAAGGGATCCACTTATTGCCCCAGTAAAAACAGTCTATGCTCAGCTTAGGGATTAAAGCTGGGCCGTCAGGGAATAAGTTCAGCATTTTCCATACATGACTAAAATAACAGTTCCACCAGATGGTAGCAGTGTTTAGACAGGGGACCATGAGCATTGTCCAGCTACAACATATTAAGCCTATCTTGTGCCTGTAAGAGCTGAGCTCCCAGCCCTTAAGAGCCCTCTTGTAAATGAAAACTGAACTATATCCAAAAGTGCTTTTGGCCTCACTTCAACCATGACGGTCAAGCTTTAAGTAGCTGCCTATACTCGCTCACCATTATCCTTCTCCAATTACATTGGGACTTACACCAGAGGCTCATTTCCTAGGAATCTTATCTTTCAACTCATTGCATAGTTCCAAGAAAGCTTCCTTAACGCTCTCTACAATCTGGTCTATACAAACCATGCGTTTGGTATGACAAACTAATGCATGGAATTTAATATCAGGCTTGATTGATACATACAATGACACAGTCATGTCCTGCTCGAGGACAAAGTCGTCTAAGATTCTATTCTGTGACTCCAATTCAAGTTATATGAACTCTATGCTCAGACCTTTCATAATTCTCTTTCTCTTTCTTGTTCCAATAACAATATATTATGTTAATAAATCCATTAATTTTAAAGTTCAATATAGATATATACATACTAGAAGAAAATCTCTCTGGATGATCTTTAACATTTTGTTGATTGCTGTACGTAAAAAAGAGAAGTCTTGTCCATGATTTATTATCTAAATTATTTGTTTTCGGTGGCATGACACTTCATTCTGGGTTGTACAATCCAATAACTGTCATTTCCAGTTAAATCATAAACACTCATCTCTGTGGAAATTGCTCATAAACCTACAATGAACATACACTTCCGGGAGCAAAAACCAGCTAACACAATAAAAAGCATGTTGTTGAAAGCAGATGAACAGACGCTCATAATGGCCGTGAATTTAATAATACACTGCCTCGTGCCGGATCTGGGATGTTTCAACCACCCCTTATAAGATGAATATGTGATGTGGTGGCAACACATGGAATTCAATCTATGCAATTGCAACATGTAACAGTTTTATTGGGATTCCAACCTAATCTGCACTGATGCGATTCAAATTGAGCCAGGTTCCCCAGACCTAATGATGAGAAGCTGGAATTTTGTCATCAGCCGGTAGTAGATTTTATCCGGTATGAAACAGGCTAAAGGAAATTTTGTGTTTCAGGTTTTACGACCCTACCTAAAAAAGCAGGGCCAACCATTGCAACTTTTATTCAATTTTGGGAAAGATATGTTTAGTCCATTTGGGGGCTATATCCTTGATTTAATAGTCCATAATTTGGGGTTGTCATCGGCGAGTCTGTACTGAAAAAGTAAATAGAGTCTGGAGCTGACAAGAGCTTTGGGCTGACATATGCCAAGTGGGTCTTTTATATGACAACTACAGCTTTTCACTTAGATGAGTCTGGAGACGGGTTTGTGGGATGGTAACTTGATGGGTCAGACAACCTTTACCTCGTTTATATTATGACAGTCACTTAGAAGAGTCTGGAGACAAGTTTTTTTTTCAGTGTGCTCGAATCAATTTCTGGGTAATTTCAGGTCAAAGTGAAAAAAGAAAAAGATAATCCGACCTATCTACCCTAGATTTCAGACCATGTAACTAAAACACACCTTTTTTTTCTTTGGCCCGAGCTATGCCAAAGGATGCCTGGGGAGTGTCAAGAGCTAGGGTTCTGTAGGGGTGTGTGCTTCTTGTAGCAAGGGTAAGCACTGATATAGCCTGATAAGATAAGAACCAGCCTGTATGGAGATTACCCATTGACACAGAGACCATCGTGGGAAATCCTATCACTACATTCAACCTTATCTATACGTGTCATACTAAGCTTTATAGTTTGCAACTTTCTTTCGAATAGTGATACTGTATCGTCCGGATAAAGCGCTGGGGCGCTCTTCAATTTGGAGGGGGTCTTACCCCCTTCGCTTACACAAGACAGGCGCTCATTCAAGGTCATATTTTAGTGCTTAAGGAAGATCAGCATGGCCCCATACTCCCGGCGCTAATTCAAGACCGGTCCTCTTTCAAGACCAGGCGCTATATGGCCGTGGTACAGTAGATACCCTTTGATACAGAGATTGTACATCTTGTTTTATTAATTTCATTCTACTACGTCTGTTATATATAGACAAGGGTGCATGGGTATAGTTCCCCACTGTGGGTTATTTCAATAGCTGAACTCTCAGTGAGGAATCACGAGTGCTCCTTTGTGTTCATTTTTATGTCATAATTGACAATAAACAAAATGAAATTAACACTCCCGAAAAAAAAATTTTGATGATTAAATGATCAATTATGATTATATGATGTACCCTCAAATAAGTGATGTTTATATCACGTATTTGGGGAGGGGGGCTTGTAGATATAGCTCTGCTTTCTAAATCTAGATGGGGCCGCCGTGTTAACCACGAAACAAAGATTTATATTAAACACAATATATGGAACAGGCCCCAGCGGACCTAGCGGGGAAACCATTTCTACCGGACATACCATACAAGAGGGTGTGGTGTCTGAAATAAAAAAAAATCATCACATTTTACTTTGTAATTGGTTGTGAAAGACTAGTGGTAAATTATAGGACACTGCATGTTCCAAATGCATACCACATTAGGTTCTGTGAGAATCTATGTTAACCCAAATGGAAGGCGGATGTCGACTCACATTTAAAGGCCCATATCTTGCAACCAATCCAATAAAAGTAGTAGTGGAGAGAGTACCAGCACTATGAGCCTGCATAGAGGAGGTGGGGATTTAAAGTGGGCATAATTATATCCGATTTTTAACTAAATTTGAAAACCTACATGTGTACATAATATTATGTTCCAAATACTGTAAAAATGTATTATGTATGGGCTAGGGCAAATTAAAATGGTGCACATGGGTAGTAACAGCTGAGAAGTTTGATAGGTGGGGTCTAGTTATTTCTCTAGTGTATTTTCAATAGGTGGGGGGTAAAATTGTGCAGGATTTTATTCCAAAATGACCCTATATTGAGTGATAAAATCAAACTTGAGCAAAATCTAAGAGAATGAGGGGAATAGAATAGATGAAAGGTTAAGTATGTCATATTTGTGAACATTCTGACTCATTATAAGAGACATCAATTTTGTCCAACACATCGGATATACTCACTTTAAGCAACTCAGGTGATTACAACCTCAAGAAGAAATAGTGTTGTTCTAAATACAACCTTATATCTAATTATACAACCCAGTTAGATTGAGAATCACTCTAAAGTCACCTCCTGCCGGTGGGGAGAATCCACTTCAGTGTTTCTCAGGGGAACCCCAGTTTAAATTGCAGTAATTTCCGCTTGCTGAGAAGGGCCCCTGTGGTCAGCAATTACTAACTAGACGCTCTCCTGAGTCTACAATAGTGCTGCCAAGTCGTCTTATTCAGGTGAGTAAACCACTTTATTTTGTGGTGAATACTGTCTAGTGGGCTCCACTAATCTATCAATCTAAAAGCAATGGTTGGACCGTTCCTAACGGTAGTGCATGGTAGCCCTTGGCGTACTGCACAGCTACTGTAGATTGAAATACCATGAAATAAGCGCCTGACCTTCAGGTGAGGATGCTTTTGGCGACAGTGAGGGTGCTTGTTTCTCCATGGCCACGTTATCTATGGTGACATTGTCAAAGTTGCTCTTTAAATGTCGTTTTTCAAAACATCAGATCAAGAATCACATATAATAGATATAAATATGGAATCAGTCCAAACTCAGTATTTCTCAGTCACTGGTACTGGTGTAGATTTTGGCCTTTTCATAGTGCATTAGAGCCCATATTCCAGCTTGTGAAGAAAATGGTCATTTGGAGAGATTAGTGTTTACCTCTAATAATACTTTGACAATTACTAAAGCCTAAAAAGTACATGACCTGGAAGTTTTAAGGGAGGTGTCGTAGAAATACTTATATTCCCTTTGGAATTTACATGAACTCAATGAAAAATTATGAGAGCAAGACTGTTTCATGATTTTTTTAAACAAAATGTATTGACCAGAAGTAAGTATGATTTACAATGTAGGACAAACATGTGTTTCTCACTTCAATCGGCCTTGTGTGATTTTCCTACACATAAACGGGATATCAGTCTTTCACATTTTATAAGAGATATCGAATTATATGATATCGCGAAAAGTATACCACAATAATACAAACCAATATTCTCAGTTTGTATTGTCATATCCATAACAGTTCTCAATTTATTTTCAAATCTATTGAAATCTGTAATATTTTGAGTGTTCACCTCTTGCACATTCCATCTGAAATCTAATGAAGCTGATCAGATCAAGATTGCTGAACTAGTAGCAATGTGACCGATTTCACTTCACCTGTTCCCAGGCTGAGAATAATTAGCTTGATTATCAGGAAAGGCTAAAAGTATGCTAAAAGCTCATGCTAAAAGCAAATTCTAAAGTCATTGACCTATTAATGCCTTTTCTTTTACCAATAGTACATGTTGAATTAGGCATTCAACTAAGATTAGATATAATTATTGATATCCTGGTGTGGTAACCAAGTTAGAGCTAATCCGGTTAGAGGACGCTAGATGATGTTTAGTGAAAATAATGTAAAACAAAATAATTGTAATTAGACTTAAAATCAATTTTGGATACCTTGACAATAACTGAGAAGGCCTTAAACATCACACATAAGTGACATTTGCTAGAATCCGCCAACCTTGTTATATCCTTGGTTTTTTTTCTGATGCTCATTACACATCTACTGATCATCACTAGAGACAGCTACAAATGACAAAGATAAATTACAGCTACAATCTGAAAAGCCTTTCTCAAAATTGTCAACTAGACATTGGAGCCTTTTTACAATATATGGGTCAAGCCGCTGACTTATGTAGGTTTGGTCTTTTCAGGCCTTTTAAGCTTTATAAGCCTACAGAATTAAGACTTTTGCTTCAAATGCTTATATTCTTTGGCATGTGTGACAAAACATCCTAACATTTCAGGGAAAAAAATATTTTTGTGTATTGGACCAAGATTTTGTCTTTTATGGCCCCCCGAAGCCAAAAAAGCCCTAAAAAATGACAAAAATGACAAAAATGACATATTTTACATGCCAATCATTTAATCTAAGGAATCAATAGCCCATCCCAATTAATTTTTACCATTAGGCCTATGTTATAGTAGATGGATTCAAGAGATTTTACCATGATATGTATCTTTTATTTTTTACTGTAGACTTTTTGCTGTGAATTTGTCACTTATTGTCAATCTATGTTATTATATTGGTGTCCTCATACAGTAATTAAAGAGATACCACAGCATAACTATTTTACCCCTCATGTTGAGATAACATGTGGGCCTTATACTGGAGAAAGAAAATTTTCAAAAAAATCCAATCCTCTAGGCTCCAGGAGCAGATGCATATTTGATACAACATAAAAGCACGGAGTAACAATTGCCATTTCTTTCTCTCATGTGGTTATTTCTGGCTATATATTGAGTCATTATGTTCCAAAAGGACTTGTGGTGGCAAGGGCTTAGTGCTTGATAGCTATGGTAGATCATGCATTCACCCATGCACACCCAAATGCTTCACTATGACAAATTTGAATCCTGGATGGTGTTACTCCGTGCTTTTAAGTTGCAGTGTTACTCCGTGCTTTTAAGTAGCAGCAGGCAAATCCTGACTAATAATTAACTTCTCTGTGATCCACAGGGTGCCTACAACACTCCTTGATCATTTTAATGCTTCATAATCAACAATGCCTCACATATCTAGAATCTGTGGGTAATTTAAAAATTCACCTTGACTTAAAAGCACGGAGTAACTCTCAAAAAAAATAAAGGCTCACAGAAATGCTAATATCCAATATATCTAAGTTTTAACCACTCCATTGCTTTGCTACCAACCCTCTTAGATGGTCTGCACCCTTAAATGTGGGAATTTCACATTTCTTTTACTATTTATTGTGATATTCTATTAAAAGCACGGAGTAACTAGTGTTACTCCGTGCTTTAAAGTGCTGATATTGGCCATATTCAGGCCCGTACTGTGAAAGGTGGGTGATGGAATGGGCTAAAGTACTAGCTTTACACAAAAGTAGATATGTTGAAGATGATACAGAGTGAGTAACAAGAGTATTTGACCCCTTTTGAAGAAGTAGGACTAAAGGTGGGGAAGTGTGATAAAACTTTTCAATTTTTCCAAAAAACCCAAATTTCACAGGCCTATATCGCAGAATTTGTTTATTTCATCATTTCAACCTTTATTGAGGTTAAGGATGTATATCCTGCCATGCTGTAAATGGAATTCTTAGTTGCTGTGTTGTATTTAAGAGGAAAATAAGGTGTCCCTGTACTTAAAAGCACGGAGTAACACCAAAAATGCCCACTCATCTTTGCATTGTTATAAGAATTGAACCGCTAGGGTTAGAAGCGTACTGGCGGTGGTTTCACGGAGCCAAGATATATACCTTTCAATAAAATAAACTTATATAAACATATTCTGAGGTTTCTGATTTGTCCTTCCCCAGCTCAATACCTACATAAGTCAGCGGCTTGACCCATATCCATCTTTCAGGTTTCAAAATTACAATTTAAACTAGTGGGAAATGAAAGCTATCTTTTGATAAGATGAAAGACACAATCATAGGTCAAGTCTAGAGTTTGGATGCTAGAAAATGTTAGTTTTGACGTGTACATAAACGTCCATACGCTAACATGTTTAGTCATACACGCTACTAGCTGGAGTCCTGTGACATCAAAGGACTGGATGATGTTTTTTATGCACCGGCTAATGGTGCAAACATGAAAGCTGAATACAGATGTATAGGGGAGGGTTTTATCCTAATCATGGATCTGAAGGCAAATTTATATCAAAAGGAATACCATAGGAGTATTATAGAAAGAGTTTTGTGTATAGACTAGATCAATTAGGATTTATCTTCTGCTCAATTTTTGGCACTTCTGGCAACTGCAGTGATAATGGGGAGGGCCTGGAAAATATAGTCCCATTTTATGGGGGGAATTCAGTTAAATCTATCATTTTTAAAGCAATATATTCAGAATTTCACGTGCAAAGACAGGCTGGTTGAAAAGGGAAACACTTAAAATATCGCTTCGACCCTTAGAGAGGGACCTGCAGGTAAGGTTGGCAGGGCCCAATAAGGACCCGTTTCCTTTCAGTTTAAATACATAGTAACCAAAAGCCCAGCCCCCAGGGATACTCTCCCGCAGAATGCATAACCTATGCAGCACGATTGTCAAGAGCAGTAGCAGTCAATTTCCATTAGATCCTCAAGAGAAGGGCTGGTCAAAATTGTTTTTTTTTTATTTGCCATTGACAGTGAATTGCTACTTAGTTATGCAATGTATATTCCTGCAATAGCCCACGCGGTAGATCTAGACAAAGTCAGCCCTGAAATAACAGGGCCAGTGGTTGTAGTCGCATAGTCAATCTTCAGCTTTTCTATAAGACAACAGAGGACACAGACTAATGCCAATGCCCATTGATACCATTTCTGCCATATTTCGCAAGGGGGGGCTGGGGCCATATCCCATGAAGCCACAACTGTCATTTGCATTTATTTTTCTATTTGAAGCAATTTAACGAACGAAAAACTGCTTTTGGGTAGGCCATTGAATACAGCCACTTTGTATTCAATGGGGGTGGGGGGGGGGGGCATTGAATACGGCCCTTCCTATATTTAAGCATAGTGAATCTTGTATTTCCAACAAGAAAAAGGTCAAATGTCCCCACCGCGGATGGGTAGAGAGGTGGGGTGGCAGTTACTATCTACTCTCACAGACTCAGTGGCCCCGGGGGAGGGAGGAGATGGTAGTGCGCACCGAAACTCCATGCCTATAGCTTGTCCTGAGTTAACTCAGCTCTTCGTTCCTCTGAGATTTGCAAAGTGATGTGCACAGCTAAGTAGGAGCCAATGGAAGCCATAACCCCATCAATAGCAGGTGTCTCCCATGGGTACTATGTATGTATCCTGAGGCCCGTAAAGCCTCATGTTGTTGGGGCTCTATGGGGTTATCCTTATAACAACTTATAATAATAATAATGATAATAATAATCAGCAGGCACTAGGGAGATGAACAGGCAGCCCAACAAGCACCAACACTCTTCAGTATTCCATAGACAAAAAGTCTATCAGTTTTTGTTCGTATCAGGGCAATTTTATGCATTCATGATCGAGCTGTAATTCACCAAGCCTTAGGGTGATTGAAATTGGGCCAGATGGTTATGATGTGAAATAACCCGGGAACAGATCGATATGTGTGTCAATTTTTGTTAATCATTTTTATTAACCAATTGAAATTTACAGATTCATGGTTTTTATGCTAAAGAAATGTATGAATCCCCATTTTGTCATTATTGCCCAAGAAAGAGACTAATTTTTTATGACATTGTAGGACCAAAATGACGAGTCTCAGGGTGACAAACATGGCCTCAGTAGTATAGTATGTATCGGAACGGGACTATAGTTAAGTACTGTTTATTACTCAATCGACATGCAGCCAATCAGAGGCCTCCATTTGGTCACGTGACCGGAAGTGACCTACTTAGGGGATTAGTGGTGACGTCACGTGACCTAGTTAGCCAATCAGAGGCCTCCATTTGGTCACGTGACCGGAAGTGACCTACTTAGGGGATTAGCGGTGCATTCTGGGTAACCCTGCAGCCAATCAGAGGCCTCCATTGGGTGACCGGAAGTGACCTACTTAGGGGATGGTGCATTCTGGGTAACCTACTGACCTACTTAGGGGACCGGAAGTGACGTCATATGACCTAATTTAGGATCACGTGATCGGAAGTGACCTGATGAGTCACGTGACCGGAAGTGACGTCACACGACTTAATGGCCAACCGGAAGCGACCTGATTGATCACGTGACCGGAAGAAGAAGAAGTTTTTTTTTTGTTTAGGATCCCGTGACTGGAAGCGACGTCGTCACATGAGTGACGCTTTAAGAGACTGCGCGACTTACTAGTAAAAGAAGCCGTATGATAATAAAAACACAACAATATTTTCTTTTAATTTTTTTTTATTTATTTTTTTTTCAATCTTGATAAACACTCTATTTTTGAAAAGATGCACACGCTTATTTTTATTTTTTTTTTTTTTCATATCTCTAAAGGACTCGTTGTCACACCGTCAGAATGCACGCGACGCTTATAATACAAGTAGCGCACGCCGTCTTTCTCTATGGTGTAGGTGACCATTTTGTTTCGCACCACTTTGAAATTTCTATTTACAGCAATGAGAGTTTTTCGTTGGCGAAGAACATCCAAGAAGGCGTCTGGTTCCTGGGGGTTTTGTTTCTTCTGTACGCCTTTTGCACTCCATTTTTTGGATTTTCTTTCACCGGTGTCGCTGACTCGATCGTAGCAAATGTAAGTCTTAGGGTTGAGACTTAGGATCCCGTCACCTTCCCACTCCGCTTTCATGAGCCCCGAAGTTCTCAGATCGTGAAGGTACCGTCTCTCACAACATCCGCCGGGCGGCGCACACCATTCTCGCACTCTTTCCGTTTTTGTCTTCACGAAAAGCTCTAAGTGCTCGTCGCACACCGCTGTCGGAAGCCACTTTCGTTTCTCTCTGAAGTACGTCTCTCTCAGGCGAGGTTTCACTAGGTCATCCAACGTGGCACCGCTGAGAGCCATGTAAAGACTGTCGGTGTCCATTTGACAAAGGGCATAATCGCGCCGATCGACGAATCTATCCAAGAAGTCGTATGTGAACTCTAACATTTTCAACTTCGCGTACTGGTATACCATGAACCCTATCTGAATAGGGAGGTTGTTCTTGACCGTTTTCGGTTGTAGTTCGACTTCAAACAGATCGGAAGTCAACTCGGACGCCTTTTTGAAGCGCCACGAATTGGCCAATAGTTCGAACTTCCGACTGTCAGTGTATCTCACCGCCGTGTGTTTTTCTTTGTTGCAGATTGTTTTACCGTACGTAGCGTTTCCCATTAACTTGTAACAGTCTGACAGAATTTTCTCGTTCTCGTTCACGTCGCCACGTCTTCGCGCCGCCGTCACTTCGTCCGCGAAACCGGCAAAGGAGCGTTTAGGTAGGTATTCTACCACCAGCTGCACTTTGGTGACTATCAAACCGTGCTCTAAATACCACTTGAGAAGCGGCGTTCCCAAGAGAATATTTTTTCCGTGGTAACTCCCTATCAGACATCTCTGAGGCGTGCTCAACAGCTTTTCTTCCTGCGCAAAGTCTGACATGTGAGGGCCTATGTCCGATTTTGAAACGGTCGCGTTCTTGAAAACGGGGGTCATTTCTTCGAAGTACTCTCGTAGGTGAGGCGGCGTAGTGATGTCCACTTGAACTAAACCGAACATTTTCTCCTCTTTCACAGCGGAAAGGATGTCGCTCTCGCTCATCGCGTTTCGAGACACTTTCAAAGCGTCAACCTTCCAGCGTTGTTGGGAGGCCTTGACCCGCTCATCTCGACGCTTCATCTCTCGCCATTCGCACTCCCACACGACGACCAGCTTGTAACCTAACGCTTTCAAGTAAGCGCTTACTCTGGTCGTTCTGTCGCGTCTCTCCTCTCTCAGTGAAGCGCACTGATATCGGTGCGACGGTATGCACTCGTGAGCGTGGAACCAACACCCGTGAAACTGGAAAACCGTATTAGAGGCCGCGTGAAATCCGTCCACGCGAATTCTCCGACAGCCTACCGCCATCTCGCCGCCGTTCAGAGCGTGGCGCAGTTTCACGTCGCGGTCGTGCTCTACGAAGCGTAACCACTCCAAAGCGCTGTGAGAGTTTCTTTGCCTGATTTCGGGCTTGAACTCGGTCTCGGGCCGTCTCACCGCGTAATAGCCCGTGCAGTGCGCTTCGCTCATGCAGCGCAAGTACAGAGAGTTAGCGTCTAGTCCTAGGATGTGTTGGCACGGTCTCGCTTCTTCGCCGTACTTGTGCTCCCTTATCCGCGTGGTGCCCTTCTCGTGAAATCTATGGAAGATGATGGAAGGACCGCCGACTAGATTCTCTTTGATCAGAGCGTGGAGGACGGCGTCGAACTGGGGAAACGTTGTGAACGCGTCTTCTAGGTTTTGGAAGAGGAAGCGTAAAGTCAAACCGGCGAGAGAAACTCCGTCTTTCAACATGTCGATGCCGCGATCTTGGAAAAATTTAGCGTGATTTTTCAGAGCTTCTATGAAAGGTTTCACGTCTTTGTTGTTGTAGTGGATCAAGTAGTCTTCCATAGTTTGCATCTTCTCGTCGGACCAAACTTTCTGACATGCGGCGTAGTCGGATTCGGACATTTTGACGCCCGTCAGCTCGCTGTCGAAAGCCGATCTCGGCGGCAGCGTTCTGTTTGCCAGTTTCCTGGTAGACGTCATCCATTCGTAAGGAAAGTGACCTTTCTCTTCGTTCCTGGTGAAAGCTCGCAAATAGGTCGCGTAGTTGTAACCGGGTGCCAAATAGTTGACTACGTCCAAGAAAACCGTGTGCTGTGTGTAAACCGCCAAGTATTGATTGCTTCTCTTTATGACGCTGAATTCTTGGTTTCTTCGGTCTCCGGAGGCGAAGAACGAGTGAAGGCGTATTTTGATCAGGTTCAAGTCGTAACGCCCCGAGTTGAAGCCCACCACTGGAGCTTGACGGATGTATCTCAGAAGACGCTTCTTCAGTTGAACTAACGGGTGTCTGGTCTGAGCCGCAGCGAAGCCGCCTGGAGAAGGGGTGGTGAACGTCGCCTCCTCCAGCAGGAGAGCTTCACCTATCGCCGCATCTAACTTCGCTAACGTCGGTCGGTAAAGTTCTAGCACAGCTTCCCCGATCGCTTTGGCGTTCTCGTTTATGTGATTTAAAACTCGGTCCAACAAGGGGTCGGAATCTGCGTCGGACGCTCTGACGAAGCAGACGGGCCCCTCCCACCCCGGAAAGTCGGATGCGACGCTAGCCGACAAAGGGACGTGATCCCACAGCAGGGACACGTGCTCCGTCGACGGTTCTTTGCACGGTCTGAAGAAAGCCTCGAAATCGAAGGCGATCTTGTAAGGGTAGATTCCGGAATGTCCGTCGGGGGGAAAAATGGAGAAGTCTGCTAGCGCTTCGAAAATCGTTCTCGAATTTTGGTAGATGCCACCTACGTAGCGCAACTTGACTTGTCGGCAAGAGGAAAGCTGGTTCCTGTGTCTCTTCAGCAAGAACTCGGTGGTGAACGCCGCCTTACACTTGCAACATTCGTATATGCCCGCGTACGCGTTGAAGTCCGTGACGAGAGAGACGTGCAAACCGCCTTTCGCCGTCAGGTGTAGGTTGACTTTACCTCGGGCGGCCACAGTTCTGGAAGGCGGTCTGATCAGAGTAACGCGTCTTCTCAACTTCCGCCCCGGCACTTGACGCGACGCGGTGTAAACCGCTATTTGTACGTCAAACAAGTTCTCTAACGCGGGTAAGTCGCGGATGTTCAGACCCGGAAAGGATTCAGGTGAGGCAGCGGGACAGAACTGACGTAACAAATCTGAAGCGCGCTTGCTGGTGTTGTATAAGTGAAAGGAAATGCAGCGGAAGATGCAGAGGTTGTCCTTGTTGGGAAAATCTAACACGCCGCTTCTCTTTCCAACTCGACCGGCCTGAGTGATCCTACCGCCTATGGGGAATTCCCCCGGTCCCATGTAAACGCAGATGTTCAAATTGGTAGGAAAAAGAACGTGCCACTTGGTGTCAGCGTCGCAAAGTTGAGAGGAGCTCTTCCAAAGTTTCTGAATTAGTTACAGTAGGGAGCGGTTGTATGAGAGTTGCGTTGTTCTGGGAGGCGTGGAAGTAGCGCAGTTTGCTCTTGTCTTCTCTGTGTTGTAACAGTAAGCCTACCGAGAAACCCACTTTGTATCTGAATCTTTGTGTCAAGTGAATGCGACGCATAGTATCTACAGCGTCACTCAACTCGCCGGTTGGTAGCCTGAAGTTTGTTACACTCACGCGAGTCCCGTGCATCCTGACGCCCGTTTGTATCGCAGGCCAATTCGCCGTGAACGTTTCCTCCCCGTTCGGTACAGCACATATGCGCGGAGGGACGGTCACCCCGTCCAGAGATTCGCGTCGACAAGCGCTCTTTCGGCAATCCCCTTCGCCGCATAGAGGGCAAAACTTAGCTACTACTCTACAATTTTCTACGTGTCTCTCGTGGTTGTACGCTCTTTTAAACATTTTGAAACACTTTTCGCATACGTACTGTGTCATGTTTTTTTTTCACTCGGTTACCAACTACTTAGCCGTCTAACTATCTATCTATCTATCTAGCCATCTATCAATCTGTCGTCTATGTAACTATCTTTCTGTCTGCTGTCTGTGTATCCGTCTGTCTGTCTGTCTGTCTGTCTCATACAGCGTACGTCAAACGCTGTGTGTGTGTGCGCGCGTGAGCGTTGAGCGTCTCTCATTCCGAATCTATGCCGAGATATTTCAGAATGATCTCTGTTTTGTCATCCAACTCTTTGAGCGCTCTGGCGGACAGCGTCACCCCCTGCTGTGTGGGTTTTTTGTCAGGACCTTCGTACTTGCGCACGTGGACGAGGTTCTTACCGCTGTAGTAGCTCACAGCTGCGTACACTTCGCCCGCCTCATCCAGCACTGCGAACCAGGGGGTGTGATTAGGTTTTCCTTGCGCGGCCGCTGTGTCGCGTATGCGCACCACTGCGCGGATATCGGCGATGCGTGCTATGAGCTCGCGCAGCGCGTCGGCCGTGAAGTGCACTCGCTTGCTTCTGGTCAGAGACGCCTCTTTCACCTGGCCGTCTTTTGTGTAGCGCGGCCTCCTAGACAGTCTAGCCACGTCCTCCCAGATCTCCAGCGTCAAAGCTCCGTCTAAGCAGAACTCTAACCCGAGTGTTTTCTCTGCTTCTTCTCGTCCATCTCCTTCTTTTTCTTGTATTTTTCTCTTCTTAGTGGGCCTTGTTGTTCTGGAACTCACCTTAGAACGTTTCACACCCGCAGGATGAGTAACACCATCAGCGTGAGCTGAATCAGCAGCAGAACCGATAGCAGGAGCAGCGTCAGCGCTGGTGGTATCGGAGGTCTCGTTGTTGGAACAGCGCAGCCACACGCCGTCCGTGCTGTGTGTAGCGGTAGAAGATGAAGCGCCGCCGCCGCCCTCGTAAGGTGGCGGTGAGGGCAGTCGCCACGGACCGGACGGGGGGGCGCTAGCAGTGGAGGAAGTGAGGTCGAAAGGTCGAAGAGGGAAGCCGAAAAACGTACCGCTCACCCCTTGCCCTTCGGGTTCTTCGTACGCCTCGTCGTCAGCGTCGTTCTCTGTCTCACCCTGTTGCTGCTCCTCCTCCTCCTCTTCTTCTCGGTTCAGGGGCTGAGTGTCCGAATAGCTGTAACTCTCAGCGCGAGCGGCGTCGAGGGCGTCCGTCGATGTAGTGGTGGAGGAGAGGGGCTGTGCAACGTGCGGCAGGTCATCAAAGTCATCAACAGTAGTGGGGAGGTAAAAACCCGGTTGCCAGTACTGCGCTGTGCCAGGAGCGTTGTCGTCAGTAGTAGTAGCAGTAGCAGCAGGTGCAGCAGAAGCAGCCGCAGCAGGCGCAGCCGCAGCAGACGCAACAGTAGCAGGCGCAGCAGCAGCCTCAGCAGGCGCAGCCGTAGCAGGCGCAGCAGTAGCAGGCGCAGCAGCAGCAGCAGCAGCAGCAGCAGCGGCAGGCGGGACGGCGGTAGCAGCGGCAGCGCGCTTAGCAGCAACGTGTACCGTCGCGAGTGTAACAACGTCGCTAGCACGACGACTGCTACCAGTAGTACTACTAGTACTACTACCACTACTACTACTACTACTGCTACTACTAGTGCTACTGCTACTACTACTACTACTACTACTGCCGCGAGCGCTCGCTACAGCAGGAGGGTGATAAGACCAACCGGCTGCGGCGGTAGTCTCATGTTCAGTAGCAAGAGCAGGCACTGACGCTAAACGAACGCTGTTCCGCGTAGTCTTCTTGTTCTTGAACGCCGCTAGCTGTTGTCTTTTGCTCATGGTGGTGACTGTAGAGAGCAGCAAAAAAGAATGAGTGAGTGAATGGAGGTTTCCAAGCCCCTTATATACGCCTTCTCGCTTCTAGAGCTAAGCTACTTACCGACCCTGTTCAGCTGCCGCCGGCTGGCCGGCAGCCATTCACAAATAGAAACAAAAAGACATAAGGCATGACGTTTTCAGCTGGATCCCTTTCCCCCCCCCCTCTTTTGAGAGATCGACTGTGATGATGAGCTAAGCCGCTTACCACCCTGTTCAGCAATTCAACGCGCATTAGCTGTATAAAGGGTTAAGCGGTTGCTGCCTGCCGTCGACTGACCGGCGGCGGCCATTCACAAAGACATAAGGTATGACGTTTTCAGCTGGATCCCTTTTTGAGGGATCCACTGTGGTGAGCTAAGCCGCTTACCACCCTGTTCAGCCATTCAGCGCGCGTTAGCTGTATAAAGGATTAACGGTAACGGTGATGAGCTTACAGTGTGTATACAAAAAAAAAACTACAGGAGGCGTGTGGCGTGAAGCAGGACCCCCCTAAGACGAACGTGTCTGTCTGTGAGTAGAGGCGTGTGCATGTGGTGAGCGACTTAAGTGTAAGACAAAAATCGCCACCTCCTGCCGTGGTGAGTAGACCGGGCCGGCCAGGCGGGCGGGCGGCCGGCTAGTTCAATAGGGAGGGGTGACAGCTGCCTAAGGCTGTGCATGAAAAAAAATCCGATTTTCACCTGACCTCTGGCGTTTGTTACAATGAATGTCAGAGGGAGGGAGACGTCCTCGGGTAGGGGGTAGGAGGTATTAAGGCTATGAGTGAGGAAAAAACACCGTTTTCAGCTGGTCTCCACGGATAGCGATGCCACACCCCCTCGTCATCTAAGCTCTTAAGGAGCGGAGCGGCTGAAAAAGCGTCATGCGGACAGGGCGCTAGACAGCTGGAGCGCTGTTGGAAATGGGATTAAACTCCCTCTGTATAAAAAGCTCTCATTTCTGTTGGAAAAAAAACATATTGCCTCTGACCCCAGTAACGGCTACTACCACCACCACCGCCACCACCACCACCGCCGCCACCGCCGCCGCCGCCGCTGCCGCCGCCGCCAAGACGAGACGAGATGGCTCAAGCTATTCCACTTTCAAGCTCGCCTTCACCGCCCGGTGCGCCTGAAAAAAAGTTAATGCGGCTTGACGACGTGAGACGCGGCGCGAGGCAGCAGACCGATGATGGGGAGACCCGACAGGTAGGACAGCGGCGGTTAGCCTATAGCGACGCCTTGCTTCGTCAACTAGGTAAAGAGTTGAGCGGCTGTTGGAGAGAGTTGGGCAGTAGCTTAAAAGTCAGCGCCGCCCGTATGGATGCTCTAGTAGAGCGCAGTGTCAAGACACCGGAGGAGCTGTGTACGGCGATGTTCCGAGTGTGGTGGGGTGAAACCCCGCATCGTCATAGATGGGGCGAGCTCGGTCGCGTCTTCACCCGCATTAGACGCATGGAACTGTTGGCTCAGTGGATGGCCCTTCTCCACAGACAGGGGTTGGATTTCGAAAACCCCGACTCGCGCGCGATGCATAAGCACTTGGGCACCCTCGGCAGACGTCTGGGTAGCAGGTGGAAAGAGGTGGGGGACCATTTAAAATTGTCGCCTGAGAGGTTAGATAAGATCGCTGAAGAATGCGAATACGGAGGAAGTCCCGCTGAGTGGGCCTTCCGAGTGTTGAAAATGTGGCAAGATGAAGCTGACGGCGCCGGCGGTACGCCTTTTGAACTCCTTCGAGTGTTGACTGAGGACATGGGAAAGTTTGGCCTCGGCATCGCGATATTACTTGACTTTATCAAGCAAGAAACAACGAGAACGACGGACATGTGAATTGTTGTGTTTTATTTTCATACGTCTTCTTTATTAGTAAGTAAAAAAAAAATATATATATCATAACAATTAAGACGCGCGATCTCTTAAAGTGTCACTTCCTCCAGTCGCAGCTGATCGCCTCATCGCAGCACGTGATAAACAAAAAAAACACACGAAGAGACACGCTTCTTCCTCTCGAGAGGAAGAAGCGTGTCTCTCGATTGAAAATCTTTTTCTTCCTTAAAAGAGACAAACGCGCCCCTTAGAGTGCCCCCCCCCCTCTAGAGTGCCCCCCTCCCCCCCCCCTCCCCCCCTCCCCCACTCGCCCCATGCATCCTAAAAGCGCCCCCCTCCCCATGCATGTTAAAAGGGCCCCCCTCCCCCCCTCCCCCCCTCCCCTCCTTCCCCTCCTTCCCCCTTATACACTCTAAAGAACGCTTCTAACTAGTTCAATAAGTCACTTCCAGTCGCTCGTAAAACAATAAAAAATGAAAAAAAAACTTATATCGTGGTGTTTTTTATTAGTTTACCGAAAAAAAATAAGAGACTCGCCTCCTCCTCCAAAAAAAAAAGATATCACATTTTAAAGCCCGTGACCCCTTAAAGACGCTCATCTCTTCATTAAGTCGCGTGACGTCACTTCTTCTTCTTCTTCTTCTTCTTCTTCCGGTCACGTGATCAATCAGGTCACTTCCGGTCACGTGATCCTCAATGAGGTCACTTCCGGTTGGCCATTAGGTCATGTGACGTCACTTCCGGTCCCCTAAGTAGGTCAGTAGGTTACCCAGAATGCACCATCCCCTAAGTAGGTCACTTCCGGTCACCCAATGGAGGCCTCTGATTGGCTGCAGGGTTACCCAGAATGCACCGCTAATCCCCTAAGTAGGTCACTTCCGGTCACGTGACCCAATGGAGGCCTCTGATTGGCTAACTAGGTCACGTGACGTCACCACTAATCCCCTAAGTAGGTCACTTCCGGTCACGTGACCAAATGGAGGCCTCTGATTGGCTGCATGTCGATTGAGTAATAAACAGTACTTAACTATAGTCCCGTTCCGATACATACTATACTACTGGCCTCTTATGTCAAAATTGATGGCAATTTTGTATCCGACAAAAGAAAAGCTTAAACAAGTTTGAAGTTTAAAGATTTTACTAGGTCTGTGTCTTTGATTTATTTTGTTTAGGAATTAAACATTTTCATTCTAAGCACCTAGACAAGTATGTTTAGATGTTTAGTATTTAAACCCTATGAAGGGTAGATGTTTAGGATGTAAGCATGTAGTGTTTATATTTTACTACATTAAACATATACCAGATGGCAGGGCTGTAGTTTCTACAATCAGTATGTTCGCCCTAAGTCGGTCACATGCCCTAGCTGAGACGGACAGTGAAATTTGAGGCTATTTATGTACTCTACTACTCCTAGTGTTTGTTTTTTGAAAAGAATGACACTTAAACTTTACTATTGTTAACAAATAAAGGGCCTTAAATGCTCAAATAGTCACGAAATCAGGTGTCTGTATTAGGGTATGTGTCTACCCTAAACCTCTTTGGAGAAGTCTGAAAATGGATATAGTAATATCTTCGCTGAAGGTCTATTTATAACACAAGGTTGTGGCTATGTTAAAGTAGAGGCCTATATATATATATGCAACAGTGATACACACATTGGCTCACAGGAGGGGATACTAGTAGTCTCTTTAAGACACTACGCAGAAATGAAACAAATGTGAACTTATCAAGATACAAATATCTAAACATGAAAATAACGTTAACATTGACAGATAAATACAATGATAAGACTTTATCATCCTAAATGCATTGATTTCTGAACACTTTGACCTCTTAAACACATCAAGCTCTAAGCACTGATCGAAACATATCATTGGCCTTAACATGTTTAGGAACATATTGTGTGGACAAATACGGGGCAGGATTGTGGTTAGGATTGTGTTTAGGATCAAAACAGCCTTTTTGCAGTGTGGTGTCCTTTATAGTCATACTGGCCTAGACGGCAAAGGCTATCTGCACGCCATAGCCGTGCGGATAAACATAGTTATTTGCACCATCATAGCGTGTCAGTGACTGTCCTTATTCACACTCAGTAGGGTGCAGGAAATACCACATGTAAAAATGTGAGGATGGCACCAAGAGTCGCTGTGGAGCAGCATACATAGTACATGCCTCTAGAGTGGGCGGTCATGAATGCAGCCCTGGCAAGTAACTCACTAGCGCTGCATTCAAGCATCATTCCAACTGTTGGGTTGAGACACTCTCAGAGGGTCGGCATGATGCAGCAATGTATCCCAAACGACTTATACCGCATGGGTTGCATTGATGCATCGTGATGATAAATGTATTATTTTAGCGGCATTCATCATTAAAGGGTTAGCAGACCCAACCATTTGGATTAGGAGTTCTACAGCAGAGGAGAGATGAGATATACTCTCTGGTAACATTGTCCTGGTTCACACCCCGAACAAACTCCACAGTTTTACATACATCATCCACTTGTGGTTAAAAATGGCTGCCTCTGTACAGAGAGATAATTGGCCTTGACAGGTGGTACCATGAATTCTTGGTGACAGAAATTGTAGGGTTTTATTAGAATGGCAACTCTGATAACATTGTCACAAACTCTACATGAACAACCATTTACCCTTATGACAGTGACACTGACAGTGCTAATTGAATTATGTTACAAGAGGAAAACTAGTAAATGCGTCAGTCTTTCATAGTGTTTAAGCAGGATACCCGACATGAAAATGCTATGAGACAGATGGTCTCCAAACTGTATTCCCGCCAGTAACATATAATGAGTCGACCAGCTATTTGATATTATATTTCCATGAGGTATACCATGAAGCCAAGGCATTTCTAATATAGGACACAAATAGTATTTCCATCCCCAATGAGTTTTTCATAGAATTCATCTTGACAAAGTTTATAAGTTGCAGGTATTATAATGTTCCAGGAATTGTGAACCGATATTCAATCCCTGAACTCTCTCAATTTCCCTCAGGTCATGTATGACATAGTTACACTCAAAACGGCCATTTTCGGTGACATAAATTTCTAGTTAGAATGCATGTTCTGCAACTGATTAGTGCTGTCAGGTGACTGACATACTTGAAATGAATTGAAGACATTTGATTATAGTTATGATATCTTTATTACAATTTGTAAAACAGTGGTTCATAGGATGCATATAATAATAATGATACTGTGACAGTTGAGCAATCTGTTGTAGCAGTGGATACATGGTGCACATTTTCGTCATAATAATGCTATTCTATGGGGAAACTATAGATAACTGTTTGTGATCACCTAACTTCATGATTGAAGCTGGATAGAACTGGACCTGACCAGAAGGCACTGGTCTGCCCCAAAGTGGCTGAGACTAGATAGGACTGAACAGGACTGGATAGGACCGGACAGTGCTGGTAGCTGCCAGTCTGCTCAGGTTGGAGTATTCCAATCTATGTTGTTATTTTATGGAGTGCACATACCACTGGTATAGGATTACATGAGTACTCGTTTAGCTTTTGATAAGTAGTTTACACATATATATAGCCTAGACTATATTCTACCATTCTAGCCATTTTCTACCCTATGTTTCAGATAGGATCAATATCCAGAACCTCAGAACTGTGAGGCCTGACAAGTATAGTCATCTAAACATAAAAGAGTAATACTGCTAACAATTAATCTAGTGTGTAAAGAAATGCAACATCCCTGCAAGATTCAAAACCCAGTATTGTTTTTGCTCCATGACTCTACCTATGGCAGCCTTCTCCTATCCTGTGGTAGACTTACAGCATACTTAATGCATGTCCCTCTCACACCATGTCTATGTAGTGTAGGAAGTTAAAGAACCCATGATTTGGTAAATGTGTAGGACCTGGATTTCTGCACATCTCATAGATTCGATCAGCCTGGATATAATCAACCAAGAAAGAAAGTCATTTCGCCTATCTTTTAATGGTGAAAAACTTAAGAAAGTCTCCTCTATACTAGTCAATGGGATGTTAAACTAGCTAAACAAACAAACATACTAACAAAACTCTTTGGTAGTATCCTCCAGCCTAGCAACCCATTGAAGCAGCTCATGTCTCGTGAGTGGATATGGTTACCAGGGGGAAATAGTACCAGCCACATCTTAATGTTTGTTGATATTTTCTATACTTAAACATGCTAAAAATGTAGACTCCCACGAATCGTTTCTAAGTAGACATTATTTCTTCTCCACCCTATAAATTGTTCAATATAAGAGATGTATTTGTTGTTTCTATGTTTTCTGGTTGGGGTCACTTAGGGCTTCGATGGGACCTATGGTTTTGCCTATCTGTGTTCATAAATAAGGAAGCTGAAGCTCAATAACCACCCCAAAACAGCCCTTTTTTACAGAAAAGGTAGAAAGGCCATTATTGCAACCTCATGCATTAATAGAATAATACAATTTTACAATCATTTATCTCACTAAATGGTTCCCCTATGTAGTGAAGAAAAGCTTAGGACCAGTTATGCACATACAAGCATTATTGTATGAATCCTATGTGGCTGAATGTACTTGGGCAGTTTTTGAGTGGAAACACCTAACGCCCTTTCAATGTGTCCCTACTCTGGGTTTGAAATATAACACAGAGTAATTAGATATACCATGGAAATGCCTAACATGTACCTATACAAGAAAAGAAAAGAAATCAGGCTTAAGGTATATGACAGTACCCCCCAGGGCCCAATCACTTTTGATAGGTTGTTTTGGGTAGCTTTTCAGTGAAACACCTAACGCCCTACTTGTTGTGATAACTACCATGGGTATTATATTTAACTAGCCTTTCTATTCTACAAATATACCTTGATATGAAAGTAACTTTGAGTAATAGTGACCTTGTTCTACCTCATCTATAGCAGAAACTATATAGCCACATATAAATAAGTGGAAACACCTAACGCCCGTGGAAACACCTAAAGCCCTCATAATGAGCTTCTATAAACTACATTTATAGCATCTAACCTCCCCATATCAAGTTCTGAGGGATGGACTATGTGTATCAAGTATGTAGGCATCATATTTAAAGTTAGATATAGCCATTACTCTGTTAAAAGCATTATTTAGAGAAAGAATTTAGCCGAACTATTAATATCTGCCAGAAGTGACCAGAGTTTAAACAATATTTTGGAACCTCAGCATGCAAACACCATTTATATGAGGCAGAACATTTAAATAGGAACATATTTGTAGCAGTTGAAATGAATGCACTCTGATAGAATAGACTACAGGAGACATGTCCTACACTAAAAATGTGTGTAATGTATTGTGTGGAAACACCTAACGCCCTAACTATTAGCCTTCTATACACTACCTAAAGGTAATTAATTACCCTAAGTCAGGTTCTTAGGGACTGAGCACATGTACTTGGTATGTAGGCAGAATATCTAAGGTTAAATAAAGCAAATATTCTGTTAGAAGCACTATTTGAAACCATTTTCCAGTCAAAATATCAATAATCTTTGGAGAAATTGAAAAAACTCAAATTATTTTGGAACATCAGCATTCTATCACCATTAATTTTATATTAGGCAGAGCAAGTGTATAGGAACCAATTTGTATCAGTTAGGAACCATAAAGGTCAATTTATCATCATAGAATACACTGTAGAAGACATGTCCTGTGCTAAGTCAGTTGTAGCTTCTTGTGTGGAAACACCTAACGCCCTTGTAATAGGCTTTCATAGACATATAACAATATCTTACTACCCCAAATCAATTCCTGGGGGCTTGACCATGTTCACCCAGCATGTTTGTAGCATATCTAAGGTTAAATAAGGCAATTACTGTGTTAAAAGCACAATTCAGAGACATTTCTTAGCGAAAATATCACTAATTCCCTAAGAAAACACAATATATTTTTCATTTTGGAGCCTCAACATGATATCACCATTTATATAAGGCAGATCCATTATGTAGGAACCTATGCATAGCAGTTAAGAGCCTCTAAGATAAATGCAATATGATAAAATGCAATGCATTAACCCTATACAATCCTGAAAATAGATTATTGAGTGGAAACACCTAACGCTCTCTTCCAGAAGCTCTAGTGCATATTCAATGAGCCCAGACCCTATAATCTGTATATCAGCATGTAGATATGGAAGTCTGCTGATGCATAAAAGACACAGACACCATATATGCCATACTTCCACTAAATTATTTTATTTGAAAAGAAGAAGTCCAGAGATTTCATTTCTTTCCTATACAACAGCATGAAGGCTGCGCTCCAAAGATTATCAAAAGCACATAATATGTACATGTAAAGTCATTCCTATCAGAGGTAAGGGTGTCTTCTGAATTATAACAACCCTTAATGATGGTAGATGGCCTTTTTTTTAAGGTTTGAAGGGTTTTTATTGCCAAGTCACAAAAATTACAATCTGTGGTATATGTTATGACAATAAATGGTGATGCCTTATCGGTCATAGTTGTGATTCATTTTCTTACACATAGTATGATGTAATGATGGACATTTTATAGATGAAAATAAAGATGAAATAAACAGTTATATACACAAAAATAATATAAGATAATAAAAATAAATACATTATATACAACAATATATTACAACAGCAAAATAATAATTGACAAACTAACGCTACTAGGACACACACTACAAGAGAATACGAGAGGAAAATTCGAAAAACACCCAAATGCTATCGACATTTGAGAGGCTAATTTGGGGGATTTCTAGCCACATATGACACAATAAGGATCACAGGAGCATGCTGATTTTTGACATAGACTATACAACACATTCAAGTAGTGTCATCAGTAGTCGAGACATGACACCTTGACATAGGAGGTTATACATAGTGACACGCCTGATTCTTAGACGCTATCATTACAACAGCGCCCCGGAGTATATGTTGAGCCTAGATACTGTCACTATAACAGTTTCCTAATGCAACGGCGGCCATTCCTCAAAGGAGAGTGCTATTTCCTCATCAGCTGTCTCATCAAGCATACCCCCAGGGTTATTATTAATGCAGTCAAGGCTTGGCAATTTCTTTATTCTATCCTTGAAGGTTATTTTGTCTTTACTGGTTTGATACCAATCCCCTAGTTTATCCCATTATTCAACACCTCTAAATAGGGGTGATTTCGTGTACCCAGCATTTCTGGCACGGGGCACTTTAAATCTGATCTGCTTCTCAGATCTCAGCCCTTCCCGTCTGGGTGTTAAATCTAACCAACTTTCATCCTGAGGCAACAGTTCCTGCCTTCTCCTTTTTAAATGTATGAGAAAGCTGTGTGCATGTAGATATGAATAAGGCGTTAGGTGTTTCCACTCAAAATATGCATACTCAGCTTAGTCCCTCTGCCGTAGATTTACTATGAATATTTAACCTATCCAAATATATCAGGCCTATGCACCAACACCTGTACTACATGAAAATAAAAAGGTTTTAACTCTACTCCTATGTCTATTGTAGACCCCCCTGGCCGGGAACTTAGAAACGATCCATGGGAATCAGCCGTATGCAACTAAAGTGTACGTTACTGAAACATATTTGCCATAGATATGCACTCCAGGAAATATGTGATCAACGACCATGGTTCCTGAAGCCTGGGCTAACTGATATTCATGAACGCTTTTGGCCTACATCCGTGATCTAGACACAATAAGACACAAACAAAAAGAGATAGCAAGTGCTCTAGTCGCATGGCCAAAGAGTAATTTATGGGTTGAGGTTGGATGTTGGCTAGTCATCTATCAATTGGTCGGATATAGAGATATCGGAAGGAGGCTACACTCTTATTGATATCACTGATATTGCATTTTAACTACATGACTAGTACATCAGTACATAACTCAGCCTTCTCTAGGGGAGAGACGTATGGACAGGCATAGTGATGACCTACCACCCCAGCATAACTCACTGCGTGGGGTAATTCTACTGACTTTTATTATTTATCGATATCTGAATGGAAGGTTATGTATTGACTGATCTGCCTTTCCATTTTATCCTCAGCCATAGGAGTATCTTAGTGCCCAGAAGTCCAAGCCTAAAAAGTCAGCAGATCTACAACTAGGAACATACATCGCAGGGAGATGACTACATATTTACGATTTTAAAAGGATACCAGCCCCTTCGTGGACTGGGATTGTAGGTGAGGGGATGGTCCATAGCGTAACCCCATCCCGTGATTTTTCTAATCCCCCTCCCCCAACAAACTCAACGATATGCCTCACCCCCCCCCCCCCGGCTATTCTCATCTGCCAGCCACGGTCGTCTTCTGTGTGTTGATATCAGTCCGGACAAAGACCCCCGACCCCCCCCCCCCCCCAGCCCTTCCTACATAGGCGTGCAAATAAACATAGTTATTTGCACCCTCATGGCGTGTCAGTGACTGTCCTTATTCCCACACTCAGTGGTGTGCAAGAAATACCACATGTAAAAATGTGAGGATGGCACCAAGAGTCGCTGTATATAGTACTTGCCTCTTGAGTGGGCGGTCATGAATGCAGCCGTGGCAAGTAACTCACTAGTGCTGCATTCAAGCAACTTTTTGGGTTGAGACACTCTCAGAGGGTCGCATCCCAAACGACTTATACCGCATGGGTTGCATTGGTGCATCGTGATGATAAATGTCATCTTTTAGCGACATTCAACATTTAAGGGTTAGAAACCGAACCATATGGGCCGTAGGGTAAGCCACTGAAATGTGAAGTTTCGTTCCAGTGATAGAGGCACTACTTTTTGAAGGTGGATTCATATAGCTATTGCCCATACCAATCTGAGAAAAAAAGTTCTTTTCTCAAAATTCTGCAGTTTTCTCGTACGGTGAGGTCAAAGGTCAAGGTCACACAAAAAGAGGGTCGGGCCAGAAAATATACTTATCTCGTAACTGCTCATTTAATGTAAATCTGACAGGGCTAATATTTTACATCAAGATAGACCCATATAAAACCTTATTCAATGAAAAAGGAAAATGACCTTGGCCAAGGTCAAGGTCACTGTTTTCAAGGTCAATCATTGAAATATGGGCAAAAATGGCTCTTATGCTTGCTTTCAATAGCTCTGGTGACCTGGATGATCAACCTAAGTATCACATTTGTTGTTTAAATGATGCTGAGATGTCATAGAGACATTTTCTATGTGCAATTTGTGAGAAATGTCTGGTGTTTCCATGGCAACCGGTAATCATCTCTTTTTTTAAATATAATTTATGGGTGAAATGAGAAATCACTCATGGTGATCTCTAGAGCTTAATAGTAATAAACTCACTTAGATATCTGGCATATTTGTAGATTCTGATGAGTGTTATGTATTGAGTCCTTAATATGACCTCTACCAAGGTCAGGGTCATTGGTTCAAGGTCAAATATAGGAATTTTTGGCATATTTTGACATATTTGGTATATAAAGTTATACATGGTGTAGTAAGAATGCAATTTAGATATGGCCATTAGTTGTTTGAGGTGGTTTTGCATAGCCAATGGCACTAACAACCATAGGCCAAAAGTTCTCCACTCATAAAATTGTACTTTTGTCACGGGATTAGGTCAAAGGTCAAGGTCACTCAAAAAGAGGGTAGAGTCAGAAAATTGACTTCTCATAACTGCTCATTTGATATAGATCAGGCAGGGCTAATATTTTACATCAAGATAGACCAATATAAGACCTTATGCCATGAAAAATGAAAATGACCTTGGCCAAGGTCAAGGTCACTTTTTTCAAGGTCAAACATTGAAATATGGGCGAAAATTGCTCTTATGCTTAGTTTCCATCACTGTGGTGACCTCGAATATCAGCATAAGTATTACATTTTCTGCTCAAATGATGCCGAGATGTGATAGAGACATTTCCTAACTGGAATTTCTCCTTGATAAGTCTTCTACCAAGGTCAGGGTCATTCTATCAAGGTCAAATGTGGGAATTTCTGCCATATTTGGACATATTTGTTATAGTTAGACATGATGTGGTAGATTATAATTTCCTTAAGGTGCTTTTGTATAGCAACCAACCAAAGACTAAAAGTTCTCTACTTAAAATATTGCATTTTGTCTCAGGATGAGGTCAAAGGTCAACGGTCAAGGTCGTTCAAAAAGAGGGTAAGATCAGAGTATACATATTGGCTAACTGTTCCTTTAACTTTGACAGCAAAGATTATATGTCAGGAAAGACCTATAGTACACCTATTTGTATGAGAAATTAAAATGACCTTGGCAAAGGTCAAAGCACTCTTTTCAAGGTCAAACTATGGAAATCAGGGAAAGATTGTTATCACAGTTGGTTTGATTGCTTTAGTGAACAAGAATATCAACATCAGTAAAAGCTTTCATGCTCAAATAAAGCTGAGATGTCATAGGAACAATTTCTTTCTGCAATTTTTGAGAAATAGTTCATGTTTCTATGGCAACTGGTAAACAATTCATTTGTTTGTATAGTTAATAGCTAAATTGTGAAGTGCTCATGGTGACCTGTAGAGTCTAATAATGATTAGATATCTACATATGGCATGTAAATAGAGCCTGGGGAGTGCTTTGTATTAAGTACTTTATATTACCTCTAGTGAAGTCAGGGTTATTGGAACAAGGCCAGTTATAGGAATGTTGCTATATTTGCTCTAGTTAGAGATGATGTAGTAAAAATGCAATGTTGCATATGACCACTTATTCCTGGAGGTGCGTTGTAAGAAGTTACTGTATTTAAACAGCACAATGTGCTGTACATTTACAGCACTTTTTGCTGTAGTTGGTATTACAGCACTATCTGCTGTATAATTACAGCATTATGTACTGTAAATTGGGTCTCAGGCAATGTTGCTGTGCATTTACAGTACAATGTGCTGTAGATTTCCGCTGCTAGGTGGCAGCAGTAGACCATTTCTGTATTCATTATTCCACCCAACCCTTTCCCAAGTCAAATAAAGCCTCACAAACTCTCAAGACATCGTAGAATAAGAATGGATGAGAGAGACTGAATCCAGTTATCATAAAGTGTATTGATATTTGCATAATTGTGTTGAATGATACAAAAAAAACAGCAAAAGTATAGAATAGACACCACATTGGTGGGAAAAGTTAAATGCTTAAGTGCCCGGACTGGGGAAAAGGTGGTGTCACATACGATTCAGCTGTATTGAAGCAGGATTAAACCATTACATTGTGTAGTGTGTATTATCCTAGCTGAGATTGAATTATTATGCAGGAAAGTACTCTCCATGCATGGATTTGGGGTTCTACAGCAGAGGAGAGATGAGATAAACTCTCTGTTGGCATCACTCTCCTAACATCGTTCTGGTCCATACCCCGATCAAACTCGACAGCTTTACATACATCATCCACCTGTGGATAAAAATGGCTGCCTCCGTACAGAAGAGGTAATTGGCCTTGACAGGTGGCACCATGAATTTCTAGTGACAGAATTTGTAGGGTTTTATTAGAGTCTGGTAACATTGTCACAAACTCTACATAAATAACCATTTACCACCGTATGACACTGATAGTTCTTGCTTATGCAGCAGTGCTCATTGAATCATGACAAGAGGAAAACTAGTAAATGCCTCAGTCTCTCATAGTGTTACTGCAGGATACACAATATGAAAATATTATGAGACAGATGGTCTCCAAACTCCCGCCAGTAACCTATAGTGAGTCGACCAGCTATTTGATATTATATTTCCATGAGGTATACCATGAAACCCAGGCCTTTCAGGTATAGGACAAAAATTGTATTTTCATCCCCAATGAGTTTTTCATAGAATTCATCTTGATAAAGTTTATAAGTTACGGGTATTAAAGTGTTCCAGGAATTGTCAACCGATATTCAATCCCTGAACTCTCTCAATTTCCATCAGGTCATGTATGACACAGTTATACTCAAGACGGCAATTTTCAGTGACATCAATTTCTAGGTAGCATGCATGTTCTGCAACTGATTAGTGATGTCAGGTGACTGACATACTTAAAATGAACGGAAGACTCCATTTGATTATAGTTTTGATATCTTTATTACAATTTGTATAACAGTAGTTCATAGGATATATATTGTAATAATACAGTGAGAGTTGAGCAATCTATTGTGGCAGTGGATACATGGTGCACATCTGTGTCATAATAATGCTATTCTATGGGGAAACTATAGATACCTGTATGTGATCATGTAACTTCATGATTGTACTAGGGTTGCACTATGACTCGTTGGGAATGCATGCATGGGACTAACTGCATGCTATGATATACGGGTATGTGTATCTGGATACATCCGGTCTAACCCAGCCCATTCTGCCCAGAGGCTGGTTGAGGGAGGATAGAACTGGACCTGACCAGAAGGTACTGGTCTGCCCTAAAGGTGCTGAGACCAGATAGGACTGGACAGGACTGGATAGGACTGGACAGTGCTGGTAGCTGCCAGTCTGCTCAGGTTAGAGCATTCCCATCTATGTTGTTATTGTATGGAGTGCACAAACCACTGGTATAGGATTACATGTGTACTTGTGAAGCTTTTCATAATGATGAAAGTGGTTTACACATATTGTGATAATTATTATACAATACACCTGACAATGCCGGTATTGATCTTTGTACGTCCCAACATTAATCTTTACTGACTACAAGACAAATTGCATTCATGCAGGCTATATTGCACCAATTTTCCTACTTCCACGGGCACCACATAACTGGAGTCCACTCATCGTACCCAATGATGGCAATAGCAATGATTCGTATTGTAGACGTTATTAATCTCGAGAACACCCCTACACAACATCAGTATATAATCTGTAATATCATCCAATGGTGTCTTACCTTGTGTGGTGCTGAAATCTAACTGTGATATACCATGGTTATTCCCAGTGGCCACAAAACCCTGTCCAATGTTGAATCAATATTAAATCGAGGATGAACCAACAGTAACAACTATTCTTCAATGTTGATTCAATGTTCTGTGCCCACTTGGTTGTAGATATAGTTTGTATTCAAAGTGCTATTGTGTAATTGGGAATGCGATTTTATTTACAGTATCACATGGCAACCTTTTCCTATTGAAATGATACCAATGCGATTATTCAATAAAGACCATTTGTTATTCGACTGCACTGGAGATGATATCAAATTTAGACAACATTATTGTTAACAATTCAGGCAAATGAGATGTTTATTGCTCCTGACAGCCATGTGATGCTGATGAACCTCATTTCTCCATAATGCAATAAAAACTAGATAAACAGTGCTCTAATCATCTCACAAATCTGAGCTTATTGTACACTGTTTGCTCATATGTTCGTTCATGATGCATTCTTACAAAGACCAAGGTCAGTATTCACCAGACTGTGTTTCATAAGCTTGGTACAATGTTATAGTCTTTGACCAGGTGCCCGCTTTGACTGGGTGCCAGCTTTGACTGGGTGCCATTTTTGACCGACTGGAAAACGTTTTATTTAGGGCAGATGCAGATATAAATGGTTAGTGGAAGCTATAACAATTTCAGTTAGTAATCAGTAGCTCATTTATATATTCATCTGCGCTAGATTAAATGTTTTCTATCAAGCCGGTCAAAGATGGCACCGGGTCAAAGGCCTTAACATTGTAACGACTTCGTGAGACACAGCCACCTGCTTCCATAGGGTGAAGGATATGGTTATTTAGCCTGGACTATATTTTACCATTTACCAGAACCTCAGAACTGTGAGGCCTGACAAGTATAGTCATCTAGTCATAAAAAAATGATACTGCTAACAGTTAATCTAGTGAGTAAAGAAATGCAACATCCCTGCAAGATTCAAAACCCAGTATTGTTTTTACTTCATGATCCTGTGGTAGACTTACAACATTATTAAGGCCTGTCCCTCTCACACCATGTCTATGTGGTGTAGGAAGTTAAAGAGCCCATGCTTTGGTAAATGTGTAGGACATGGATTTCTGTCTTTTGCACATCTCATAGATTCGATCATCCTGGATATAAACAACCAAGAAAGACCCATTTTGCCTATCTAATGGTGAAAAACTTAAGAAAGTCTCCTCTATACTAGCCAATGGGACGTTAAACTAGCTAAACAAACAAACATACTAACAAAACTCTTTGGTATCCTCCAGCCTAGCACCCCATTGAATCAGCTCATGTTTCGTGAGTGGATATGGTTACCAGGGGGAAATGCTACCAACCACATCTTAATGTTTGTTGATATTTTCCATTCTATACTTAAACATGCTAAAAATGAATGCAACTAAAGTGTACTTTACTGAAACATATTTCCTATAGATATGCACTCCAGAAAGTAAGTGAGCAACGACCATGGTTCCTGAACCCTGGGCTAATTGATATTCATGAACGTATGGTAGCTTTTGGCCTACATCCGTGAGCTAGACACAATAAGAAACAGACAAAAAGAGATAGCAAGTGCTCTAGTCGCATGGCCAAAGACTAATTTATGGGTTTAGGCTGGATGTTGGGTAGGTTATTTATTGATTGGTTGGATATAGAGACATCTGAAGGAGGCTACACTCTTATTGATACCAATGATATTGCCTATCGGTGAGTTATCACCATGCCTGTCCATAAGTCTCTCCCTTAGAGAATGCTGAGTCATGTATACTGCTTTATTCCATGACCTAACATTATACTACCCTGCACTTGTATAATCAATAAAAACGCATGTCACAGGGGTGTGGTTCGTTTTTGCATACCACCCTGCCCTATGGTACACTTTTTGATGTTCTAGACCAATCAGAAGGCAGCCTTTTCGGTCACATGAGAGGGTGATGGCGGCAATGTAAACACAGCATGCAGCAGGCGATGTGAATGATGGAAGTTGATGATATAAACAGGTCTGAGCAATGACCAGGAAATGACCCTGCAAAGACTTATGAAGCCGGGGCCATTTCTCTCCACATTAGCCCCCACCCCTCCCACCTTCCAATGAGTGAATGCTCAAGGCAGGTTCATTTTTGGGGCTGCCTTACCCCTCTGCAGGTTATGTTATCCCATTGAATACACCTAGGCCTTTCTGGTGTGTTAGTAAAGAATACGCATACAAATATAATTTAAAATTTAGTTTTCTCAGCTGCTAAACTTCTTGTACCAAAGATCTCCCGGATTTTACTAGATTATATTGAGGTTCTGCTGATAAGGTGCTTTTTTTCTGTCACAAATTTGGCACGCCAGTCACATTTGCATTCTTCTGAGAATAGAGAGCAACTCTCGCCCATGTCTGGTGTAAGTATTTAGTATACTACTTAGAAAAATCATTGGGAGATGTTTTGAAATACTAAGTTGCTAATACATATAGTTCTCCTTTCATTTATGATGATTTCACAATAAAAAGGGAAGACAAATATCTGAAATATCATTACAAAAAAGCACTTACTATGATTTAAGAGCAGGGTCATTTACCACAATGGCTTCATAAGCCAGGGTGAAAAATGACTACAGGTTCAAAAGTCGCTAGCATAGTCATGTTAAGGAGTTGCCAGCACCTGATAAACAATGTGAGATGTAAACCACAACTAAAAGGTAAGGGGGTTAGATAAATGTGTTCTGGTAATGTAATGAATCTTCTATTGTACGCTAGGTTCACGCATGCCTTATAAAGGCAGATGAACCTGTTGGGTACGGAGTGGACGTGAACCCATTATACAATACTGGCTATATACATAACTCAGCCTTCTCTAGGAGAGAGACTTATGGACAGGCATAGTGATAACCCACCACCCCAGCATAACTCATCGCGGGGGCGAATTCCACTGACTTTGATTATTTATCGATATCTGAATGGAAGGTATGTAGTGATGGATCTGTCTTTCCACTTTCTCTACAACCATACAAGTATCTTAGTGCTCATGCCTGCTCAGCAGTGCAACCATGAAAGGTAACCAGAGCTACAATTGGGAATGTTCGTTGCAGGACGATGTCTATGTATTTAAGATTCAAAAAAATGACAAAATGATTATGGAATTGTAATATTCTCTTATAATTATGCCAGCTGTAGTGACAACTTTCAACCTGTCGATTTTCCTTGTTTTTATCAAGTACATTTACACTTTCAGTTATCTGCAACAGTATACACTATGGAAAGGTAATTGCTTCTGGCAATAGATATTTTAGCTTAAGTTTGTCTGAACGACAGCTACTGCCTGTACCATTACCCTTTATCTGAAAAACAGCAGTGAAGTGACTAAATTGTAATAGGCCATTGTCTATAGATGTGTTATGTAGCTAAGCAGCTGTATGATTGGGCTTTGTCTGAACAACAGCTACTGCCTATATCATAACTCTATATCTGAAAAACAACAGTGAAGTGACTAAATTGTAATAGGCCATTGTCTATAGATGTGTTATGTAGCTAAGCAGCTGTATGATTCGGCTATGTCTGAAAAACAGCAGTCGCATCTTGAATCATAAAAACATTTTATCACTAACGTCTTCTGCACAATGTGAATGATACAAACATTAGAGGAAGGCTCCTGCTATTATCTGATTATGACTTAACTTTGAACATGCCAACACACTGAAAAACACACCTTTGTGTGCGCTACCTATAGTCCAACAATTTCAGAACAAATTCAGAACAAGCAGATATTTAGACAGACGATGCTCAGAAGGATACTAAAACAGATACTGAAAGTCCTGAGCAATTCTGTATGAGCCCCCTTCAACATGGTGGTCAAGATGATCTGTATGCTCCATTTCCCTCAGTTGTTCTATTTTGGCTTCGCCTAATTTGTTTGACCTAAAAGTCTAAATCTCTCTGACTACTGATACCTCTTCTGAGGGCATGCAGACCTGCATTTGATGGATTTGGTGCCTCTTTCCGGGGATAATGCCACCTCTTATATTGGGATTCATAGACCTAATTACTGAACCCTTCCTGCCCTAGTAGCATCATTCAGACAGATGTCTGCAACCTCCCACCAGATGATGGCAAGAGCCCTGATGATATAAGAATAATCAATTACCCTAGTATGGCTGCCTGCTGGAATGGGGTTTGCTAGACTTGGTGGCTGTTTTAACGACCAGATGATTTGGTGAGCTCTCTTGCTGAGAGGTCGTAATTCTCTATGGTATATACCATTCTGTGGCCTTTAAACAGCCAGTTTGAAACTGGCGTATGTCTAATATAAAAGCCAGGGGTACAGTGTGTTAGTATTGAAATATTTATTCAAGGGACATGCAGGCTCCTCCACATAGGCCACCTGGTGCCAAAAATCGAAACTTATAAAAAATCTTTTGGTACTTTCCCAACAGGCTGTATCATGAACGTTAGATCGGTAACACATTAATTTTTTTTTTAATTTTTATTTATAATAAATAAAGCTAATAAAATCCTGTGTTATATGCAAGAAGCATTTTCCTTCAAGCCCTAGAATAGGATCTTCAAAAAGGACCTGTGATAAGCATCAGGACCTGTGACAAGCACCGTTTCAACAACCCAAACAAGTTGCTATCAAGATTCTCTGACATTCACAGAGATCATTTACAGCACACTGAGAACGCTGAAGGTGGTAAGGCCAACCACAGGACCATTATGGATGCTCCCCTCTGGGAGAGGAACATTAACCTAATGACACTAAGTGGCCCACAGTTTCATCAATTTGAGTTCTCATTGGTGGCTTCAGCTCCCAGCAATTACTTGATATTGCACAGGTTTTGCCGGGTGTCTTCTACAACTAACCAATTGAATTTGCTCATAATTAATCATAGGCACAGACCGTAGTATAGAACAGACCTGTATAATTTAACACCTACATTATTGTATAACCGATCTTGTAATCCATTTAGAGTCAAATTAATGAAATGGCATAATTATACAGGGGCCTATGCCTACTCATAAATGAGAATCTAATTTGAGCAGTCAAGGTAGGAAAGGTTGTTTCGATATCTTCCTGAAGGCCTTGCTGGAGGAGGTGGGTGTTTAGACCTCACCTGGTTGTTTCACCTCATGTCATTACTTTAGTTTTCCCCCATACTCTATTATTGGGACCCGCCTTTTTTTGAAGAGGTCGATTTTGGCAGGGGTCATTGTATCTGCCCTTTTTTTAAACTAGCTCACTTCCACAATGTTCACCTCCAGGAATAATATACTCTCAAAACTATATTGATTGACCAGCCGACGGTTTACGTGATTTGTTTGGAAAAATGACACAAGAAAAGCCCATCATTTGACACTATCTAACTAAGCTTTTAGATGTGGTAATGTCAGGAAGTAAAATGAATACTGCCTCGTTAGCTTATTTTTCCATGGCAAAACGGTCCCACTGTTAGTGCCTGCATGGGTAATCTCTGTGTCAAGTTATCAGAAAACAATTTCATTAATTGTGTTATGGGGATTTTAAACTTAGCCCTGAATATTACCGACAAAATTAATCAACAAATAAGAATAATCTGACTGTTTTATCTCTGTTCACAGGGCTAACAACCGCTTTCATTTTGATCATCTCACATAATCCAGCATTAAACCTATACCTTTAGTTATGAATATTGAAGACTTTATACTTCATATAGATCATTTTTGTAGAGAAAGGGAGAAATCAAATCTATGTTTGCGTTCTCAAATCAATAATGACAATTTTAGTGTAAAACCACAGACCTGTCAATGATTCGACAGGGCTCTACATGTGGTTAAATAAGAGGCAGGAATATTATGAATAGCATTTTAGCCCTAGAAACCCTCTTTCCCAAAATCCTGAACTATTTGGATGTGGAAGAAATAATGATTATTCATGTTGACTGTGACAAGTCAATAAAACATAAAGTAAATGATATGTGATTCCGATTGGCCAAAAATAGTAACTTTATTACACTTCTGCCTCTACCTCTGATACATTCTTGGTGATCCTTGTTCACTATGATACGCTTTTGTAACCATGTAATCACTAATATTGATCTTGGTGTCCATTTCAGCAATGGTTAGGGATGATCATGAAACTCCCATACTGCACTTTTTATGGTCAAATTGCATTATGTATTAATTGCCAATATCTGGTGTCCCCATGCTATGAATATCTGATTGAATATATTATGTTCATTTTTGGTCGCTTGGTATTAGGATGTCATATTTGTCGCACTCATAGGTGGTTAACCTTCTGGGATATTGATCATCACAACATACATTTCCCACTGCTCCTTTCTTGGATTGGATAAAAGGGCGTAAGTCAGCTTGGGTTTAGTATTAATTCTCGTCCATAGACTCGAAATGCAATCCTTTAGAAATTGATCCGGCATATTGACCAAGACCAAATTATACTGTAACAGTGTTTGGAGCACATCTAAGTAAGATACATTTGTTTCTTTTTGATTGGATATATCAATTTAAGGCCTTAGTAAATCCAAACTAAATAAAAGATATCAAACTCAAAATTCACAGATTAAGCTAAAACTGACTAAGCCTTTCATGCAGAATGAATTCCTCACAGAATACCACAATGTGTTACGGGCCAACTCTGATGGATCTCAATTTTGAAATGGATCATTTATAATTTTCACCTTAGCCCTGAGTGATTCTGGGTCTGGTAACCAGAGAGGCTCTCATCAAGTCATGTCAATGATTGCCACCTCCAGGGGCAAACCCTGTTAGGGCAGTTTTTTCTGAAAGTGAAGGGACTTGTTTCTTTCCCTGTTCACTCAATACTCAGCAGGTGCTGCTGGATGAACTTTCATGTTTCACCAGACAAAAACGACCTTCTCTTTTACAACAGTTATTACTCATGCCTTAATTATCAAGTAATGCCTGGGGTGTTTTACAGAACAGGAAACAGATTAGTCAAAATAAAACATGCACTAAGTTAACCAGCATGTGGATTTATTTCAGAAATGAAATGAAAGGTTATTTCTACAGTTCAGTGTAGGATGCTACCAAATATCATCCTTCACTTAAATTGAAGCAGCCATTTCTTGAGATAAACATGTGCCATTAAGTAAATCACTTAATGCAATGCTATAATTCAGACTACAAAAAAGTTAGTGTATATGTTAGTACGGTCTACTGTAGGCTCTGCCACAGGCTCAGTGCATAAATCTGCTGTGGCTGATTTAATGTAGCCTCGACTAACTCCCGACACACACTTCTAGCTGATCACATGAGACAGGTCTATCTTAAATCTTCTGTAATTCCCTTCTCTAAGGAGGCCCAACGTCCATCCACCTTGGGGGTGGTCAACAATGAATTTAACATGGGCGTGCCAACATTTTTCCCCCACAAGAGGGCTCCCAATTATATTGGACTCCCCCCCCCCTCCCCCAGGACCGTTTAAATATACTGCGTGAAATTAACAGGGTGAAATTAATTTAGTCCCCTCCTGCTCTAGTAGGGCCCCCCGTTTTTGGTTCCTGGCCCCTTCAAGGAGTGTTTTTATGGTCCCCCTCATTGTTAAAAAATGACCACTCTCGTATACAACTTTGATAACTACATCATGTGGCAGTTGTGGGGATAATGAACAGGAGATCTATCAGTTTACTACGGTGCTTGCATCGTATAGGACTTTAGCTTATTTGAAATAGTAAACCAGGGATCTAGAAGAACTGTAAGAACTTATTCATATGACTATCATCTGAATAATTGCAGAATATAATCATTATACATTACCAAAATGTAGTGTGGCGTCAGTGAATTATACACATAGTAGTAATATGAAAGGTATGCAATAACTAAGCTAGATCCCTCGCTTCCTATTTCCATGTACAAAGGACCGTAGTAAACTGATAGGTGTCTAGTATACCAACCCCATGGCTACTGCATGGTGTAGTTATCAGGGCTATTGACTGTGCAGGCGTTAAGGGGATTGACTGTGCAGGAGAGTCCTGAAGTAATCAAAGCAATATGCGGTGGACTCCTTCAAGAGGACTCAGCCCTTATAGTAAAACAATGCACCATCACCTTTGGCGTCATGTTGTACAAATACATCCATCCAATGTGCCGACTCTTCAACTTACAGATGACCATCTCTAGTCCTTTTTTATAACTGTGACCCTTTTGATTTTAATTAACTGTGACTACTTTTCTAATGCATCTGCATCAAGATACGTCATTTTTCCTGAATCTCTGCAGAACATGACCATCATATATATGGAAGGGCATACTCTCCCTTTCTGAACATCTCATATTCCCCATTTTACTGCAGTATGCACATAGATCCCAGCTGCACAAGAGCAATCAATGGCACTACAGTTGACCGGCTGGTTATGTATACATACATGTATGCCTAAGCCCTATGGGACCCTACCCCCAATACTATGTCATAACATACTGACACTTTGACATCAGCAATGGCAGACTTAATAGGATAGTGTTATTGTGCTGTAACCAATTGACCTCATATCTAGCACCTACTCCTATATGGATAAATCTAGTTTGTCTGTATGGTTGGCAATCTTGCCCTCCTAAAACAATATATCCTGTGGGATCTATACTGGCAGTTGACTCAAACATTATATCATATTATTGCAATTTGCCAGTAACAAGCCACCGAGAGAATATATTGAGAGAATATACAAACCTCCCATGAGATGTGCTTTTGCCAGCAGATGCACCCAAAAGGAGTCTCATTGTCAGAAGAGGAATATCTATGATGTGTTTGCTATCCATCAGATATCTGTCACTCAAAATAAACTTAGAGAGGTGTGATTTAAAATTTGGCATTCTATTTGTAGACCTTTCCACATCTCACACTGTTTAGTTGCAATCAACATTCTCTGACCTCGATATTCCCATCTGGTGGTGAGGTGGTAAGGCTAACCACAAGACTGTTATGGGTGCTCCCCTCTGGGAGAGGAACATTAACTTAATGACACTAAGTGGCCCACTGTTTCATGAATTTGAGTTCTCATTGGTGGCTTCAGCTCGCATCAATTCCTTGATATTGCACAGGTTTTGCCAGCTGCCTTCTTCAACTAACCAATTGAATTTGCTCATAATAAATCATAGGCACAGATCGTAGTATAGAACAGACCTGTATGATTGAACACCTACATTATTGTATAACTGATCTTGTAATCCATTTAGATTCAAATTAATGAAATGGCATAATTAGACAGAGGCCGATGCCTACTTACAAATGAGAAGCTAATTAGAGCAGTCAAGGTAGGTTAAGTAATTTCGACATCATCCTGAAAGCCTTCATAGTCACCTGGGTGTTTCAACTCATGTCATTACTGTAGTTTTCCCCAATGTTGGGATCTAACTTGAAGTTTTGTTGAAAAGGTCGCTTTTGTCAGGAGTCTTTGTATCTTGCCCTTTATAAACAAGCTCCCTTCCACAATGTTCACCTCCAGCTACAATATACTCTCAATACTACATTGGTTGACTAGTCAACAGTTAACGTTATTTGTTTGAAAAATTGACACAAGAAACGCCCACCTTTTGACACTATCCAACTCAGCTTTCAGTTGTGGTAATGTCAGGAAGTGAAATGCTGACTGCCTTGTTAGCTTTTTTTCCCCATGCCAAAACCATTAACAGTTGCAGTGTCAATGCATGCATGTTTGATCTGTGTGTCAAGTTAATAGAAAACAGTTCCATTAATTGTCTTCAGGGGATTTTAAACTTTCGTTTTGATCATCTCACATAATCCACCGTTAAACTTGATACCTTTAGTTACTAATATTGTAGTTTTGTGCTACATATAGATTGTAGTTGAAAAAGGAAAGAACATATAGTCAAAGCTTTGTAGAGGGAGGGAGAAATCAAATCTATATTTGGGTTATCAAATCAATAATGAAAATGTTAGTGTAGAAGCATGGAACTGTGAATGATTCAAAAGAGCTCTGCATGTGATTAGACAAAAGGCAGGAATATATGAATAGCATCTTAGCCCTAGAAACCCTCTGTTTCCAAATCTTTAATTATTTGGATATCGAAGCAATGATGTTTATTCTTGTTGACTGTGAAAAGTCAATTAAATTTGATTTAAATTATATGGGGTTCCGATTGTCCAAAACTAGGAACATTATTTAACTCCTGTATCTACCTTTAATACATACTTGATGATCATTGTTTACTATGTTAGCCTTGAAAAGAACAGATTTATGATATTGTCAACTAAAGCTTCATACCAATGTCAAGTGGGCAAGCAATGCTTTGGTAACCATGTGACCACTTTTATGGGTCTTGGTATCATTTTCAGCATGTGTTAGGGATGATCATGAAACTTAAAAATAGATAAATAAAAATGTGATTATCTCAACGGATAAGTCCCACTGCTCCTTTCTTGGTTTCTGTAAAAGGGCCTATGTCAGATGGGGTACAGTATTATGTCTCGTTAATAGACTCAAAATGCAATCTTTTAAAAATTGATCCTGCATGGTGTCCAAGACCATGTTTCCTTTCCCATCTATTCCATCCCCTCTCATTTCATTTAGTTCAAATCTGATCATATTGACAGATTTATGGTCATAGTTGAATAAGATGTATAGGAACATATTCCAGCCATATCTTATATTTGATTCCCCCTACCCCATGCAAATGATACTGTCACAGCGTTTGGAACACATTTATGCAAGATTTGTTTGCCTCCTTTTAATTTGATATATCACTTTAAGGCCTTAGTTATCCCAAACTAAATAAAATATATCAAACTCAAAAAATCACAAATTAAGCTGGAACTGAATAAGCTATTCATGTAGAATAAATTCCTCACAGAATACCAATTCTGATGAACCTCAATTCTGAAATGGATCTTTTATAATTTCTAAGGTTATTCACCTTAGCCCTGAGTGATTCTGGATCTGGTAACCAGAGAGGCTCTCATCAAGTCATGTCAACGATTGCCACTTCCAGGGGCAAACCTGTAAGGGCTTTTTTTTTCTGAAAGTGAAGGGACTTGTTTCTTTCTCTGTTCACTTAATACTCAGCAGGTGCTGCTGGTTGAAACTTCACGTTTCACCAGACAAATATTACTCTTCCTTTTACAACAGTTATTAATCATGTCTTCATTATCAAGTAATGCCTGGAGTGTTTTACAGAACAGTAAACAGATAAGTCAAAATAAAACATGCGCTTAATTAACCAGCATGTGGGTTTATTTCAGAGATGAAATGAAAGGTCATTTCTACAGTTCAGTGTAGGATGCTAGCAAATATCATCCTTGAATGAAATTGAAGCAGCCATTTCCGGAGATAAACATGTGCCATTGAGTAAATCACTCAATGCAATGCTATAGTTCACACTACAAAAAAGTGAGTGTATAAGTAAGTAGAGTCTACTGTAGCCTCAGGCTTAGAGCATAGATCTGCTGTGGCTGATGTAATTATGTTGGTCTCCCCCCCCCCTCCCCTAAGGCCGTTTAAATCTACTGCGGCTAACCACTCTTAGCTGTAGCAATGCCCTGGATTGTCCTCTATAACGGGGTGAAATTAATTTAGTCCCATCCTCCTCTAGACGGGCCAAACATGTTTGCCTCCTGACCCCCTTCAATGAGTTATTCATTGGTCCCCCTTCTTGTTAAAAAATTACTACTCCCGTATACAACTTTGACAACTGCACCGTGTGGAAGTATTCGGGATGGTATTGGTCTATCAGTTTACTACGGTGCTTGCATTGTACAGGACTTAAGCTTATTTGAAATAGTGAGCGAGGGATCTAGAAGAACTAGAAGAACTTATTCAGATTACTATTATCTGAATAAATGCAGAATATGATCATTATACATTTCCAAAACGAACCCTGGTGTCAGTCTAAATCGGGTAATTATACACATAGTACACTGATAATAATGGACCTGGAAATGTTAGTCACTATGGACTACATTTCTATAGTCGCATGAATGTAGCAAAAACGACTATACCAAGTTAGTCACCTATGTCTATAGTAAGTTAGTCATATAGTCAACCTATAGTCAGCCATTAAATCGGCTGATTTGGGCTATATAGTCAAGTGACTATGAATTTAATGGTTTCATGGTCTAAAGTAGTCACTATGACTAATAGATATAGTCAATCATGAGAAATAAGGGAAACTTAAGTACTGGAGGCAGGTCAAGTTTCAGCAGGGTAGACATGGCTATGATAAGGCAGGGCAGGGGACAGACTAGGATAAGGTAGAGTAGGTAACAGGCTAGGATAATGTAGTGTAGGGGATAGGCTAGGATGAGGCTGGGCAGGGGACAGGCTAGGATAAGGCAGGGCGGGGGACAGGCTAGGATAAAGCATGGCAGGGACAAGCTAGAATGAGGCAGGGCAGGGGACAGGCTAGGATGAGGCAGGGCAGGTGACAGGCTAGAATAAGGCAGGACAGGGGACAAGCTAGGATAAGGCAAGGCAGGGGACAAGCTAGGATAATGCAGGCCAGGGGACAAGCTAGAATTAGGCAAGGCAGGGGACAGGCTAGAATAAGGCAGAGCAGGTGACAGGCTAGGATAAGGCAGGCCAGGAGACACGCTAGGATGAGGCAAGGCAGGGGACAGGCTAGGATAAGGCAGAGCAGGTGACAGGCCAGGATAAGGCAGGCCAGGGGACAAGCTAGGATAAGGCAGGGCAGGGGACAGGCTAGGATAAGGCAGGGCAGGGGCCAGGCTAGGATAAGGCAGGGCAGGGGCCAGGCTAGGATAAGGCAGGGCAGGGGCCAGGCTAGTAGGATAGGGCAGGGCAGGTGTGTAGGTCTATCATGCTCTGTCAGTCTAGACATACACTGTTCATGTATTTCTATATCATCATAATTGGAACAAATTACCATGAGAACTCTATCAAACATGATAACTCATGAACCCTATAACATCTTAAGTTGTCATAGTCAACTGTAACATAACATATAACATGCAGGGATATCCATAGAACAGTGGTTTAGGAGAGGATGTGCCTACCTGAAGTCCATGGACCATTCAAATTTGAATCCTCACTGTTTCCTGTGCACACATTCCTGTGACATCATCAATTTGTGTGATCCACATATAGTCACTCCTGACTATCTTTATGACTAATATGTGACTAAGTTGTATAGTTCCCTGACTACGGGGGTCAAAATATGATGGTATAGTCAGTACTGACTATAGGTTTTATTATCAGTGTAGTAATATGAAGGGTATGCCATAACTGAGCTAGATCCCTCGCTTCCTATTCCTTGCGTATAAACTACAGTCCTGTACCATGAAAGGACCATAGTAAACTGATAGGTGTCTGGTACACCAACCCCAGAGCTTCTGCATGGTGTAGTTATCAGAGCTATAAGGTGCATGGTCTTAGAGACTGCTTTAAGGGGATTGACTGTGCTGGAGAGTCCTGAAGTTATCAAAGCCGTATATGGTGGACTCCTTCAAGAGGCTTAGCCCTTATGGTGAAACTGACTATCATCTTTGGCATCATGTTGCACAAATTCATACATTCATCCAATGTGCGAACTCTTCTGGACTGGATTAAGGTTGCCAAAGCTGTTTTCATGCATGCTTACAGTAAAGGGCATACCATATACGCCCGTTTTAGCGCAGGTAGTCAAATTAGCGCATGTCTCGCTTAGCGCAGGGTAGAAGAGTGTATCAAAAAAATCTTAAGCACTAAAACTGGATCTCAAATAAGCGCATGTCCTGTATAAATGCAGGGCAAAGAGGAGGATGACATATATAAGCGCAGGTGAGCTAAAACGGACGGATACGGTACTACATATATCCCCTTAACCTTTTTAGGATGGCATCATGCCTTATTTCATCTTATCCTTGGTCGTCATGATGCATGAATGCAGCCCTGGTGATCATGCCTCCCCCCTATGTAGTTCAGACACTCCCGAAGGGGCTGTGCACCAATGCAGCACCTGTGAATTACTCACCAGGGCTGCATTGGTGCATCATGATGACAAATGTCATTTTTTAGCAACATGCATCCATAAAGGCTTGAAGGGCTATGGTATACATGCCTAATGGTATACTCATGTTATTCAACCTATATGTGACAGATTGTAGGAGGTGGCAATAAAAACCTGCAGATGGCCTGACCCTTTTAATTTTAATTCACCACCCTTCTAATGCATTTGCACCTTGATACACTGTTTTTCCCAAATCTCTGCATGGCCATCATATTTACATGGAAGGTGCATACTCTCCCATTCTGAACATCACATATTCCCGATTCTACCACAGTATATATAAATAGCTCCCAGCTGCACAATAGCAATCAATGGCACAACAGTTGACCTGCTGGTTATGTATGTATGCCTAAGCCCATTGGGATCCTACCCCCAATACTATGCCAAAGCATGCTGCCACTTTTACATCAGCAATGACACACTTGATAGGATAGTATTATAGTAATGTAACCAATTAACCTCCTATTAAGCACCTATTCTCATAGGCCACTCAAAAAAAAAAGGTTTCTCATCACTGCGCGCATCATGAAAATCGTGATTTTTGGAAAACTTCTAGTTTTCCTTTTTAGAATTTTGATGAAAATTCTGTCAAAAATTGACAAATATTGGCATATTTGGTTTCAAATTAAAGCTTTGACTGCCAGTTATGCAGTGATCTAGGAATAACTTGCATTATAACAATTAAATGTTTTAGGCCCCAGCAAAAAAAAATGAAACGAAAAACACCCTGGTCATATTTCTCACTGCCGGGTGATGAGAAATAACTTTTTTTTTGTGTGGCCAATATTATCGATTAATGTAGTTTGTCTGTATTGATGGCAATCTTGCCCTCAGATAACAGTACAGGGGTAGACACTAACGCTGGCCCGGGAGCCAATGGCCCGTAATTTTGGTTCCAGGCCCGTAGTTTTCTTCAGAATTACCTTCCCATTGGCCCGGGTGGCCCACAGGAAATTTTGCAAGATATTTGAGAGGAATATAACTGATCAGTATAGACATGTAATATGCCGTTGGGAAGAGAAAAATGTGAGGAAATCAAGCACTTTGGTATCATTTTTACATTGGTAAATCAGGAATTTATATGATTTTCTCTTTAAAAAAAGTAAAATAATTATATTCCCTGGCCCAGAGCTAAAACAAGTACGCTTCCGCTGTACACTGACTGGCTCTGTGCTTACTTAGGTAATCGAAGTCAGCGCGTGACATGTAATGGTACCACGTCAAATACCCTCCCCATAACCTATGGTGTCCCCCAAGGTTCTATCTTGGGCCCACTGTTGTTCATTTGCTATGTTAATAGCCTGCCTGATGTCCTAACACACTGTAAGGTTATAATGTATGCAGACGACGTTGTCTTCTATGTCTCTTCCACTAACCCCCACATAGCCTCTGGTAAATTGCAACATGATGCTACAGCTGTCTATGACTGGTTCTGCGCAAGCGGCCTTGTCATTCACACCGGCAAGACCAAAATAGAACTGTTTAATCCACCCTCAAAATGTACGCCACCCCCTACTATTAGAATGGGGAAGACTATTCTCGATTGTTGTTCTAGCTATGAATACCTAGGCATAATCCTGGACAGTAATATAACTCTGAAAAATACTATTAGTAAAAATATTAGTAGCGCCTCCAATAGATGTTACATGCTAGGTAATATGAGACGGCGTATGTCCATGTCAACGGCCATTTTAGTGTATAAGCAAACGATATTGCCTGTTCTAGAATATTGTGGATGCCTTTTCAATGGAGTTGTTAGCATGCAGCACAAACGACTTCGGCATATGCAAAACAGATGTCTACGAGTAAGCCTTAATGTTCAGAGGCGTTATCATATTAATGATTTACATGCAGAGTCTAGTACTGACTATCTATATGTTCGATACGACATGCAATTACTACTCCTTGTTCATAAATATTTGTACACTGGAAACCACAACCCTGGTGAGCTTGGTCTTACGTTCCAGAAGAGAGCCGCGGGTGATCGTATTACAAGATCAACTGGCACTGGGTTGCTGGAATACCCAATCTCCCGCACTAAGGGATACAGGAGGAGCCCCCTTTATAGGGCCATTGATCTTTGGAATGCCCTAAATACCTCGTGTCGGCTCTCTACTGATTTAAATGCCTTTAAGGCCAAGGCCAAACCCACAGTGGTCAAATTATTCCATGCCAAATCTAAGGCCTGAAACCCTAATCTTAAGGTACGACTAGTACCATATTATATTGTGTGATCAGATGATCTTGAATGTGAGCATAAAATAGTGTAAAATACCATACTTTACAGAATATTCATATGCTACCATGAGCAAATTACATTGTATTCATGTTATCGTTATGCTGTGTATGTGTATATGTAGGCACCATATGGCGCCCTTGGTACCATACCCAGAAACTGGATGATATGTTCATTGTATATATACTGAAACATCCTGGTAAAATCATCATATAATATCATTGGGACTATAAACGTCCATTGACTTGTATCGTATTAGAACATCACTTCGTGAATAAATACGTTATAAACTCAAAAAAAGTCCGGGCCCATAGATTTTTGGAGCTACGGGCCCGGGTGGCCCGCAGCTGAAAAGTTAGTGTCTACCCCTGCAGTTTGTCCTGTGGGATCTATACTGGCATTTGACTATTGCAATTTGCTAGTAACAAGCTATGATCTGAGAGAATACACCCACCTCTCATGACATGTGCTTTTGCCAGCAGATTTCTGATGATTATCGGAACCCCCTCACCAAGTTTTGTTATATACACCCAAAAGGAAACCGATGGTGGGAAAAGGAATGCATATGGTGTGGTTGCTATCAATCAGATAGCAGTCACTCATGATAAACCTATAGTGCGTTATTTAAAATTTGGCATTCTATCTGCAGACCGTTCCACCACAATTTTCCATCGTCTAGTGGAGAGTTTTCATGATCTTAATCATGTATTTCATCACTCCATAAAGCATAGAAAGTAGACTTATATATCTCAAAGATCACGCAAACTTAAAACAAGGGTGAACTCACACTACAGCTGCATAGGGACTCCATTATGCTACTGCAAGACCACAGTACCACACAGTTCCTTCTAGCAAGGGTGGAGGTGGTGATGAATCAGTAACCAATATCTATTGTACATTTAAACCTTTTGTTCATAGCATTTCCCTCACACAAGCCTGCATCTTATGCTAGCCCTATCCAGCTCTCCCCCATGTGAAGAGCTTGGTAAATACGATCCGCTCCCCAGGAGTGAGGCTGAGCACCAAACCTGTCAGAGCATTTTAATTTCCCTTGGGGCAGATAACACTATACCATCTTCAATAATATTGATTCTGGCAAAGGTCAACCGAGTTCAAAAGGTAATGCATTACTTGTCCTAGACAATACATGATTTTTATCAAGAAAGGATAATCATTGAAATCTTGTCACTACATATAAATATATCCACATGTAATGTACTTATCTTTTAGAATCCAATTCAATTGTCAGATATTCAATTCAACATAATTGCAGCTGCCAAGACTATTACATGTCATTCTCCTCATTCCCAAATATAATTAATGTTGCTGTAAAATTATGCAAACAATGCCAATGTGGTTCGAAATGAAAGAATTGAATGTCAGAAAGGTTGGGACACAGATCCTATGGTACAGTTCCACAATTAAATAATAAGGTACATAAGTACAATCGGATTAGGGAGTTAAACTAGACACCAAATTAAGGATACAGTCTAAGAGATAAAAAACAGCTCAGGGACATCATGTAAATGGATACCTACTGTGCTCAATACCTCTTGTGAGAAATTGCACCTGGTGACAGCCCTTTGACTCTGTACAGGTTGTATGTGGGCAGATGACACCTAGCTCATAGCAGTGCATGGCCAAACGTTTACAGTCAGTCTCAACCCAGTCTTACAAATGTCCCATAACTAGATCTTGAAGTCTTAATAATAGGTCTCACTGTTACTAAAGAAGGTGAAAAAATATATGAAAAAACTGGGTTGGGGGCACAGCCCGACATTATTAAGGAATCAGAGTAATAATGCATATGTAAGATCATGCTTGTAAGAGAGTGTCTTTTTTATAAGACTGGACTAAGACTCAGTGTAAATGTTTGTCCGTGCACTCATGTTCATGATGTTTAAAAGGCACTGGCTGCTTTTTTAAGGCTTGCATTTAGATGATCCAGATGAGACCTTTTTTTTAAAATTCATGTTCAATTAACTATTTTCTTGGCATGTAAGTTAATTTAATTTGACTATAAAATATGAGCCACCAGGACATCCCTAGTGTAGGAGTGCTATCATAGTTTGATTTCAAAGAGTAACTCAAGATATCAATGATAATAGTGGTGGCACTTGATGCTAATTTGATTTATTCTTATCTGATTCAAATTTGTGATAAGGATCATGGTATGTGCACAAATGTACCTGTGTATGGCTAAGATAGGTATAAATCAGAGCAGCATACATGAGCAGCATACTTGTTTTAGCTGCCTATGGTTTTCGGTAGTGCAAATTGAAATTCAAAATAATCCAATATTGGATTTTGATGTCGAGTACATTTACCATGAGAGTGCCTTAAATGTCATTACCTTTCCGTTAGTAACACACACACTGATGCAGGCAGGACAGCGTATTGTGGTCACAAATCTTCTGACCTTTTGGCCATATAGCAAAAATTCATTAGAGAGTCAATGATGCTCTCGTCCCAAAAAAGCAATATAAATAGGCAATAATTTTGTATAGATTGTATTAACTCTAAACTGAACGTAACATTCTCCAAGATGGTCTTCATGTAGTCCCTTTCTAGTCTCATAATTTGTGAGTGGCATATTTGTTGTGAGCATGAAGCTTAAGTGTATAACATAATATTTGGTCATATAGGGACAGTGGCCACGCATAACCAAGTGCTATTTAAGAATGACTGAGGCAAAACAACATATGACTAATGCCTTACTCAAAGACTTGGCCTAAAATGGAAAGACTAATGTGGGTTGGTCACTAATGACCAACCTGACAGTATCTACTAACCTAGATTGGTCATATAGAGAGCCAAAGAATATTCAGTGTAGGTCTATCAGGTTGCATGAAGTAAAAGCCTACATGAGCATAATGTTTGTATAACCTGAACCAATGGACCGCTGTACTGATTCACCGCCACAGGCATTACATATGATACTGTGGTATTATGAAGACTTAACCCCTATTAATTACCATATTTATATTGAGCATAACACACATTGTACATACAAATAAACCCAAACTACACACCTAATTGCCAACTGTATTCGTCACTTACTGATATGCACATCACATTCTAGATCATAGTGGCTAAATGCTAGATGACGATGGCCCGATATGACAATATTACATCTTTATAGCATGCATCAGTGATTTTTTCGCTTCCTTCACATACTGCAGTCAGAGGTTCTGTTGAGTATTCAACTTCCTACAACACTAGCAGGAACTCATGAGGTTGGCTTTGCAGGGCTAGATAGACAAATGCCAAAGACCATTGATAGCATCTCTGTCCTATTTCATGAGTGGGGGCTAGGGCAGTAGCATAAGAAGCTGCAGGCTGAGTGGAATGTGCCCCAGCTCCCACTAGTGAAGTACTTCAGTGAGATATCAATGTAGTTGGCATTTGCTTTAATCTTTTTTCAATTTGAAGCCATTTAATGACGAGCCCATTGAATACAGCCACATTATATCCAACAGGGGGCATTAAATATGGTGTTTCAGTGATTCAGTGATAAGTAAAAGGGCCTAAATGTCAATACACTCATAGTAAATCTTGTTGAATAAGGAGAGAGACATAACATCAGCAAGGTCCGTCGATATGATTTATTGTTAAACATGAACAATATTTTCAAAAAATGCTTATCAAGTGATTGAAATCAACAAAAAATTACCGTAATGTACTGTATTTGATCTGAGAGAAGCATTAGCACCCGATAACATTGTATATGGAAGGAATAAATGTAACTGTGATTTGATGCCATATATAGTGCAATCGTTCAAAAACAGCAGAGGTACGGAGAGACAGGGAGGTGGCTGCCAATATCATTAATGAAAGCGCACATCAAAGCTTTATAGAGATATGCCTGCTTCAGTTGGGATATGTGCATTGAATTACTTTAGTGGCATGGTAACATTTTAAGCCTAGAATATTAACTTTGATACTCATGTCTTTTTAACCCACTTAAAAATGAAAGCAATTAGAAAACTCAAACATTCAAACATGAGAAGACATAAACATCACATATAAATAGACTTAAGCCGACTGTAAGAGAGTCAAGAATTATATACAGGGGCTACACCAATTGATATTCAGCCCTTTAATTGTTGTTTACTGCCTCCGTGTGTTATGCCATTGATGGTTTTGAGTGTGAATGCCAATTATGGGGTTATGCATCACTAAAACCCTTTGGCAGTACATTAATGCCACAGGGTCCACATGCTCCTTAAAATGCACCATTGCGCCTTTACAAGACAGTGCTGCATCAATAAATCATGATGACAAAGGGCATAAATAAACTATATATTCCTTATAGGGTTAACATCTAAGTGGATTCCCCCATTAACAGGACGGGGCTGTTATAGAGATTCTGGGTCTGCTTCAAGGCTACAAAACCATATAGAATGTGGACTTAATGAGAAAGTAATTTACTTCCTAAGCAGCTTTGGATCCATTAGATTACCACCAGACATATCCAATTAAATTGAAGGAAAAATACTTCCTTCCTTCACAGAGGCACTAAATTTCTCAAAGTGTGACTAAAAGCAGAAATTGCTATCAGTATGACAGCTGATACTCCAAACTATGTTCAATGTAAATTTAAATTTAAGCTGATTCCCCAAGCACTATAAAAGCGCATATATCAATGTGATAGTAGGTCTTAATAGGTTTTGTAATTTAACAGGGGGCTATTACTGCGTGCGCTTTTCCAATGCATCTTACAGTGAAGTAGATCTACATTCTAAATCAAATTATGGGAATTGCTAAACATACTAAGGCTGTGTCTCATGAGATCGGGCTAATGTGAACGTCTTTGACCAAGCGCCATCTTTGACTGTCCACCATAAGTGTGAAGATTTCAGAAAAATACATTTCATCTTTGATATGTAAGAGATAAATTAATAAAAATGGCGGTGGTAATATCTCCCTATATAACTTGACCTGCCCCAAATAACCAATCTTACGTCAGGAGGTCAAAGATGGCACTTGGTCAAATATGGCATCTGGTCAAAGACAAACATATTGGCCCGATTTTATGAGACACAGCCCTAAATTGTTACAAGGCAGCTTCCTCAGATTGTGCATTTATGCATAAAGATTTGTATTCGAACCAAGTGTTGACAGGCATTACAATTGCCATCCAGTAAGAATTTGTGTAGGGCCTCCTACAGCAATAACTCCTTTGGCGCTCCCACCTGCCCCCGGCCCCCCCTACCCCCGGCATGTAGCTATTGGAAGCCCCATTGCTATTGGCGGTCACACCTTCACCCGACCTAGCCATGGAGGTAGCCGCAAATGGCTGCAGGGAAAGTTGGGTGGTTATATTATGTTTTTCCAAAAGTGTGGGTTATACGAGGGCTTTTCCCTGGGGACACTCAGACCCCCACTGCGGTTTATAGGAATCTGCCAAAGTCGGGGTGCGGATTAAATGTGAGATGCGGGTAGTATGTGGGAATTTACAGTAGTTTAGAAGCAGCTTCCTCATATTGTGCGTTCATGCATACAGTTTTGTATTGCAGTCTAGCTATTAAAGGGCCCATCATATCGAACTGAGTGTTAACAGGCATTACAATTGCCATCCAGTAAGAAAACCATGTATTTGTGTGTAGGGTCCCCTGCAGTTCAGTATCAGTAGCTTTACCATTAGTGAGAAACTCAAGGAAAACACAATTCAGCTGTCACAAATTCACTGACCAAACCAACATGGTGTTTGGTGCGGGCAAAACGTGCAAGAGGCACCATAAGCCTGCATAGCTACTTTTACATTGTTTGTCTACTGTTGGACATTGCACAATAGCGAGGTGTGCTGAGCGTGCTAGGTCTGTAATTTTACCCAGTCCCATCAGTAGAGGTTAATTGGACCAACAATAAAGTTACTGTTTTTATCTAGGGACCTTGAACTTCACGTCACTGACAAACATGAGTAGACAGTGCAGTAATTATTTTTACTATTGACTGATAGCAAAGAAACAATACTAACCAATGTTATGCTTTCTGTTCATGGCCACCATCCACTCAGCTCACATCGGCCAAAGTTATATGGGAAATATATGGGCTTAGTCGGACGAAGTTCCCAAGTCGACAGTGTCCTCTGAAAATATCCTCTGAGAGGCTGGCTCTTTCTCTCAAAACACAACTTGTTCCTGGCAGATATCAGTGTGTAGGAGTCTAGTGCTGGCCCAAATCCCACTGGATATCCTGAAATGGGAGGCCAAGATTGCAGCCTGTAGAGACAACTATATTTGTGCTAATAGAAGCAGGTGTAAGATATTATGAGGCCTACTGGCAACAGCATTATAATACTATCCTATTGAGTGTACCAATAGTACTGAGCTCTGGGTCAGTGTAGCAACAATATAGCTGTAGGTGGTAAGATCTCAATGATGCTAGGCACACATGACAAACATACTGACTGATGTGCAATTGATTCCCTACAGCAGTTGGGAACTATATATACTGCCATAAAATTGGAAGTAAGTGAAGGCTGAAATCTCAAAGGGTTAGTAACTAATCGTAGTCATGATAATTGTAAGCTAGGAATCTCTCTCGTAAAAGAGTAAATCTAAAGTTTGAGTCCAAAGATACAGCCATTCGCTAAAACAATAATTTGATTAAATTGCAGCTTTTCTCAGCAAATATATGATACAAATCTGGAACAATACGGCACAATGTATATAACATAGATGTTGCTTTAGCAGTTTAGAGATCATGACATGCTTTGTAAAAATTACTCTGATTCAATGTGATATTTGCGTAGTGTGGTCCCAGCCATTCATTCAACACTGAAGTGAAGTGCACAAAAGTTGACATATTCAGTTAATGTTGTTGCCAAAAATGAACATTTATCATTATATGAACTATAATTATAGAGTAGTTATAGTTAATAGTTCTGTTTGTTACATCTGCTTTTGCCTATTGTAGTAAATTTGTGAGAGGTATACCTGCAAGACTTTACACAATTTGTATTCCCATCACTATCATTACACCATAGTAAATGTGAGCTTCTGGAAATAAAGTGACCTTATCATTGTGTATGAATGCTTGCTCTGTTCCCCTAACTTACCATACATAGAGAGTCAATAGCATCGCTCACCTAACAATATGAACCGTATACCTTTCCATGTAGATGCTGGATTGTTTTTCAGAGTAGAAAATGATAGTGTTTCCTTTATAAAACACAAGTCTAACTAGAGCCTGAACACTGAAGACAGTGAAAAATAGGGCTTATCTGTTTTGTTGTGTGCATTTTGTTTTTAGCATAACAAATCTACTACGCAGTGCTATCCATCTGCATTGTTTGACCATAACTGTATTAAAAAGCGCGGCAGGCCCATGTGGAGAGATGTCAACAGACCTTGCGGATTTTAAGCAGTATCCCTGCAAACAAGCATTTAAAAAAATACAACTCGATGGGTGACATTTTCAGTATTACCCTAACATAGAATCTGTCACGTGGTATTTATTCTATGAAGCTGTACAGGAGGTCCTGTTACTTGGTGATTTGCAGAGATACAAAAGGGAATCACAGCCCCCTTCAGGCTAGGAATAATTGGCTCCTAACACAAATGATATATCATAGTTACATGCAACTAGCAATAGGGTTTAACATTCAGACTTGATCGTAAAGTCTGCACGCAATATGACAGTCAAAGTTCTGACAACAATTATAATGTTCTTATGTTGATTGTGTGTTTCTTAAAGTAATCTAAACTTTTCATTTGTAGATGTGACATTATTTACTATGCTCTACTGCTTTTATCACCAAACAAATTGGATTCTGCAGAACTGAACTTTGGCATCAAAATTTACTTTTGATAAAAACACATTATCACTGGTTATGGCAGATTCCCCTAAACATTATATGACAAAATGGATGACTCCATAAACAAATGGGAGTCAAATCTGTTGTTCTGTTGACACTATTATTGTGGGAGTCCAAATGGGTCATTCAAAGAGATCTTAACAGCTCCCTACTCTTTAATTTTATCATTTACATCAATCTAAATGGTGGGAGAAATCCACCAGAATGAAAGATGATACTTGATCTCAGCCATCACTTTTATATTCCGTGCATGGATGAAATGAAATAGTGAAAATGCTTTAGCATGAACATTTTTACCCACAGAAATGGTGTCTATGCTTCTGCCTACCTTATTTTGGTCTATTTCAGGTAATGAAACAACATTTTTCTCATCCATGTACTTATAATCAGACATTGCTATCATGGCTATGTAGTGATAAATGAAAGTATAAGTTTGACAGTTTAGGCAGTCAAAAGGGAGTCGGCTACATATGACTCCCTAGTAGTTGGGACCCCCACATATGGAGACCTTCAGGTAATGACTGCCGTTAGATGGGAGTCAATGCCAGTTGATTCCATAGCACACAAGTGGGGAGTCAATTAGCTTTGACACTCTTAGAACAGGAGTCATTATAGAGTTATTATAGGTTCCCACTAATATTAGCTAGTCACATTTCAGTCATAAGGGGAGTTACCTCAGTGATCGAGTGTGGACTCCCATTTCAGAGTCACTGTGATTCTATTTCTTTTCTCTTTGCATGCAACCCTTTTTAGCCTATTGTCATAAGGTTACTCTAAATTGGAAATGCTGAGAAGATAATCCAGCTAATATCATATAATCCACAAATAAGAGAGAGAAATAAGACCTATACGACTGCTGATAATGATTATGAATGAATTCAAAACCCAATGGCGATCCCAATGGATACTTTTCTGCCTTTTGAGAGTGCATAAAAAGTTGAGCAATTTAGTACCTTGGTTAGAATCACGCCTGTTTCTACCACAATCCTGTATTCCTTCAACATAGTAAATCAATGATGGATATATAAAGCAAATTTGCTGGCCATTTATTATTACATCAAATCATTGGATTTATTTGCTATGATTTTATTTGTATCTAAAGCCGACATGTGTATAACTAAAAGCATTGATCAATTCACTAACTATATGGATGCTACCAGACAAAGAGTAGACTGAACTGGAATTAGACCAAATCTTTAATCTACCTGCAATTGAATCCGTCCAATTAGATCTGATTTAAAGCTCTAAGAAATGCATACTACTTTTATTTGTTGGTGTCCTGGTTGGTACGATGCATGGATGCAGCCCTGTAGGTGAATCAATGCATTATGCTGACCCTTCAGGATAGTATCTACCTTAAACTGAAAATTATTATATTCATGTGGAACTCACTTTACAGCCAGTATGATTGCCAATATATGTACCTACATTAGACTTCTATACACAGCATTACCTCTAGACTAGATGGTGAGAGACCTGTCTGGGTGATAAACTCAGCATAAGACTCTGGTACTTCTTGTGTTTGCCAAGAGTCAACTCCATTAGGAGGGTGCTGCCAACTGAGCCAACCCTCTTCATAAACATGTACATCAAGAGTCCACTTGGAGACAATCATATTTAAATGCGTGACATACCTGGAATGGTGGCATCAAATATGTCAGGTCAACACTGTATAATTATGCTGGATCCATCTCACTAACAGAAACCTGGATAATAGAAGTAAGACGTTAGTATTAGGCTTGAACAATAAGAACAATTTCAGACTATCACTATAGTACTTTGCCATTTAAACCCCATGTTTTAAATAAGCCCTGGTCTTGTATAAGTGCCAGGGGTAAACGTCCCTCTGGGGCACTTAAACATGACAGTTCAGTATTTTGATCTGGTCATTTTTTAACAAGAAATATGCCTGCATTTGATGAACTTATTTGGCTATACTCAGATATAGCACTCACTGCAGGTGAAGATCTATAAGAAAACTTACAAAAAATGACTTTTTTATTTATTCCATTTGATAAGGAAGGGCAGAGGGTTTGCTATGATAAGGCAGGGGACAGGTTGGGATAAGGCAGGGAAATGATCATGATAGGATAAGGCAGGCCAGGTGACAGGCCAGGATAGGGCAGGGCAGAGGATGTGCTAGGAGAAGGCAGGGCAGTGGACATGCTAGAATAAAACAGGGCAATGAACATGCTAGGATAAGGCAGGGCAATGGGACAGGCTAGGATAAATCAGAGTAGGGACAGGCTAGGATAAGGCAGGACAGGGGACAGGCTAGGATAAGTCAGGGCAGTGGACGTCCTAGTGTAAAGCACAGCAGGGGACGTGCTAGGATAAGACAGGGCAATGAGCATGCTAGGATAAGGCAGAGGAGGTGACAAGCTAGGATAAGGCAGAGCAGGGGACATGCTAGGATAAGGCAGGGCACTGGACAGGCTAGGATAAGGAAGACCAGGGTAGAACACCACAAAACGCATGATGTGGATAGATAAGGTAGAACCATTAAGCTTAACAGAATATCCCTTCATATACTTAGCTCCTTTGTAGGCATATTTTGCTCTGTCAGTCTAGACCTACACTGTTCATGTATTACTATGTTATCAAATTTGGAACAAAATGCTATGCTTACTTTATCAAACATGGGAGCTCCTGCACCCTATAATATCTTAACAGTCAACATATAACATAACATATAACAAGCAGGGATATCCATACAAAACATGGTTTAGGAGAAGAACGTGCCTACCTGAAGTTTCATGGACCATTCAAATTTGAATCCTAACTGTTTCCTGTGCACACATCCCTGTGACATCATCAATTTGTTTTATCCACATATAGTCACTCCTGACTATCCTTATGACTAATATGTGACTAAGATGTATAGTCTCCTGACTAAGGGAGGCAAGATAAAATGGTATAGTCACTACTGACTGGGTATTATTATCAGTCTATACACTATGGAAAGATAATGGCTTCTGGCAATATTTTAGCTCAAGTTTGTCTGAATGACAGCTACTGCCTATATCGTTAACCTTTATCTGAACAATAGCAGTAAAGTGACTGAATTGTAATTGGCCATTGTCTATAGATGTTTTGTGTATTTCAGCAGCTGTACGATTGGGCTTTGTCTAAACAACAGCAGTTGGATCTTGAATCATGAAAGTATTTTATCACTAAGGTTTTATGCATGAAATGAATGATACAAACTTGAGAGGTAGGCCCCTGGTTTTATCTGTTTATGACTTAACTGTAGCGGGCAGATATCTCTTGGGACAGCCGGAACTTGCCTGGAGAGCGCACTGAAGATACATTACCACCTAAATCGACCCCAAATCAAGTTATAAAATAAACCTAACATAGCCCTTCCATCAGTCATTTCCTTATCAATTGGCAGACCCTTTATCATATGATATGTTATTTGTTATGGAATCTAGATGAAATTCTAAATGAAATTCTAGATCAAATTCTAAATGAAATTCTAAATGGAGGGCTTTCGAGTAGACCTATGAATGCATTGTGACAGCATATGTGTTTTGATTGTTCATAATGCACCCCTTGCCGATTCTCATTTTTGTCGGCGGACAGCTTTTCATTTGTGGCAAGATATTGTATTTTTATTATTCTAAATGATGAATGAGAACCTCAAAACTTTTCAAATGGGCTTGCAATTGTACATTGTATGTAATCAACCTGAAATGAGAAAATCATCTAAAATTAACTGGTAATGTATCTTTAAACCCTGCAGGCCATGTGAAGCCACAATCCGATGTGTTGCTTCATAACGTTTTAAAGGCACTGACTACCTTTTTAAGGCTAGCATTCAGATGATCCAGTATCATGGTATGTGCACAAAGTGTACCTGTGTATGGCTAAGATCTAGGTATAAATCAGAGCCACATCCGTGTTGTGGCAATATCTTTGAAATTGTAGATAATAGATACATTGTGTCCCACATAAAAGGAGTTTTAGCTGGGTATGGAAAAACTGCAGAGAAACCTTTCATAGTATGTGATTTCAATGCAATAAAATCGGCAGGGTACTGTGGCCATGGCTGTTTTAAAAATGGATTTATTGATCAAAATATCTTGTTCTGTCACAATGGTCTGTTGAAATATTTATAATTATGATGCAGTTTGGTGTAACTTCTAAAAGTATATATATTTCATTGTACTATAGCAGATCTGCAGTCCTCTTTATCATGCCGTCCCCTAGCAAATGAAAGTATTTAGTCCACTTTTGATCTGAAAGAAGCATTAGCACCCAATAATATTGTATTTGGAAGGAATAATGAGGGTGTAATTTGATGCCAAATATAGTGCAATCGTTCAAAAACAGAAGAGGTACGCAAAGATAGGGAGGTGGCTGCCAATATCATCAATGAAAGAGCACCTCAAAGCTTTATAGAGATATGCGTGTTTCAGTCTGGATGTGTGTATTGAATTACCATAGTGACCAGGTCCGGGAAATGAAGGGAAACCCTCCCTAGGGCCATTATTTACAACAGTGCTAATTTTCACAACGCAGGTATAGGTGTGACATTAGGTATCCCAGGTCATTTTTAGATGTAAAGGTTGCAGCCATTTGAAAGTGTCATTATGCAGTGTGGACAGATTTGGCCCTTCTCCTCGTGTTTATTATGCATGCATACTATAAGCAATCTGTACCATCAGAAAAAAAACGAAATAAATTGTATAAACTTATTGGTCTTGATCACAGGATATATGTTCATATTCAGATGAAGATGCAATAGATTCAGAATTCAAATTTCATTTTTACAGTCCCTCAAAATCATGATATATTACATGTAAGTCATAAGTTTTGCACCAAGATGTGCAAAATGTTCCAAGTTTGGTGTAATTTTATTTCACTAATATATCAGATATCCCCTTGGTTCTCTGGGAAGTCTTTCTATAAGTTATGAAGACTGTGATCATTTCTTTTAGGTTCTGCATAATCAAGATTACTTCATGATTTGTATTTGAAAATGGAAAAAACTGTGATTTTCCCAATGTCCCTACACAGTGAAAATTACTCCAAATCAACACCACACAACTGCTAGTTCATATATCAAGTTGATTTCATTCATAGGCATAGGTCAATATGGTATATATCAGTTCCAAAAATACTTACCCGTTAAGAATATTACATAACATGGATTGATCTGAGGAAAATCATGGAAATGCCTAGATTGCTGAGAAAATGTTGACATTGAGCTACTATTTAGCATATTTAGGACAATATTTCCCCTTGACCTCTGAATTCACCTTTTGATATTAACTCATTTATACTGTTCCAATAACATAAGATGACAATTATGTAACCACTAAGCCTATTTCATAATGAGTCACAAATCCTATATTGTAGTTTCCTATGCTGGCTACAAATGTGCTTGCAGTGGGTATACAAATGTTTAATTGAAATATTTTGATAGAATCTCAAGTATGAGTGTCCAGAGGGGTGGTTCTTATTAATAAAGCATGTTTCACACCCTATATATGGCCAATAAGTGATCACATGTGCCTTTGGACCCAGACTTTTGGTACATTCTCTTTTTCTTGCTTATACACCGTTAAATGTATCAGCTAGTAAGTTGGTGCCTCTAATAGAGCAAAAAAAATACCTTTCAAATTATCCTAAATATTTTTATGTGATATTTCCAAAATTGTCAAAATTCTTCAAAAATTGCCTAAAAAATCCGATTATTTCAATTTTAAAATGTTTACAACAGTTCTACCCTCACTTCCAATACCTGAAAATGATGCCCAGAGTATGCTGGTGACAGTAGTGAAATTATTGATGTTGTATATATAATGATGTGTGGACGAGAGTGGTATATAGACAGTGTGTCCTCCAGGTTTGGGTCATTCATAGTGCTTTCGCTCTTACGCCATTAGATGTATCAACCAACTAGTTTGTGCATCTTGTAGAGGAGAAAAATATGTAGCCCAGAGTATCCTGATCACAGTGATACATTCCCTTGGACTGTATCTTTTACTGGAATGCTTTAGATAGGCAATACACCAAATACTTTGGAGAGTAGAGCATCTCCAAAAGTCGGTGTTTTGGTCAGTTTACACGCGAGGACACGGCCAGCGGCTGCCTACTGGGATACCTAGTGACATGCATCAGCACACATGCTCTTTTAAATGTTGATTCAATCATTTACCCTGCACTAAGATAAAACCTGCACTTATTCAAGATACTAAAATGGCCTAAATTCTCATTTGAATACCCTTATTTACCTTGCCATTATTTGAAACCCATGCACCTATTCAAGCCCCTACAGTTTTACAGAAGAATATGTCCATCAAACATGACATACTTGTCCTTATCCTCAAAATAAAAATGTCTTGCTTTTGTCCAGGTATCAAATGCATGTCACCTATTTAAGCCTAGAATATTAGCTTGATACTTATGCCTTTTGCATTCATTCAAATGCAGGTAATCATAAAACTAAAACATTCAAACAAGAGAGGACTCAAACATAAGATATGAATAGACTAAAGCTGAAAAGTTTACAGAATATAGTGGTCTAAACAGTGTATAAGTGAGGCTTCAAGAATCAAGAATCGTATGTATACATTGTATAGGGGCTACATCAATCTTTATTCAACCATTTGGTTGTGGTATACTGCCTCACTGTGTTATACCATTGATGGTCTTGGTTTATGAATGCAGACCATGGGAGTATTTTGCCTGTATGGGCTACATCCATGGATCATCATCACCCTTTGGGACTACATCAGTGCCAAAGGTTCTTAAATGCATCACTTTACCCTTACAAAACAGGGACACATCAATGTATCATTATAACAAAAGGGCATAATGCATCAAATAACTGAGCATCCCTTACAGGGTTAATCTAAGAGTGTATTCCCTCATTAACAGGACGAGGCTGTTATTCCCCTCTAGCTGTCCACTGGACAGCGCCATATTGGACTGGTCCCAGTATGCACTCTCTCCTTTCCAGTCACTAGCTTCAGCAAATCATGTGGACCAGATCAGGGGGCTAAAGCTCTGCTTGGAGAGTGGAACTACTACATTCCCTGCATGCTAGGACACCTGCAATCTTTTACCTGTCCAATATAGGGTTGTGGTTAGGACAATGGACTCATGACTAGCAGTACCTAAGTTCAAATCCCCTCCAGGCTAGGTGTGGTGACCATTTTAACCCCATTGGTTGCAAAAGCTTGCACCAAAAGTTTTGGCAAAACGTTTTTGTAAAACATTTTATGAACCTTTGCAAAAGGTTTGGGTATAGTCTTTTGGTAACCACTTTTGGTAACCATCTATGTTACACTAAAAGCCACACCAAGGACCGAACCCGGGACCCTTAGATTGGGAGTTCCAGGCTCTCCTGGTTGAGCTATGGAGGCTGCTGGTAGATCACGGTACAATAGGTAAACATAAACTTTGTTATTGATTATCCTCATTAATGATCAATGCTATTAGGGACCTTTAGGACCCCCGTAAAAGCTCATTAGACGTATCCTATGTCTTCAGCACTGCTACGTCTGCGTTTAATGAGCTTTTACGTGGGTTGCTAAAGGTCCCTATTAAATGCAGATGTAGCATTGCTGAAAGGATAGGATAAGTCTGCGTTTAATGAGCTACGTCGGGTTTGCTAAAGGTCCCAATTTTTTAGCATTGATCATTAATGCGGATAATCAATAACAAAGTTTACCTATTGTACCTGGACCTACCAGCAGCCTCCATAGCTCAACCAGGAGAGCCTGGAACTCCCAATCTAAGGGTCCCGGGTTCGGTCCTTGGTGTAGCTTTTAGTGTAACATAGATGGTTACCAAAAGTGGTTACCAAAAGACTATACCCAAACCTTTTGCAAAGGTTCATTAAAATGTTTTACAAAAACGTTTTGCCAAAACTTTTGGTGCAAGCTTTTGCAACCAATGGGGTTAAAATGGTCACCACACCTAGCCTGGAGGGGATTTGAACTTAGGTACAGCTAGTCATGAGTCCATTGTCCTAACCACAACCCTATATTGGACAGATAATAAAAGGTGTGTCCAGGTACAACCAATGCATAGTACACATGTAGAGGCCTAGTGTAATCATTGCTCCACTCTCCCCTTGATGTTTGGCCCCCCCTGAGACCCACACTGCTAGTTCTAAGTGTCCCCAATTGTGGCAGCACTGGTATCCCGCTAGTGAGGAATAGAGCTTCCGCATATGCTTTAAGGCTGCAAGACAATAAAGATGGTGGTTTTAATGAGAAAGCAATTCACTTCCTCTAGTTCCAATCTCCTACGCAGCTTTGGATCCATTAGATAACTGCCAGACATATCCAATTAAATTAAAGGAAGAATACTTCCTTCCTTCACAGAGGCAGTAAACTGTTAAAAGTGTGACTAAAAGCAGAAATTACTATCAGTATGGCAACTGATAATCCAAGCTATGTTCAAAGTAAATTCAAATTTAAGCTGATTCCTCAAGCACTATTAAAGAGCATATTAGTCTGATTGTAGGTCTTATTAGGTTTTGTAATTTAATGAGGTGCTATTAAGTACTGCGCACGCTTTTTCCGTGCAGTCAAGTAGATCACAATATGTTTTAACGTTATATGACTCCTTACTATGGCATAATGTTATATAAAGTTTTAAAACGTAAAATAGCATCACAATGCATCGACCATATTGTCACCCTCTCTAATGATTGATCCAAAGTATAAGTTTGACAGTTTAGGCAGTCAAAAGGGAGTTGGCTACATGTGACTCCCCAGTAGTTGGGACTCCCCCGTATGGAGACCTCCAGGTAATATCTGCCGTAAGATGGGAATCAATACCAGTTGATTCCATAGCACCGTGGGGAGTCAATTAGCTTTGACTCTCTTAGAACAGGAGTCATTGTAGAGTTGTTACAGGGTCCCACTTATGTTAGCGAGCCACTTTTGAGTCATGGGATGAGTAACCTCAGTGATTAAGTGTGGACTCCCATTTCGGAGTCACTGCAATTCTACTTCTTTTCCCTGTGCAGGCAATTTGTAATATAACAGTTGGCTGGATCCATCTCTCTACCAGAAACCTGGATAATAGAAGTAAGACGTTAGTATTAGGCTTGAACAATAAGAACAATTTCAGACTTTCACTACTGTACTATGCCATCTAAGGACCAGGTTTTAAATAAGCACTGGTCTTGTATAAGTGCCGGGGGTAAACACCCCTCTGGGGCACTTAAACATGACAATTCAGTGTTTTGATATGGTCATTTTCTAACAAGAAGTATGCCTGCATTTGATGAACTTATTTGGCTATACTGAGACATAGCACTCACTTCAGGTGAAGAGCTTTAAGAGAACTTACAAATAGGACTTTTTTATTATTCAACTTGATAAGGCAGAGCAGAGGATGTGCTAGGATAAGGCAGGCCAGGGGACAGGCTAGGATAAGGCAGGGTGATTATCATGCTAGGATAGGGCAGGGCAGGTGACATGCTAGTATGGGACAGGCTAGGATAAGGCAGAGCAGGGACAGGCTAGTATGATAAAGGGCAGGGGACAGGCTAGGATACGTAGGGCAGAAGACAGGCTAGGATAAGGCGGGGCAGGGGACAGGCTAGGATAAGGCAGCGCAGGGTACAGCCTAGGATAAGGCAGGGCAGAGGATATGCTAGAATAAGGCAGGGCAGGGGATGTGCTAGAATAAAACAGGGCAATTAATTTGCTATGGCAGAGCAGGTGACATTGGATAAGGCAAGCGAGGGTAGGATAAGATCAGGCATGCACAGGACATGCTAGGATAGGTAGGGCAATTAACATGATGAGGTAGGGCAGGTGACAGGCTAGGATAAGGAAGGCCAGGGACCAGGTTAGGATAGGGAAGGCCAGGGTAGAACACCATGAAAAGCAAGATGTGGATAGATGAGGTAGAACATTTTAGCCTACCACAATATCCATTCCTATACTTAGCTCCTCTGTAGGCATATTATTTTCTGTCAGTCTAGACCTTCACTGTTATCAAATTTGGAACAAAAGACTATTATTACTTTATCAAACATGAGAACCCATACACCCTATAACATCTTAAGTAGTCAGAGTCAACCATGACATAACATATAACAGGCAGGGATATCCATACAACACTGGTTTAGGAGAAGATGTGCCTACTTGAAGTTTCTGGACCATTCAAATTTGAGTCCTAACTGTTTCCTGTGCACACATCCCTGTGACATCATCAATTTATGTTATCCACACATAGTCACTCCTGACTATCCTCATGACTAGTATGTGACTAAGTTGTATAGTCCCCTGACTATGGGAGTCAAAATATGATGGAATTGTCACTACTGACTGGGTATTATTATCAGTGTATACACTATGGAAAGATAAGGGCTTCTGGCAATATTTTAGCTCAACTTTGTCTGAACGACAGCTACTGCCTATATCATAAATCTTTATCTGAACAATAGCAACAGCCCAAGCATACCTGGAGAGCGTACTACCTTTTCTGGTAGCTAAAGTACCATAGTGAAGTGTGAGAGAAGCACTGGCCCCAATGTGTAGTGGTCAGCATTTTCTACTCTAAGTGGAGCGGCCAGGGTTTGACTCCCTCCCATTGGGCACATAATTCAGTTCAACATTGAATCAACGTTGAATCAACATTGAATCAACATTGACAACCATTCATAAACGTTGACTCAATGTTCTGTGCCCACTGGGCTGTGGGGTCCAACTTTTTTATGACTCGTTGCATAACTTTGACCTGTACAGATACAACAGCATGCAAACGCACTGAAAGACACTCATGAGTGGTCTACCTATAGTCCAAGAATTTTAGCTCAAAATTGGACCTACGGTAGAACAAATTCGCAACAAGCTGACATTTGGACAGAAGAAGCTCAGAAGGGTAGTAAAACACATGCTAAAAGTCCTGGGAGATTCTATGCGAGCCCCCTTGGGATTCAACATTGTGGCCAGGATGATCTGTAAGTTCCATGTCCCTCAATCGTTCTGTTTTGGCTTCCCCTAATTGGTTTGACCATAAAGTCAAAAACTCCCTGACTTCTAGTACCTCATCTGAGGGCATGCAGATCTGCATTAATTTGATGGATTTGGTGCCTCCTTCAGGGGATAATGCCACCTCTTATATTGGGATTCATAGACCTAATTACTGAACCCTTCCTGACCTAGTAGCATCATTCAGACAGAGGCCTGCAACCTCCTGCCAGATAATGACAAGAGCCCGAATGATATAATATAATCAATTACCCCAGTATTGCTGCCTGCTGGAATGGGGCCGGCTAGTCTTGGTGGCAGTAGTAAAGACCTGAGGATTTGGTGAGCTATCTTGCTGAGAGGTCGTAATTCTCTATGGTATATACCATACTATGGCCTTTAAACAGCCAGTTGAAACTTTTTTTTGGCAAAATTTGTACTCCAATATATATATGGTACTTTCCCTTATTCGACCATTTCAATCGCCATCTGGACATTACACATGTATATATATTTATTAGATGCCAGGACATCCATAACATCCGATAGTTACCTTTTGGAGAATCTTCTCATTTCATCGCTGACCCCCCAGTATTCTTCTTCCAAAATTATAATTATATAAAAGACACAACTAGAACGACAGAACCTTTATTTCAATTGACTTTTATTTACCATTATTAGATACAGGATCACAACATTTCATCCTTGGTCGGCCTACATCAGGTGATCTTATTCTAAAATATTTCTAAAATATTTCTATACATGCCGACTGCACGTTCCCAAGATTTGATTGATATATCAATGGAAGGGGATAATCCATGACCAATAATATAAAAAATGACTGTTCTCCCATTCGTTTCTATAATCAAGGTACTCATTTGCTCAACAGGCTGCATCATGAACTAGATAAGTAGCATGTTAATTTACTTAATTTTAAATTTTATAGTAAATCAAGCTAATATAATACCGAGTTATATGCAAATAGCAATGGAATTTCAGTACTCTCTGGAGAAGTAGCATTTTCCTTTAAGCACTAGAATAGGATCTTCAAAAAGGACCTGTGATAGGCACCAGAGCTAAAATAGTTATAGACCTCTGAATCTTTAAGCCCAAGGGTGTTTGATAATGATGGTTAGGTATGTGCCATCACTTTCATGTAGGGTTCCATCATCTCACACTGTTTAGTTGCAATCAACATTCTCTGACCTCGACATTCCCATCAGGTGGTGAGGTGATAAGGCTAACCACAAGACCGTTATGGGTGCTCCCCTCTGGGAGAGGAACATTAACTTAATGACACTAAGTGGCCCACTGTTTCATGAATTTGAGTTCTCATTGGTGGCTTCAGCTCACATCAATTCGAACAGACCTGTATGATTGAACAACTTCATTATTGTATAACCGATCTTGTAATCCATTTAGATTCAAATTAATGAAATGGTACAATTAGACAGAGGCGGATGCCTACTTACAAATGAGAAGCTAATTAGAGCAGTTATGGTAGGTAAAGTAATTTCAACATCATCCTAAAAGCCTTCATACTCACCTGGGTGTTTAAACTAATGTCATTACAGTAGTTTTTCCCAATGTTGGGATCTAACTTAATGTTTTGTTGAAAAGGTCGCTTTTGGCAGGGGTCTTTGTATCTTGCCCTTTATACACAAGCTCACTTCCACAATGTTCACCTCAAGCTACAATATACTCTCAAAATTACATTGGTTGACTAGTCAACAGTTAATGTGATTTGTTTAAAAAAATGACACAAGAAACGCCCACCATTTGACACTATCCAACTGAGCTTTCAGTTGTGGTAATGTCAGGAAGTAAAATGCTGACTACCTCGCTTTTTTCCCATGCCAATACCATTAACAGTTGCAGTGTCAATGCATGCATGTTTTAACTGTGTGTCAAGTTATTAGAAAACAGTTCCCTTCCTTAATTGTCTTCAGGGGATTTTAAACTCATCCCTGAAAATTAAACCACAAAAAAATAATAATCTGACTGTTTTATTTCTGTTAACAGGCCTAACAACAGCTTTTCATTTTGATCATCTCACATAATCCACCGTTAAACTTGATACCTTTAGTTACTAATATTGTAGTTTTATGCTACATATAGATTGATGTTAAAAAAGGAAAGAACATATATAGTCAAAGCTTTGTAGAGGGAGGGAGAAATCAAATCTATATTTGGGTTATCAAATCAACAATGAAAATGTTAGTGTAGAAGCATGGAACTGTGAATGATTCAACAGGGCTCTGCATGTGATAAGATAAAAGGCAGGGATATATGAATAGCATCTTAGCCCTAGAAACCCTCTGTTTCCGAATCTTTAATTATTTGGATATGGAAGAAATGATGATTATTCATGTTGACTGTGAAAAGTCAATTAAATTTGATTTAAATTATATGGGGTTCCGATTGTCCAAAACTAGGAACATTATTTAACTCCTGTATCTACCTTTAATACATACTTGATGATCATTGTTTACTATCATAGCCTTGAAAAGAACAGGTTTTTATTTTTTATGAAATACTGCAGTGCCATTGATTTAACCAAAGAGTGCCGTATTGCACACCCCCCGTGAAATAACCCATGGCCGTATTTCACGGCCCTGTGACGTCATCAAAATGGCGCTTTGTTTACATTTGAATGGCGTAGACAGAAGCCAATTTAGCCTTTTTAGGCTCCCCCCTACCATAATTTTGGTATTTTGAATCGAAAAAGATGAAAAATAAACACAAAGGCACACTCATTTTAGTCTGTTGTAGGGTTATTTCACTTGTTGAAGAGGGGGCCACATTTCACTCGGCCTACGGCCTCGTGAAATACGGCCCCCCTTCAACTCGTGAAATAACCCTGTCAACAGACTAAAACTCGTGAACCTTTGTCTATATAATATTGTCAACTAAAGCTTCATACCAATGTCAGGTGGGCAAGCAATGCTTTGGTAACCATGTGACCACTTTTATGGGTCTTGGTACCATTTTCAGCATCTCAGCAGATAAGTCCCACTGCTCCTTTCTTGATGTCCACAAAAGGCCCTATGTCAGATGGGGTATAGTATTATGTCTCGTTCATAGGCTCGAAATGCAATCCTTTAAAAATTGATCCCGCATGTTGATCAAGACCATGTTTCCTTTCCCATCTATTCCATCCCCTCTCATTTCATTTTGCTCATATCTGATCTTATTGACAGATTTATGGTCATAGTTGAATAAAATGTATAGGAACATATTCCAGCCATATCTTATATTTGATTCCCCCTACCCCCTGCAAACAGTGACAGTGTTTGAAACACATTTAAGCGAGATTTATTTGTCTCTTTTTACTTAGAAATATGGATTTAAGGCCTTAATTATCCAAACTTAATTAAATATATCAAACTCGAAAAAACACAGATTAAGCTGGAACTGAATAAGCCCAACATGTAAAACACAATTCTCACAGAATACCACAATGTGTTAAGGGCCAACTCTGACGGACCTCAAATCTGAAGTGGATCATTTTATGATTTCTGAGGCTATTCACCTTAGCCCTGAGTGATTCTTGATCTGGTAACCAGAGAGGCTCTCATCAAGTCATGTCAATGATTACCACCTCCAGGGGCAGGTATTCTTTTCTATAAATGAAGGGGGACATTTTTTTCTCTCCCTGTTCACTTCATACTCAGCAGGTGCTGCTTGTTGAACCTTTAAGTTTCACCAGACAAAAATGACTCTCCTCTTTACAACAGTTATTACTCATGCCTAATTAATTTTAAGGTAATGCCTGGAGTGTTTTACAGAACAGGAAACATGCGTTGAATTAACCAGTATGGGGAATTCATTTCAGAGATTTGCGTTTTAATGAAATGAAAGGCCATTTCTACAGTTCAGTGTTGGATGCCACCAAATACCATCCTTCACTGAAATTGAAGGAACCATTTCCGGAGATAAACATCTACCATTAAGTAAATCACTTAATGCAATGCTATAAATGGGTTAGTGCACACTAACTATATGTAAATACAGTCTACTGCAGTCTTAGGCGTCTTTTGTGGCATATTTACTGTAGCCTCAAGCATGAGCCTACACACCCTTCTAGCTGATTACCTGAGACAGGTCTATCTAAAATTTTCTGTAATTCCCTTCTCTTAAGGAGGATCAAAGTCCATCCACCTTTGGGGTGGTCAACAGAGAATCTAACATGGGCGTGCCAACATTTGTCTGCAAACTCCCTCACAGAAGGGGTCCTAATCATGTTTAAGGACAGTTTAAATATACTGCGGCTAACCACTCTTAGCTATAGCTATGCGATTGGATCATTCTCTATAAAGGGGTGATATCAATTTAGTCCCATCCTCCTCTAGAGGGCCCACAGTTTTAGCTTCCTGAAGAAGTTCAAGAAGATTTTTGTGGTCCCCCTTATTGTCAAGAAATTGCCACTCCCGTATGCAACTTTGACAACTTAACCATGTGGCAGTTGTGGGGATGGTGAACAGGAGATCTATCAGTTTACTACTGTCTTGCATCTCATCTTTATATAGCTTATTTGAAATAGTAAGCCTGTGGGATAGAGGAACTACAAGAACATATCCATGTGAATGTTATCTGAATAGAATGCTATGGTATACATACCTAATGGTATATATCATGTTTTTTCATATTCATAATAACTCAACCTGCAATCTATATGTGACAGATGGTAGGAGGTGTCAATAAAAACTTTCAGATGCCCTTTTCTAATTTTCCTTTTATAACTGTGACCCCTTTCATGTTAATTCCCAACCTTTCTAATGCATCTGAACCTAGATATGTGTCTTTTTCCAAATCTTTGCGGAACATGGCCATCATTATCAAATGGAAAGGTGTACTCTGCCTTTCTTAAAATTACATATTCCCCATTTTATTGCAGTATATAGATAGCTCCCAGCTGCACAAGAGCAATCAATGGCACTTCAGTTGATCTGCTGGTTATGTATGTATGCTTGTGCTGTAACCAATTGACCTCATATCTAGCACCTACTCTTCTATGGATGAATCTAGTTTGTCTATATGGTTGCCAATCTTGCCCTCCTATTACAGTATATCCCGTGGGATCTATACTGGCACTTGACTCAGACATATGGCAATTTGCTGGTAACAAGCTATGTTCCAAGAGAATATATAAATCTCTCAGGAGATGTGCTTTTGCCCGCAGATATGTGATGAATATGGGAACATCCTCACTTTTTTGTTTTGTTTTGTTATATGCACCCAAAAGGAAACAGATTGTCAGAAAAGGAATACCTATAGTGTTTGCTATCAATCAGATATCAGTCACTGATGATTAACTTAGAGGGGTGCGATTTAAAATCTGGTATTCTATTTGTAGACCTTTCCACCACAATGGTCCATTGTCTAGTGGAGAGCTTTCATTATCTTAATCATGTGATTCTTGATCACTTTATAAAGCATACAAAGTAGACTTATACATCTCAATGGAGGGGGGGGGGGCAGGGGGGTAGAACCCAACCCACAATCACTGAGGAGGGGGAGGCCTGGATATGTTTGAACCCCCCAAAATTTGTGAAGACCTGTAATATAATACACAATCCAATCCTTACCTCTCCCGAATAGGCAAAAGCTTGGGCAGACGGGCCTATTAGAATTAAAGGGGGCTCAAATACTAGTTTTCTATACAATCCAAAACAAGCATGTATATGATACAGCAAACCTAAAAGCCAATTTGTAAAGTTAGTTGGAGTGCCCCACCCTGGGCCCCCCCCCCAATGATGATTTGCTTCCTAAGCCTCTGCAGCTGCATAAAAGCCTGCATTACGCACCTGCAAGGCCCTATACAAACTCTTCCACCATACCACACAGTGTCACCAAGGTGTGGAAGTGGTGATTTGAAACATTTGAACATTTAAACCTTTTGTTCATAGCATTAACCTCACACTTGTAAGCCTGCATCTTGTGCTAGCCCTATCGAGCTCTCCCCCATACATGTAGAGCGCTTCATAAATATGATTTACTCCCCAGGAGGGAGCCTGCGCAACATACAAAGTATTTAAATTTCCCTGGGGACTGGATAACACTTTACCATCTTAAGTATATCATTTCTGGCGAAGGTCAACCGAGTTTAAAAGGTGATACATTGCTTGTCCTGGACAGTTTAAATGGTCCACAGTATAGATAGATGTAATTTATTTGTCATTTAGAATCTGATTCATTTCTCAATTGGCCAAGACTATCACATGTCATTCTCCTCATTACCAAATACAAACAACTTTGCTGTAAAATCTGGCAAACAATGCCAATGTGGTTCTAAATAAAAGAATTGAATGTCAGAAAGGTTGGGACATCAGTCCTATGGTACAGTTTCACATTTGAATAATAAGGTGCACAAGTACACTCAAATTAGGGGGTAATACTAGATACCACTTTAAGGCTACAGTCCAAAAGATTAAAACAGCTCAGGCACATCATGTAAATGGATACCTACCGCGGTAAATACCTCCTGTGAGAAAATTGTATCTGATGACAGTTGTTTGAGGCCAAGCCCTTTAAACCCTGCAGGTCCTATGAAGCCACAATCAGATGTGTTGCTTTATAACGTTTTATAGGCACCCACTTCTTTTTTAAGGCTTGCATTCAGATGATCCAGATGGAGCCTTTTTTTAAATTCTTGTTGAATTAACTATTTACTTTGCATATAAGTTTGAGATATGAGCGACCTGGAATCTCCAGCATAGGAGTACTTTCATAGTTTGATTTCCCAGAGTAACTCAAGATGTTAATGATGATAACAGTGGTGACGCTAATTTGATTCATACTTATCCTATTTAAATTTGTGATAAGTATCATGGTATGTGCATAAAGTGTACCTGTGTATGGCTAAGATCTAGGTATAAATCAGAGCCATATCAGTGTTGCAGCAATATCTTCTAAATTGTAGAAAATCAATACATTGTGTCCCACATGAAGGGAGTTTTAGCTGGCTATGGTTTTCGTTAGTGCAAACTGAAATTCAAAATAATCCAATATTGGATTTTGATGGAGGCTGAGTGAAGAGAAAAACTGCAGAGAAACCTGTCATAGTAAGTAATTTCAATGCAGTAGAATCTGCCTTAATTAAGGTTTTCTTTTAAACTGTATACATTTACCATGAGTGTGTCTTAAATGCCATTACCTTTACGTTAGTTACACACACTGATGCAGGTAGGACTTTGTGGCCATGGCTGTGTTGGTCAACCCTTACGCCCCAAGTTAAAAGAGTCCATGATGCTATCGCCCCCCCCCCTTAAAAAAAAGCAACAGTAATGCAAATGTTATCTCTGAAAAAGAGTACCTCTAAGCTGTGAATAAGTTGAATGTAGCATTCCCCACAAGAGTTTTTATTTAGTTAATTCCTAGTTGCATGGCTTCAGGTGCTTTGCATGATAGTTGAGAAAATAAGATTTTTTCAAAATAGATTTATTGATCAAAATTTCTTGTAGAGGTGATGCCAAATATAGTGCAATCATTCAAAAACAGAAGAGGTACGCAAAGATAGGGAGGTGGCTGCAAATATCATCAATGGAAGCGCACCTCAAAGCTTTATAGAGATATGCCTGTTCCAGTCTAGATGTGTGCATTTAATTACTGTAGTGATATGTGCTTATAAATGTTGATGCAACTATTTACACTGCACTAAGATAAGCCCTGCACTATTTAAAGATACAAGATGGCCGAAATTCTCATTTCAATACCCTTATTTACCCTGCCATTATTTGAAACCCCTGCACTTATTCAAGCCACCACACTTTCATAAAAGGATATGTCAATCAAACATGGCATAGTTGTCTCCTTATCCTCGAAAAAATGTTCCTCATACAAATTGCGCTTGAGCTGATGTCTTGCTATTGTCCAGGTGTCAAATGCATGTTGCCTTTTTAAGCCTATAATATCAACGTTGATACTCATGCCTTGGCACCACTTAGAAATATAAGAAATTATAAAACTAAAACATTCAAACATGAGAAGAATCAGACATCAGATATGAATAGACTTAAGGTGGGTTGCGGCTATTGCAGAATGGACTACTGGGCATCCATCTGGGCATACGCCTTATAATGGTCAGAATAATGCCATTTTTGGCAGGCGTATTCCTAGATTGTTTTTTCTACACCCAAATTAATTTTTGGACAATTATGAGCAAAATTGAGCATTTTAGAGCACCTTTATATTTTGATGTAATAATTTTGGGTATTTTGGGCATTTTCTAACATACTTCAGGAGCTTTCATTTATGAAGTAATAAATGGCATTTTAAAGAGCATCAAAGTGAAATAATTGCTTTAATATGTCCAGATCTACATGGTGAGATGATCTGATATGCAAATTGTTGGGAATTTACCCATAATGCAATGCTTCAAAAATTTGATTTAGTCCATTTTTGCATTACCTTTTTTTTCAAAGGACTAAAAACCTCAAATTATGCACGGGAACCCATATCAAATTTACTCTTATTCATCAGCAAATGATCCAAGCAATCTTTTGGGGAAGTTTAAGAAAAATCTGATGACTTTTACTAGTATTTTTCTTTGATAATGAAAATTTATTCCAACTTTTTACCGAAAGATGACATTTTCCCCCAGAATGCAAGTTGATAAATCTCCAAAAATATTTTTAGAATAAAGGTATATATCCTTGTCTTCATTGTGTGATGTTTCAAAATTCTGTGCTTACTGCTTGGTAAAAAATAAAATCATAAGAATTTTTACATTATTTTCGTTTTTTTAATGTAGAATTAAAATACTTTTATTTTTCAAAATTCCATATTGTAAAAAGTAGCACGGCAACCCCTACTTTTCTTTTTATTTTCTGATTTCAAATGCTTTAGGGTGCTCACAAAAAAAAAATTGGGAAATTCTGATGACTTTGGTTCAATGGTATCGACCCACCTTAAGCTGAAAGGTTAATCAGGATCTTTTTGTCTAGACAGTGTACAATTGAGGCTTCTGTAAAAGTTCCGGAAGTATATATATAGGGGCTTCATCAATTTATATTCAGCTCTTTACTTGTTGTATACTGCCTAGAGCTATATGTTATGCCATTGATTGTCTTAAGTGTGAATGCCAAGTATGGGGTTATGCATCATTCGGACCCTTTGCCATTGCATAAGTGCCACAGGGTCCACATGATACTTAAAATGCACCTTTGCGCCTTTACAAAACAGGGCTGAATCAATACATTATGATGACAAAAGGGCATAAATGTACTGTACATCCCTTAAAAGGGTTATTACACATCTAAGTGGATTCCCCCATTAACAGGACAGGGCTGTTATAGAGATTCTGCGTCTGCTTCAAGGCTGCAAAACCTAATAGACTGTGGTCTTAATGAGAAAGTAATTCACTTCCTCTGGTTCGTATCTCCTAAGCAGCTTTAGATCCATTAGATTACTGCCAGACATATTCAATTAAATTGAAGGAAGAATACTTCTTTCCTTCACAGAGGCACTAAACTGCTAAAAGTGTGACTAAAAGCAGAAATTGCTATCAGTATGACAGCCGATACTCCAAGCTATGTTCAAAGTGTATCAAATTTAAGATGATTCCCCAAGCACTATAAAAGCCCATATCAATGTGATTGTAGGTCTTAATAGGTTTGTAATTTAACAAGGGGCTATTACTGCGTGCTCTTTTCCAATGCATCTTATAGTGAAGTAGATCTACATTCTAAATTAAATTATGGGAATTGCTGAACATACTAAGGCTGTGTCTCATGAGATTGGCCTGATGTAAACGTCTTTGACCAGGTGCCATCTTTGACCGTCCACCATGAATATAAAAATTTCATCTTTGATATGTAAGTAATAAAAATGGCGGTGGTAATATCTATATAAATTGACCTGCCCCAAACAACCATTTTTATGTCAGGAGGTCAAAGAATCTGATGGCACTTTGTCAAAGATGGCATCCGGTCAAAGATGTTCATATTGGCCCAATCTTATGTGACACAGCCCTAAATGGTTGCGAGGCAGCTTCCTCAGATTGTGTGTTTATGCATAAATATTGTATCGCAGTCTAGCTGTTAAAGGGCCCATCGTATCGAACTGAGTGTTGACAGGCATTACAATTGCCATCCTGTAAGAATTTGTGTAGGGCTTCCTGCAGTTTGGTATCAGTAGTTGTACCATTTGTGAGAAACTCAAGGAAAACACAATTGAGCTGTCACAAATTCACCAACCATACCAACATGGTGTTTGGTGCAAAAGGCACCATGAGCCTGCATAGCCACTTTCACATTGTTTGTCAACTGTTTGACAGTGCACAATAGCGAGGTGTGCTGAGCGTGCTAGGTCTGTAATTTTACCCAGTCCCATCAGTAGAGGTTAATTGGACCAAAGTTACTGTTTGTATCTAGGGACCTTGAGCTTCACATCACTGACAAACATAATTAGACAGTGCAGTATTTACTATTGACTGAGAGCAAGGACACAGAAGGAATACATTTTCAGATTATCGCCCTTTCTACTGACCAATGTTAGAGAACTTGTTCCCCTACCTTGGCCTCTGAAAATATCCTCTAAGAAGCTAGCTCTTTCTCTCAAAATGCAACTGGTTCCTGGCAGATATTGGTGTGTAGGATTTTAGTGTGGGTCCGAATCCCACTGGATATCCTGAAATGGGAGGCCAAGATTGCAGCCTGTAGAGACAACTATATGTATGCTCATAGAAGCAGGTGTAAGATATGAGGCCTACTGGCAACAGCACTATAATACTACTTGAGTGTACCAATGGTGTTATGCTGATGTAAAAGATCTCAATGATGCTAGGCACACGTGACAAACTTGCTGACTGTCTTGCAATTGATTCCCTACAGCAGTTGGGAACTATATACTGCCATAAAATTGGACCTAAGTTAAGGCTGAAATTCAAAAGGGTTAGTAACTGCTTGGAAATTGGGAAAGGCCATGATAATTATGCAGGTATTTGAATAAATACCTATTTTGGTGCAGCTGTGTTAGAAATGTAGTCATGTAATTGTAAGCTATGAAGCACTCTTGTAAAAAGAATAAATCTGAAGTTTGAGTCCCAAGATACAGCCATTCACTGGAACAATAACAATATTAAATTGCAGCTATTTTCAGTATATATATGATCCAAATCTGGAACGACACGACAAAATGCATATAACATAGATTTTGCTTTAGCAGTTTAGAGAACATTATATGCTTTGAAAAAATGGCTCTGATTCAATGCAATATTTGCATAGTGTGATACCAGCCATTCATTCAACAACATCATCAACGGTATAACTTTCCATGTAGATGCTGGATTGTTTTTCAGAATAGAAAATGATAGAGTTTCCTTTATAAAACACAAGTCTAACTAGATCCTTTTGTGGCTGTTTTATCTCAAAATGTATCCAAACAGTTATTCTTCTGGAAATCTGAACTCTGAAGACCGTGAAAAGATAGGGCTTATCTCTTATGCTGTATGCATTCTTTACTTAGCATAAGATATCTAGTGTTTAAAGGCAGCATTATGTAAACTGTACATAACTAATAGTCTGACATGTACATCATCGAGATGAATTGACAAACACATCAGCAGTGCAGGTCGTCTGCATTGTTTTTTATGAGTTTGACCTTAACTGTATTAAAAAAACGCTGCAGGCTCATGTGGAAAGACGTCAACGGACCCTGCTGATTTTAATCAGTATCCCTGCCACAGGCATTCAAAAAAAACATTACAACTTGATAGGTGACATTTTCAGTACTACCCTGATATATAATCTGTCATGTGGTATTTATTGTATGGAGCTGTACAGGAGGTCCTGTTCCTTGTTGATTTGCAGAGATACAAAAAGGAATCACAGCCCCCTTCAGGCTAGGAATAATTGGCTCCCAAAACAAATGATATACCATATTCGACGTAATAAGCGCACAGTGCGCTTAAAAAATGGTTATGGACACCTTTTAATAGTTAAGAGTTTAATTGGGGTCAAAATTGAGATCATTTTGGTTATTTGTAGTATAAAAGTGGCCAAAAACGGGGGGTGTGCGCTTGTTAGGGGGTGTTTTTGTTATTACAATGAATACGGTGTCATGCTTACATGCAACCAGCAATAAAGTTTAACATTCACACTTGATCATAAAGTCTGCAAGCAATATGACAGTCAAAGTTCTGACTTATCATGTTCCTATGATGATTGTGTGATTTTTAAGTAATCTAAACTTTTCATTAGTACATGGTACACTATTTACTGTGCTTTACTGCATTTATCACCGAACATATTGGATTCTGAAGAACTTAACTTTTGCGATCTCAATTAATTTACTTAAAAAACACATTATCACTGGTTATGGCAGATGCCCCTAAACATTATATGGCAAAATGGATGACTCCATAAAAAGTCAAATCTGTTGTTCTGTGTACACTGATATTGAGTCCAGATGGGTCATGCAAGGAGGTCCAGATGGGTCATGCAAACAGCTCCTTATTCTTTAGTATAATCATTTATATCAATGTTAATGGTGGGAGAAATCCACCAGAATGAAACATGATACTTGATCTCAGCCATCAATTTTATAAATATTCCATGCATGGATGAAATAAAATAGTGAAAATGCTTTAGCATAAACATTTACCCACAAAAATGGTGTCTATGCTTCTGCTTTCCTTATTTTGGTCTATTTCACGTTATGAAACAGCATTTTTCTGGTCCATGTACTTATTATCAGACATTCCTATCATGGCCACCATCCACAGAGCAAAAATATGTATATTGATAAAATTGTCATGCATTTCCTAATGTAAATTGCATATAAAATGGCTGCATACGGCGACTTATGCTCTATAGATGGTGGTCCCCATTAGTATAAGCATTACTGAATTCTGACTTCATCAGATAAATAGGGCTATTTTAAAACGACAATCAAAAGCCCTGTACTGAGAAAGGCTCTCAGAATTGTATTGTGAGGCTCTCTATAAATCAAAAGTAAAGTTTGACAGTTTAGGCAGTCAAAAGAGGGTAGGCTACATATGACTCCCTAGTAGTTGGGACTCCCCCACATGGAGACCTGCAGGTATTGACTGCCGTAAGATGGGAGTCAATGCCAGTTGATTCTATAGCAACCAAGTGGGGAGTCAATTAACGTTGACTCTCTTAGAACAGGAGTCATTATAGAGTTATTACAGGGTCCCACTAATATTAACAAGTCACTTTTTAGTCATGGGGAGAGTTACCTCAGTGATCAAGTCTGGACTCCCATTTCAGAGTCACTGCGATTCTACTGATTTTCTCTGTGCATGCGACACTTTTTAGCTTATTGTCATGAGGTTACTTTTAAATTTGAAATACTGAGAAGATATCCAGCTAATATCATACACAAATAAGAGAGACAGACTAGGATTGCTGATATGATTATTAATGAATTAAAAGCCAGATGGCGATCCCAATGAATACTTTTCTGCCTTTTGGGAGTGCATAATTAGTTATTTGAATTGAGTACCTTGGTTAAAAGCAGGCCTGTTTCTACCACAATCCTGTATTCCTTCAACATTGTAAACCAATGATGGATATAATTAAAAAGTAAATTTGCTTGCAATTTATAATCACATCAACTCATTGGATTCATTTGCTTTGATTATATTTGTATCTAAAGCCGACATGTGTATAACTAAAAGCATTGATCAATTCACTAGCTATATGGATGCTATCAGGCAAAGAGTAGACTGAACTGGAATAAGACCAAATCTTTAATCTCCCTGCAATTGAATCCTTCCAATTAAATCTGATTTGAAGCTCTGAGTATTGCATAACACTTTTATTTGTTGGTGTCCTTTTTATTACCACAAGAAACGCCCACCATTTGACAGTATCAAACTAAGCTTTCTGTTGTGGTAATGTCAAGAAGTAAAATGCTGACTACCTCGCTTTTTTCCCATGCCAATACCATTAACAGTTGCAGTGTCAATGCAAGCATGTTTAATCTGCGTGTCAAGTCATTAGAAAACAGTTCCATTAATTGTCTTCAGGGGATTTTAAACTTTCGTTTTGATCATCTCATATAATCCACCGTTGAAGTTGATACCTTTAGTTACTTATATTGTAGTTTTATGCTACATATAGATTGTAGTTAAAAAAGGAAAGAACATATAGTCAAAGCTTTGTAGAGGGAGGGAGAAATCATATCTATATTTGGGTTATCAAATTAATAATGAAAATGTTAGTGTAGAAGCATGGAACTGTGAATGATTCAATAGGGCTCTGCATGTGATTGATAAAAGGCAGGGATATATGAATAGCATCTTAGCCCTAGAAACCCTCTGTTTCCGAATCTTTAATTATTTGGATATGGAAGAAATGATGATTATTCATGTTGACTGTGAAAAGTCAATTAAATTTGATTTAAATTATATAGGAGACCGATTGTCCAAAACTAGGAACATTATTTAACTCCTGTATCTACCTTTAATACATACTTGATGATCATTGTTTACTATGATAGCCTTGAAAAGAACAGGTTTATGATATTGTCAACTAAAGCTTCATACCAATGTCAGGTGGGCAAGCAATACTTCGGTAACCATGTGACCACTTTTATGGGTCTTGGTACCATTTTCAGCATCTCAACAGATAAGTCCCACTGCTCCTTTCTTGATGTCTATAAAAGGGCCTATGTCAGATGGGGTACAGTATTATGTCTCGTTCATAGACTCAAAATGCAATCCTTTAAAAATTGATCCCGCATATTGACCAAGACCATGTTTCCTTTCCCATCTATTCCATCCCCTCTCATTTCATTTTGCTCATATCTGATCTTATTGACAGATTTATGGTCATAGTTGAATGAAATGTATAGGAACATATTCCAGCCATATCTTATATTTGATTCCCCCTACCCTCTGCAAATGATACTGTAACAGTGTTTGGAACACATTTAAGCTAGATTTATTTGTCTCTTTTTACTTGGCTATATAGATTTAAGGCCTTAGTTATCCAAAACTAAATGAAATTTATCAAACTTGAAAAAACACAGATTAAGCTGGAACTGAATAAGCCCAACATGTAAAATACTTTTCTCACAAAATATCACAATGTGTTACAGGCCAACTCTGACGGACCTCAAATCTGAAATGGATCATTTTATGATTTCTGCGGCTATTCACCTTAGCCCTGAGTGATTCTGGATCTGGTAACCAGAGAGGCTCTCATCAAGTCATGTCAATGATTACCACTTTCAGGGGCAAACCTGTTAGGGCAGGTTTTCTGTTCAATAAATGAAGGGGGACCTTTTTTTCCTCTCACTGTTCACTTAATACTCAGCAGGTGCTGCTTGTTAAACCTTTAAGTTTCACCAGACAAAAATGACTCTCCTCTTTACCACAGTCATTACTCATGCCTAATTAATTTTAAGGTAATGCCTGGAGTGTTTTACTAAACAGGAAACATGCATTGAATTAACCAGTATGGGGTATTCATTTCAGAAATTTGCGTTAAAATGAAATGAAAGGCCAGTTCTACAGTTCAGTGTTGGATGCCACCAAATACCATCCTTCACTGAAATTGAAGGAACCATTTCCGGAGATAAACATCTACCATTAAGTAAATCACTTAATGCAATGCTATAAATGGGTTAGTGCACACCAACTATATGTAAGTACAGTCTACTGCAGTCTTAGGCGTCTTTTGTGGCATATTTAGTGTAGCCTCAAGCATGAGCCTACACACCCTTCTAGTTGATCACCTGAGACAGGTCTATCTTAAATTTTCTGTAATTCGCTTCTCTTAAGGAGGATCAAAGTGCATCCACCTTTGGGGTGGTCAACAGAGAATCTAACATGGGCTTGCCGACATTTGTCTGCAAACTCCCTCACAGAAGGGGTCCTAATTATGTTTAAGGACAGTTAAAATATACTGCGGCTAGCCACTCTTAGCTATAGCTATGCGATTGGATCATTCTCTATAAAGGCGTGATATCAATTTAGTCCCATCCTCCTCTAGAGGGCCCACAGCTTTAGCTTCCTGAAGAAGTACAAGAAGTTTTTTGTGGTCCCCCTTATTGTCAAGAAATTGCCACTCCCGTATTCAACTTTGACAACTTAACCATGTGGCAGTTGTGGGGATGGTGAACAGGAGATCTATCAGTTTACTACTGTCTTGCATCTCATCTTTATATAGCTTATTTGAAATAGTAAGCCAGTGGGATAGAGGAACTACAAGAACATATCCATGTGAATGTTATCTGAATAATTGCAGAATATGATCATTATACATTTCCAAAAGATAGTGTGGTGTCAGTCTAAGTCCACCAATTACATACGCATAGTAGTAATATGAAGGGTATGCAATAACTGAGCTGGATCCCTTGCTTCCTATTCCCTACATGGTCCTGCACCATACAAGGACTGTGGTAAACTGATAGGTGTCTGGTACACCAACCCCAGGGCTACTGCATGGTGTAATTATCAAAGCTATAAGTTACATGGTATGGGAGACTGCTTCAAGGCTTGTTATGTATGTATGCTTGCGCTGTAACCAATTGACCTCATATCTAGCACCTACTCTTCTATGGATAAATCTAGTTTGTCCATATGGTTGCCAATCTTGCCCTCCTATAACAGTATATCCTGTGGGATCTATACTGGCACTTGACTCAGACATATGGCAATTTGCTGGTAACAAGCTATGTTCCAAGAGAATATATAAATCTCTCAAGATATGTGCTTTTGCCCGCAGATACGTGATGAATATGGGAACATCCTCAGCAAGTTTTGTTATAAAATTATGCACCCAAAAGGAAACAGATTGTCAGAAAAGGAATACCTATAGTGTTTGCTATCAATCAGATATCAGTCACTCATGATTAACTTAGAGGGGTGCGATTTAAAATCTGGTATTCTATTTGTAGACCTTTCCACCACAATGGTCCATTGTCTAGTGGAGAGCTTTCATAATCTTAATCATGTGATTCTTGATCACTTTATAAAGCATACAAAGTAGACTTATACATCTCAATGGAGGGGGGGGGGGGGGGCAGGGGGGTAGAACCCAACCCACAATCACTGAGGAGGGGGAGGCCTGGATATGTTTGAACCCCCCAGAATTTGTCAAGACCTGTAATATAATACACAATCCAATCCTTACCTCTCCCGAATAGGCAAAAGCTTGGTCAGAGGGGCCTATTAGAATTAAAGGGGGCTCAAATACTAGTTTTCTATACAATCCAAAACAAGCATGTATATGTTACAGCAAACCTAAAAGCCAATTTTTAAAGTTAGTTGGAGTGCCCCACCCTGGGCCCCCCCCCATGATGATTTGCTTCCTACGCCTCTGCAGCTGCATAAAAGCCTGCATTACGCACCTGCAAGGCCCTATCCAAACTCTTCCACCATACCACACAGTGTCACCAAGGTGTGGAAGTGGTGATTTGAAACATTTGAACATTTAAACCTTTTGTTCATTGCATTAACCTCACACTTGTAAGCCTGCATCTTGTGCTAGCCCTATCGAGCTCTCCCCCATACATGTAGAGCACTTTATAAATATGATTTACTGCGCATCATACCTGTCAAAGTATTCAAATTTAACTGGGGACTGGATAACACTATACCATCTTAAGTATATCATTTCTGGCGAAGGTCAACCGAGTTCAAAAGGTGATACATTGCTTGTCCTGGACAGTTTCAATGGTCGACAGTATAGATAGATGTAATTTACTTGTCATTTAGAATCTGAATTATTTCTCAATTGGCCAAGACTATTAAATGTCATTCTCCTCATTACCAAATACAATCAACGTTGCTGTAAAATCTGGCAAACAATGCCAATGTGGTTTTAAATAAAAGAATTGTATGTCAGAAAGGTTGGGACATCAATCCCACGGTACAGTTTCACAATTTAATAATAAGGTGCACAAGTACACTCAGATTAGGGGGTAATACTAGATACCACTTTAAGGCTACAGTCCAAAAGATTAAAATAGCTCAGGCACATCATGTAAATGGATACCTACTGTGGTAAATACCTCCTTTGAAAAATTGTATCTGATGACAGTTGTTTGAGGCCAAGCCCTTTAAACCCTGCAGGTTGTATGAAGCCACAATCAGATGTGTTACTTTATAACGTTTTATAGGCACCCACTTCTTTTTTAAGGCTTGCATTCAGATGATCCAGATGGAGTCTTTTTTTAAATTCTTGTTGAATTAACTATTTACTTGGCATATAAGTTTGAGATATGAGCTTCCTAGGAATCTTCAGCATAGGAGTGCTATCATAGCTTGATTTCCCAGAGTAACTCAAGATGTTTATGATGATAACAGTAGTGACGCTAATTTAATTCATACTTATCCTATTTAAATTTGTGATAAGTATCATGGTATGTGCACAAAGTGTACCTGTGTATGGCTAAGATCTAGGTATAAATCAAAGCCATATCTGTGTTGCAGCAATATCTTCTAAATTGTAGAAAATCAATACATTGTGTCCAACATAAAGGGAGCGTTAGCTGAGTATGGTTTTCGTTGTAAATAAATTTCAAAATAATCCAATATTGGATTTTGATGGAGGCTGAGTGAAGAGAAAAACTACAGAGAAACCTTTTATAGTTAGTGATTTCAATGCAGTAGAACATGCCTTAATTAAGGTTTTCTTTTAAACTGTATATATTTACCATGAGTGTGTCTTAAATGCCATTACCTTTCCTTTAGTAACACACACACTGAAACATGTGGCCGTGGCTGTGTTGGTCAACCCCTATGCCCCAAATCTCTTTTCACATTATTGCAATAAATCATAGCAGATAGTTAAACGAGTCCATGATGAGATTGCCCCCCCCCCCCCCTTAAAAAAAAGCAACAGTAATGCAAATGTCATCTCTGAAAAAGAGTACCTCTAAGCTGTGAATAAGTTGAACGTAGCATTCCCCATAAGAGTCTTCATTTAGTTAATTTCTAGTTGCATGGCTTCAGGTGCTTTGCACGATAGTTGAGAAAATAAGATTTTTTCAAAATAGATTTATTGATCAAAATTTCTTGTAGAGGTGATGCAAAATATAGTGTAATCATTCAAAAACAGAAGCGGTACGCAAAGATAGGGAGGTGGCTGCAAATATCATCAATGAAAGCGCACCTCAAAGCTTTATAGAGATATGCCTGTTTCAGTCTAGATGTGTGCATTGAATTATTGTAGTGATATGTGCTTATAAATGTTGATGCAACCAATTACACTGCACTAAGATAAGCCCTGCAGTTATTCAAGATACAAAAATGGCCAAAATTCTCATTTCAATACCCTTATTTACCCTGCCATTATTTGAGACCCCTGCACTTATTCAAGCCACTACAGTTTCATAGAAGGATATGTCAATCAAACATTGCATAGTTGTCTCCTTATCCTCGAAATAAAAATGTTCCTCATACAAATTGCGCTTGAGCTGATGTCCTGCTATTGTCCAGGTGTCAAATGCATGTAGCCTTTTTAAGCCTATATTATCAACGTTGATACTCATGCCTTTGCACCCACTTAGAAATATAAGAAATTATAAAACTAAAACATTCAAACATAAGAAGAATCAGACATCAGATATGAATAGACTTAAGGTTAATCAGGATCTTTTTGTCTAGACAGTGTATAAAATTGAGGCTTCTGTAAAGGTTCCGGAAGTATATATTTAGGGGCTTCATCAATTTATATTCAGCTCTTTAATTGTTGTATACTGCCTAGAGCTGTGTGTTATGCCATTGATTGTCTTAAGTGTGAATGCCAAGTATGGGGTTATTCATCACTCGGACCCTTTGCCATTGCATAAATGCCACAGGTTCCACATGATACTTAAAATGCACCTTTGCGCCTTTACAAAACAGGGCTGAATCAATACATTATGATGACAAAAGGGCGTAAATGTACTGTTCATCCCTTAAAGGGTTATTACACATCTAAGTGGATTCCCACATTAACAGGACAGGGCTGTTATAGAGATTCTGCGTCTGTTTCAAGGCTGCAAAATCTTATAGACTGTGGTCTTAATGAGAAAGTAATTCACTTCCTCTGGTTCGCATCACCTAAGCAGCTTTAGATCCATTAGATTACTGCCAGACATATCCAATTAAATTGAAGGAAGAATACTTCTTTCCTTCACAGAGGCATTAAACTGCTAAAAGTATGACTAAAAGCAGAAATTACTATTAGTATGACAGCTGATACTCCAAGCTATGTTCAAAGTGAATATCAAATTTAAGATGATTCCCCAAGCACTACAAAAGCCCATATCAATGTGATTGTAGGTCTTAATAGGTTTGTAATTTAACAAGGGGCTATTACTGTGTGCGCTTTTCCCATGCATCTTATAGTGAAGTAGATCTACATTCTAAATTAAATTATGGGAATTGCTGAACATACTAAGGCTGTGTCTCATGAGATTGGGCTAATGTGAACGTCTTTGACCAGGTGCCATCTTAGACCGTCCACCATGAATATAAAAATTTCATCTTTGATATGTAAGTGTAGGGGCACGAATAATACGTGTACATATAAGGTCCGTGGAGTCAGAGCGGTAAGTGCCTCCAACGGACACTAGGTGGCAACACCTAAGCCATGTCCTTTCGGTTATCCGGTAGCGGAGCCAGGCAGGGCACTCCAGACGGCGCTACGGAGGAGTGCCACGTTGACACTGCTTGGTCCGCGCTCAGGGTATATAAGAGGCCGAGGTTGGCTACCTCAGGGAGTTCGTCCCAGGACGAGCTCTGACCCACACCTTTCGTACCTTCGCTTTGACAGGGGCACCTACACCCCTCCCACATTATGGCTCCTGCACCAGCCATGCTGGCTCAGGGCTTGACTGTCCGGTATTGCTAAGACTTCGAACTATCGATAGAATCCTGTGTGTCTTCGAATGGTTGAAAGACCAAGTGAACCGAGTAGAAACTTTCGTGTACTTTTGAGGCTGTGATCAAATAAAAACCTGTTGCATTCAAACCGAATTTGGAACCTGTGTTCGAGTTGTACGCATATGAAACCCCTACATTGGTGCCGTGACCAGTTCGGGTGAAACACAGAATAGCACAGTCGGTTAGGGTGAACATGGCTGAACAGGCAAAGGGTGGAGCGTCCCTTCATCCTATTTCGAGTCCGGATCCGGAGGTGGTAGCAGCCCTTGAGAAACACTATGGGCCAAGCCGTTCGAGTTCGACACCAGAACCAAGGAGAGGCAATCCTGATACTATTCGAAAAGATCTGGGGTCAAACCTAGAGGATTCTTCGTTTGAAACTGGCGGTTCAAAGAGGCACATTGCTCCTATGCCAACACAGGGCATGAGCATGCTGCATGCTGAACGACACCAGCGACAGGAGGTGACGCGTCGTCATTTCGCCGAAGAGAAGAATCGATTCGAGGGAGCAAGGATTGCAGAGATGGACAGGACGAATGAAGAGTTTGAAGCTTTGAGTCATCGGTTGGTACAGCTCCGAAACAAGAATGAAGATTTAGACGGGGCAACAATGGAGAAACAGAACCGCTTAGACACAACGAAAGCGGAACTGGAACATATGGAAAACCAGTTCTCTCATCAGCAGAATGTCTTGCGGCGACGTACAGAGGCTCTTGAACAACGTCAAGATAAGACCATACAAGATTCGGACGAGCTCCATGATACGATCCGAGAGGCAACCAAGGCGATGATGGAAGAAAAGGATCGTCTGATCCGGGAAGTGGAAGATTTACAGAAGAAACGAGAAGAAGAGTCAACTCGAAGTGGCCATTCGGGGTTCGATCATGTCAGTGGTGGCATATACAACTCGGCATCTGGTGGGGGTGGTGCCGCTGCCTCAACCGGAGGGAGACTGAAACGGGTGACCATTGATACAGTTGATTCGGATGGAAGATCTTCACGGCGTGACCAACGCCCAACGTCATATGATGACGACTATTCGAATCCTCCCAGCCGTTCGAGCTCTCGAGAGAGACCAAGCCGTCCGGGTTCGAATGATGGATCTTCGAGATCCGATCCGAACGAGCGTTCGAGTGGGCCCTCAAGGAGGTCAGGGAGATCTCCTACAAATGCAGGTAGACAAGTCTCTCGCCGCGAATCAATGTCCCCTGGGATGAAATTGATTTATGATTCGAACCCCTGCATTGCTGAAATGGGAGTTGACTGTGTTAGCAGACAAGCTGATAATGCTGATATCGTTGACTGGAGCATTGAGCAGTCTTTTCTGTTGCACAGAGACAACCACAACGCTGCTAGACGCACTGCAAGCACTCCGGTTCCGTTCACAGGCAGACAGCCATGGCAGGACTGGTTTGCAGACTTCATGGACGATATGAGGTACAATCGGTGGTCAGAGGAGGAATCGTTGGACGAGCTTCTTCGGGCATTGAGAAATGGCCCAGGCAAGCTAGCTGTTTCGAGATGGAGAACAATGCATGGTGCCGGATCGTTTACCCAATTGGTGGAATGCGCCAGTTATCTGATCGGTAATGTGGGTAATGAGGATCCGCTTCGATTGTTTCGGAAACGGACTCAAAAACCAAACGAGTCGCACCGTGTGTTCGGTCTAGAATTGCAAGCTCTCTTGCAAAGGGCTAGACCAAGATGGCAGTTAGATGACCCACAGTTCCTAGATGATTTGTTCTCGCAATTCATTGAGGGATTAAGGGATTCTGATGAACGGACCGCAGCATGTGATAGTTGGAAGGCTGGAACTTCTCTCACTGATTTGTTCATGGCCATAGAAGACTATGACAGGAAACGGCATCTGCTATCTTCGAGAGTACTTTCGAGAACTTCTAGTATGGTACAAGACCCACCAGCCTCTGATACAGAGGAAGGTGATTCTGGAAGGGAGGAGGAGATTGGCGCAGTTGCTCAAAAGAACAGCGGCAAATCTTATTCCAATTCGAATTCGAAGCGCTATCCGAAGGCTGACAGGAAAACACCACCTGTGACCCCAGGAGCTACAAGTGCACCTTCGACTACATCCTCAACTCCCAGTTCTATGGAAGAACTTCTGTTAAGGTTGACTGACTTGATGTCTGGAAACCAGCAATCAACAGGGAGGAATTCGAGGCCGAGAGTGGACAAGACCACTAGGAAGTGTTACAGGTGTCAGGCCCTGGGACACTTTGCTGCAGAATGCCCAGCTGAGAAGCCGGTACCAAAGCCTGAGGAGAAGAAAACGGAAAACTAGAGGGGGTTGCTCGGGATGGCAAGGTAGTGACCCCTAAGGTGAATGAAAGCCAGCTTATCGCCAGCGGTGCAAGGGAGGAAGTCCAAGGTGCAGTAGAGATTGGAAGCTTAGAGGAGGGGCCTGATCAGTCCCTTCTAAGTATGTCCAATGAACCCAGCAAAGTAGACGTCCGAGGAGGAAGTACTGGGGAAGCGGCGAATTGGATACAGGAGCTGGAAGTAGTCAGCAGTGCCCGATTGTCCCCGGATCATCCCTGTTTGAAGCACTTGAAACGACGGGGAGTAGATCTTGGTGTCACTAAGGATTTCGAACGTTTCACCGTTAACCCATCACCACTGGATGGGAAGAGGTGGTATTTGACTGTAGCAGTGAAGGGAAGGTTTGCGGAATTCCTAGTGGATACTGGAGCTAGTGACTCCATGATCTCTAAGAGATTCCATGACCTTGTAGCCGATGAACCAGATAACTTCACAACCAGGGGAAAAGCTCATTCGGCCGACGGTAGCTGCATGCAGACGTTTGGTAAAGCATTTTTCGAAATCAATATAGGTGGACAGGATTATCTCCTGTCACCTACTATTGCTGATCTGAGTGATGATGGCATCATCGGATTAGATTTCGCTGCGTTGTACGGGGCAATGTTGGAACCTTGTAGGGGGATGTTAAAGATAGAACATCCGTACAAGGTGGCCGTGCAATGCGTGTTGAGGAAGGTATCTTCTGTAGCCTCGGTGGTACAGACGGTTAAGATACCCCCAGGACAGACATGTGATGTGCTGTTTTCGAGTGACAGTATCTTCCGAGATCAGATGGCGGTGGTTGAACCCGATGTGGTGAGACTTGCATCAATTTGACTCGAGAGTGCAGATACTTTCGTAGGCAGTGGCAGCAGGAATTTAATTCCTATTTCGAATCCTGGTGGTGAAGTCCGTTATCTGATGAAAGGTACTCCCGTGGGGCAGGTGATCGTTGCACAGGCAAGCACCAGTATACTCTCAGAAGATACCAAACCGAACCTTGAAGGGATGTCCGATTTGCGTCCGGAACTTCAGAAGTTGGTGGACGATTCGAGCTTGGTGACGGGGGACCAGAAAGACCAGTTGAGACGGGTATTGGTGGAATATGATGCAGCCTTCGGGGAGCCCACTGGTTTGGGGCGAACTGATAAGGTGCTACATTCCATCACTACAGAGGACGCTGTACCTTTCAAAATCCCTTATAGACGCCTACCTTTGAAGAAGAAATTGATGGCCGAGAAGGAAATCGCTGATCAGCTGAGATTAGGGGTGATTGTTCCCAGCACTAGCCCCTGGTCCAGTCCTGTTCAGATGGTGACTAAGAAAGACGGCACAATTCGCTTCTGCATCGATTATCGAAAATTAAATGGTTGTACTAAGAAAAACTCCTATCCTCTCCCCCGTATAGACGAGACTATTGATTCCCTGGGCAGAAACCAATGGTTCTGTACGCTGGATTTGCAATCCGGATACTGGCAAGTTGGAATGAAGGAAGAGGATCAGGAAAAGACAGCTTTTTCGAGCCATGTCGGTCTTTTCCAGTACAATGTGATGCCGTTCGGATTGTGTAATGCCCCTGCAACATTCGAAGCCATGATGGAATCTCTGTTGAGTGATCTGTTGTGGAAGGAGTGTTTGGTGTACCTGGACGACGTAATTGTCTTTGGGAAGACCTTCGAATCGTGCCTGGCTACTCTAGTCAAAATTTTCGAGAGGTTGATAACCAATGGTTTGAAATTGAAGCCAAAGAAGTGTCACCTATTTAGGACTTCCATTAACTATCTCGGTCGGATCATATCCACTGAGGGAGTTTAAGCAGATCCTGAGAAACTAGATGTAGTGTCGGAATGGGAAAAGCCAGAGGGACCTAAAGACATACGGTCCTTTCTGGGCTTCTGTAGTTACTACAGGGACTTCCTACCGGGGTATGCCAGAATAGCTCAGCCTATGCAGGCTCTAGCTCACTGGACTGCGGGTAGAAGGAAGGAACCTTTCCCATGGGGTCCGGAACAAGATCTAGCATTCGAAGCCGTAAAGAACCTATTTCGAACCACCCCAGTTTTAAAAATATCCAACAGCTGATGGACATTTCATACTGGACACAGACGCCAGTAACGACAGTATAGGTGCTGCTCTATCCCAGATGCAAGGGGGGATAGAAGTGCCACTGGCTTTCGCTAGTAATACCCTCAATAAGGCTCAGAGGAATTACTGTACCACTAAGCGCGAATTGTTGGCGGTAGTGGTGTATACGAAGAAGTTTAAGCACTTCCTTTGGGGAGGTGACTTCACTTTACGGACAGATCACTCCTCCTTAAGGTGGCTGTTGAACTTTAAGGAAGCAGAAGGAATGATCGGTCGATGGCTAACCCATTTGTCCGAGTTCGGGTTGGAAAATAGCCAAATCCAACATAGAGCAGGGAGCAAGCATATTAATGCTGACGCCCTTTCGAGAAGACCCATACGGAAATGTTCTAGAATGGATTGTGATGATTGTGGAGCCCATAACGCTGTAATAGCTGGAGTTCGAATGCCGTATGATGTAGGACATTCTAAAGCAATGGAATGGTCCACAGAAACTATCAGGCAATTCCAGAAGGGTGATGCTGTCATGTCAAGACTAATAGAACAGGTCTCCAGTGGTGCCCAACCACAAAGACCAGCCATTTCGATTGAGAACCGGGAAATGAGACAGCTACTTGCTCAATGGTCTGAGCTAACTGTTGTTGACGGTATCTTATGTAGGTGGAAGATAACACCGTACAAGACCAAAATTCGGCAAATCGTGATACCCACAGCTATGCGAAGGGATATCATGTATTTCGTACACGGACACCAGACCAGTGGACATTTTGGAAAGAAGCGCTCCCTTGCGCGACTCTCCAGAAGGTATTACTGGCCTGGCATGAGTAAAGATCTGCTTAGGTGGATCTCTACTTGTCCAGATTGTTGTCTGAGCAAACCAGGTGAAGGCCTGGGGAAGTTGCCACTAACTCAAGAGCTTTGGGGAGTTAGATTTGCACGCATAGCGGTTGATATCATTAGTGGCCTTAAAACCACTCCTGATGGAAACACGTGCATGATGGTGATCTCCGACTACTATTCGAAGTACACTAGAGTGTTTCCTCTGAAAGATCATAAGGCTCATACATGTGCTCGTGCATTTGTAAAGGGTTGGGTGCTTCATCTAGGCGTACCCTTGATGTTGCATAGTGATCAAGGCAGAGAATTCGAATCCGAGTTATGGGCAGCAATGTGCCATAACCTTGCTATATGCAAAACCAGAACGAATCCGTACAGGCCTCAGTCTGATGGTCAAGTAGAAAGGTTCAACAGAACCTTGATACAAGTCCTGAAGCCTTTGGTCAACAGTCAGATGGATGATTGGGACGAGCAATGCGAGTTTGTGGTACATGCTTATAATAGTACGGTGCATGCTTCCACCGGTTGTTCCCCCAATCTGTTAGTATTCGGAGAGGACTTGATTATGCCTGCTGACTTGGTGTTTGGCGTAGCTGGGATAAACGCTAGAATACCCTGTCAGGTGATGTTCGTGGAGGCATTGAGCGATCAATTCAAGTCCGCATACGAGATGGTTCGATGTGAGCTAAGCAAATCTGCTTCATGGCAAAAAGTGGGCTATGACGTAGGTTTGAAACTTAGGTCCTTTCGAGTAGGGGATGAAGTAGTTAGGCTACATGACCCCCTACAGCAGTTGAAGTTGTCACCCAACTGGGACGGTCCATTTACTGTGGTTCGGATTGTTTCAGAATCTACAGTGGTAATAAAATCCTTGTTGGGACGCTTGTATAAATCCAATGTAGCTCGTCTACGTCGGTGGCAAGGTGATGCTTCAGCGCATTCGAAGTCAGGAGAGCATTCGAAGTCAGAGGACACTGAGCGGAGAGCGACCACCCCGGAACGACGTGGTCCTGGTAGACCTAGGAAACTAGTGATACCCTCAGATGAGAAGAAACCTATGCCTCCTGGTATTGGTAAATTAAAGCGGGGCCGGGGTAGGCCTAAAAAAAATTTACCAATTCGAGCTTCTGGCAAGAAGGATAAAAAGTGCGGAAAAAAAGTCTCGGCAAATGAAGGTCTGAAGGGGAGGAGGGCTGTCCAATTGACTACTGGACATCCTGTCGAATCTTCCCGGACGACCAGGTCTAAAGAACCCAAGGTAGGGTTAAGGCGCAGTCCACGGCATAACCGGGGGACTGCTGTGACCTAATTTGTATACACAACAAGAAGTTTCGATCCCATGATGGTAGTACAGACCTAATTGCTGTCGAGTGAGCAGAACTAGGGTGGGTGTTGATCATGAACGTCCCTGAGGGTGGCAGACGGATCTATCCGGCGGGTATTCTTATGTTACCCGTAATGACATTTGCCTACACTCCTGAAGAATTCATGATTAGTGGTACCCCTGGTCCTGTGGAACTGACTCAATAAGGATTACACTCCGGTGAGCTACCCATTCGATTAGTGACGGGAAACGCGAGCGTCTCCCGCCGCGTTATCCGTTAGAAAAGGGCTATCCGGTGAAGCGTGAACGATGATTGGTTGACCTTCGCTCCCACGGCGGGCGTGGCATCACGAGACAAGAAGGGCGGTGGCCATATTGGATCAGTGCCAAGAAGACGCGCGGACGCTGCAGGGCAAAGGAGGAGGAAGAAGGGTCTTGTTATCGACCAAAAGTCTCCAAAACCACATCATAATACGCGCCAACCTGGTTAGTTCCCGCTCATAGTGTCATTAGGACACGCGGAGCTTCGTACTCCGCAAATCTTCCATTTTAAACTTCGTTTTCGTTGAAAACATTCGACTTCGATGGAGGAGCAGTACACCCCCGGTGAGGGCCTCCAGTCCGACGAGCTAGATCTGTTCGGGATGGATGATGGCCAATTCGACAATGCTCAGGAATCGGATTATGAATCCGCCTCCGAATCCACCGGGAGTGCAGTTACCGTCCGTGTGGCGGGGATCGGCTCCTATTCGATGGCTGAGCGGGACAGCATGGCCATGCCACCCCCGGCTACAGTCAACCTGGGGTCGTTGCCGTGGCGCAATACCCCAAAACGTGTTGCTTCGAAGGACATTGACAATTCCACACCAACCCGGCTCAACGCAGCAGGTGATGAGGAGGAAGACGAGATGCCGGAGTTAGAGGAGGTAAGTCAGAAATTGCCCATTCAAGCAGTGTCTGACGAGGAGATGGAAGACGTTGTACGAAAATCGCTGGCCCAGCAACAACTTATGGAAGTGCTGGCGTGCGATTCACCATTCGATTCCTCGCTGAAACTACATCCCACACTGATGTCGATGATGTTGGACAGGCTGGGAGAGGAGGGCTTCTATCGTTACGATCCCACCTGGTTAGACAGTTACGGAGGGGCGATTCGAGGAGCCTTCAAGAATGGAATCTTCAGTGACATTTTGTTAGAATGCGGTACGAACTTTCGGAATCTCCAACAAGCCAAACAAATGGAGGAATCAGTGCCCTCAAGTGATGGGAGCACAACAAGTACGAAGGGGAAGAAAAAGAAACTCACCAAAACCAGAGGTAGTCGTAAAACTTCCAAAACTAGTACTCCTCCATCTACTCCGTCCATGTCTGAAGTATCCGAACCTACCCTCGCTCGGTCCGAGTGCTCTTCGAGTACTCCCCATACAACGTCATTCGAAGAACCAACTACTACCACTGGGACTACTGAGTCTCAATCTGAATCTCTTCCGAAAGCCCCGGGACCTTCACCAGTCCCATTCGAGGAGGAACTAGCTGTCGTGGAGTTGACTCCGATGGAGATCAATTCGGATACCTCAGGATCAGTTGAGCAGGAAGCTCGTTATGCTCAGGTGGTCAGAGAATCCGATGAACTCAGGGCAGCCAATGAACAGTTACGGATAACTCTGGAAGCTATGCAAGCTGCCCCCAGAACTCCAATGACTCGAGCCCAGTCCCGTAAGAACCCCAATCCACAGCAGAAGGGACGGTCCTTGTCCGACGCTTCGGATGTGGAGGAGGTCCCATTCGAACTTCCTAAGAGCCAGAAACGGAAGGCAAAGAAGAGTGAGGCACGACAGCCCTGTCTCCCTCATCCTTCGCCTCCCCAAACTACTGCGATTAATATGTCTCCAACTGTGAGGTTGGTGGATGTGGTATCCAGTACGGCCTCTACTCCTTCGACGCCTCCTAGGGCACCCGCCAGGACGCTTTCGACCCCTCCAACAACTCCGACCAAGACTCCAGTGCAGGTTGCCATGCCTGTATCTCCGTCTACGTCCTCCGAGTCGGGACATTCGAACACGCCACCTGTGGTTTCGTCGCCCCCTCCAGCTGCAGGGGCAAACGCCTCAGCAGACGTTCCGAGTTCTCGGGCGGAAGAGATGATCTGGCGCAATGCCAGCGGGGGCTTCAAGAAATTTAGGCCCGAATGCATGGAACATTGCAAACGATCCAGGGAGATGTATTCCTGTCCCAAAGCAACGGACTATGAGGGGCTGTCTGATGACGAGGAATGGATGAGGTCCAATATGACTTCACCCAGTACCTTCGCATGGACAGAAAACTGGTTCAATCGGCTGCTGGATCGAAAACGGTTCCCCGAGACCTACTACAACCATGAGGGACGCCCCAAAATTCGATGGGCTATGGCCCTGTACAAGGAAGGGGTGAGGGAGGATTGTCCATTCGATTCCTGTCGCAGCTACTTCAAACACGAGAACCGCCCCATGCCTACTCGTCTTCGATTTATGCGGCATCTGGTTGAATGCCACATGCACCACCTTGCGATGTACATCTGCGCTGATACTGGCAAAGCAAACAAAAGGTGTTCGGGAGAGTGGACCACCCGAAGAGGCAGAATGATCGAACACCTGATACAATGTCATGGCCAAGCCATGATGTTGGCCAGAAAGAACGTAGGAGATCTCCATGCATCGCTGGTGGCAGGTCTAGACAAAGTAAAGTTCGACACCATCACGATTGAGACCTTCCAATTCGGAAAGGTCCAGTTGACCAGGAATTCGAAGCAGTCAGCTGTCTTCCAGCGTACAGATCGATGTGGTCGACTGGACCTGAACAGCACCTTGTACAAGGAGTTGTACGACTGGAGAGCGGCCAACCCCCTTACGGGGAAACCAAGTGAAACCAGGAGTCCGGCCACTTCCGAACCTGACTGTAAAAAGGTCAAATCGGAGGTTCCGGCTCCGAGAGCTCCAACTGCAGCACGAGGGCGCGCGACAACGATTGAGCACCGGTCCCCACTGAAGTACTTGCGTCCTGACTATGGTCCAGACTTCTCAGCCCCCAAGGGTCGTTCCCAACTACAAACCCTTCGTCCTCTGACTCCTGGTAACCTGGCTAGCAGGGCTGAGTACCCTTCAATGGACTTTCCTGGTCCGGAAGTACAGACTGAGAGGGATCCGTACAAAAATCTCCCCACGGGTATCTCTGTAGGGGATGCCCTTCGCCAACCGGACTCCCGGAACGTGAAGATGGGGGATTCGGATCACTTTGTGCTGCCTGGGAAAAAGGACTTGGTGGTGGCGACCACCATCCTCACTCCTCGGGCAGTAGATGAGGTGAAACCGAAGGCTGACAGTTCTACAAAGTCGGTGGGGCGTAAAACCCCTGCTACTAGTGCGAATTCATCATTCATGCAGACTGAGCCTGTGGTGGACCCGGTTCCAGTGACCACTTCGAACCCAGTTACCACCACACCAACGACAACTACTGGAGGAGGGAAAGCAGCAACTGTTGCTGACACCGTGCTCACCACCACTACCACCACAGCCACCGTGCCTTTTAGGCCCAACGTTCGTGAAGAACCGGTGGTTGATCCGAATAGGTGGTATGACCTGATGATAAGTGGTGAGAACATTCGTCCGAGGGTACAGTTTCCAAAGGACTACTCCGAGCCTGTGAAGGCTCCGGATGCAGTGTTGCATAAGGAGTTATATGAACCATGGCTGCAGGAACACCTAGCTGGCATGCAGCGATATGCCGCCTGTGTGGCAAGGGCATCAGCCGACTATGCCATCACCATGCAGGGCAAGGAGGTCGAGAGACTGAGGAAGATCTTCGAACAACAACGGATTGACGAACAGTCGGAGCCAGATAAGGTGATCGAACTCACCAAGCACCTGGAACAATCGAAGAGGGAACTCTCAACGGCTCGTGCCTTCCAAAAAGCTGCGGAAGACACTTTGGACGATCAGGCCAAAACTCTGAAGGCGCTGAACGTTAAGTTCATTCGAGTATTCGGGATAGGACTCACCCAATGGAGTGAGTCCCTCGAAGAGCTCCAGGGCTTGGTGAAGGACTTATAAGATGATTTGAGTGTTCGGTTGTTCAGTTGTGTTTTTGATGACTTGTGCATATGATGTTTCGATGATATCGTAATAATTGTGTTCGTATTATAAAACGTCCATGATTAAGGTCATGATTCTAAAAAAAAAAAAAAAAGTGTTCATACTTTAAGGAGTATAACTTACACTATATACTATGATTCGAACCAAAACTGTACATAAAGTTAGATACCTACCTTTATCTCCTAAAATTTTCTTTTTGGACATAACAACTGGTATTCGGATTTCGAGAGTATATCTATTTTTAGGATATAGAGTAATATATCGGTTGCCTCATGTGGAGGCTAATATTACTACATTCCTTGGTTATAAGAGTTAATGTCACACCTATGTTGGTTCCATGTATTTCATAATTCCAATAGTTCACGTAATTACCTCTCCAGGGACGGTTCGCCCACATAAATATTTTCGAGCCATTACTTCTGTGTCATTCCGTCCTAAAAAGTCACGTATCGTGCACTCTTAACCTACCTTAAAATGATTAATGTAGTAATCAATATTATATCTCAACAAAAACCATACAGATCTGTGATCACTGTAGTTAGAAATAGTATAGAACATATATATTCGTATATATTCATATCTTTATTAAAGATGGATACTCACGTATCTATCTTGTCGTTATGGTGTTGGATCTGTAAGATCCCTGTTATGTACATAGAGATGTAAGTGTTGTTTGGTGTAACAGGTCAGTCTAAATCTAAAATTGTACTTTCTACATGTATGTGTAAAACGTATGTCGTACCTTAGAATGTACCCCGGTATTATCATCATGTACACTGATATTATTCTCCTATATTCGAGTATATTATATTATATCAGATGTATTTTGACCCTTGTTATAATCTGGTGGGGGTGATGTAGGGGCACGAATAATAACTGTACATATAAGGTCCGTGGAGTCAGAGCGGTAAGTGCCTCCAACGGACACTAGGTGGCAACACCTAGGCCATGTCCTTTCGGTTATCCGGTAGCGGAGCCAGGCAGGGCACTCCAGACGGCGCTACGGAGGAGTGCCACGTCGACACTGCTTGGTCCGCGCTCAGGGTATATAAGAGGCCGAGGTTGGCTACCTCAGGGAGTTCGTCCCAGGACGAGCTCTGACCCACACCTTTCGTACCTTCGCTTTGACAGGGGCACCTACACCCCTCCCACATTATGGCTCCTGCACCAGCCATGCTGGCTCAGGGCTTGACTGTCCGGTATTGCTAAGACTTCGAACTATCGATAGAATCCTGTGTGTCTTCGAATGGTTGAAAGACCAAGTGAACCGAGTAGAAACCTTCATGTACTTTTGAGGCTGTGATCGAATAAAAACCTGTTGCATTCAAACCGAATTTGGAACCTGTGTTCGAGTTGTACGCATATGAAACCCCTACATAAGTAATAAAAATGGCGGTGGTAATATCTCCCTATATAAATTGACCTGCCCCAAACAACCATTTTTATGTCAGGAGGTCAAAGAATCTGATGGCACTTTGTCAAAGATGGCATCCGGTCAAAGATGTTCATATTGGCCCAATCTTATGAGACACAGCCCTAAATGGTTGTGAGCCAGCTTCCTCACATCGTGCGTTTATGCATAAAGATTTGTATTGCAGTCTAGCTGTTAAAGGGCCCATCGTATCGAACTGAGTGTTGACAGGCATTACAATTGCCATCCTGTAAGAATTTGTGTAGGGCCCCCTGCAGTTTGGTATCAGTAGTTGTAATATTTGTGAGAAACTCAAGGAAAACACAATTCAGCTGTCACAAATTCACCAACCATACCAACCAGGTGTTTGGTGCAAAAGGCACCATGAGCCTGCATAGCCACTTTCACATTGTTTGTCTACTGTTGGACAGAGCACAATAGTGCGGTGTGTTGAGCGTGCTAGGTCTGTAATTTTACCCAGTCCCATCAGTAGAGGTTAATGGACCAAAGTTACTGTTTGTATCTAGGGACCTTGAGCTTCACATCACTGACAAACGTAATTAGACAGTGCAGTATTTACTATTGACTGATAGCAAGGACACAGTAGGAATGCATTTTCAGATTATAACCCTTTCCCCTACCTTGGCCTCTGAAAATATCGCCTAAGAAGCTAGCTCTTTCTCTCAAAACGCAACTGGTTCCTGGCAGATATTGGTGTGTATCCCACTGGATATCCTAAAATGGGAGGCCAAGGTTGCAGCCTGTAGAGACAACTATATTTATGCTCATAGAAGCAGGTGTAAGATATGAGGCCTACTGGCAACAGTACTGTAATACTATCCCATTGAGTTCACCAATGGTACTGAGCTGATATGAAAGTGTCAGTGTGGCAACAATATAGCTGTCAGTGGTAAGATCTCAATGATGCTAGGCACACAAGGCAAACAGGCTGACTGTTGTGCAATTGATTCCCCACAGCAGTTGGGAACTATATATACTGCCATAAAATCGGTATATACTGCCATAAAATCGGAACTAAGTGAAGGCTGAAATTTCAAAGGGTTAGTAAATGCTCGGAAAGTTAGAAAGACCATGATAATTATGCAGGTATTTTAATAAATACCTATTTTGGTGCCCCTGTGTTAGAAACGTACACATGATAATTGTAAGCTAGCAATCACTCTCATAAAAGAGTAAATCTGAAGTTTGAGCCCCAAGATACAGCCATTCACTGGAAAAATAATTTTATCAAATTGCAGCTATTCTCAGTAGATTTATGATCCAAATCTGGAACAACACGACACAATGCATATAACATAGATTTTGCTTAAGCAGTTTAGAGAACATGATATGCTTTAAAAAAATGTCTCTGATTCAATCCGATATTTGCATAGTGTGATCCCAGCCATTCATTCAACACTGAAGTGAAGTGCACAAAAGTTGACATAATTATTCAGTAAATGTTGTTGCCAGAAGTCAACATTCATCATTATATGAACTATAATTATAGAGTAGTTGTAGTTAATAGTTCTGTTTGTAACATCTACTTTGCCTATTGTAGTAAAGTTGTGAGGGGTGTATCTGCAGGACTTCTCACAATGTGTATTTCCATCACTCTCATTACACCATAGTAAATGTGAGCTTCTGGAAAGCATGTTACCTTATGCGTCATTTTGTACAAATGCTTGCTCTGTTCCAGTAGCTAACCATACATAAGGAGTCAATAGCATTGCTCACCTAACATTATGAACCATATACATTCCATGTAGACGCTGGATTGTTTTTCAGAATAGAAAATGATAGAGTTTCCTTAATAAAACACAAGTCTAACTAGATCTTTTTGTGGCTGTTGTATCTCCAAATGTATCCAAACCGTTTTTTTCTGGAAACCTGAACACTGAAAACCGTGAAAAGGGCTGATCTCTTGTGTTGTGTGCATTCTTTACTTAGCATAAAATGTCTAGTGTTTAAAGGTGAAAGTCCCTATTACCCCCAAATTGAATACAGTTTCAGGCCTCCTAAGAAAATGACAGATGGTTCCTTAAATGCTATAGAATCCATTGGGCAAAAACAAATTGGGGGTACCCATACTATCTTTTGTGCTGTGATGCCTGATGCAAGGGGTCATATAGTTTCCAAATTTTTCACATTCCTGGAAGAAACCAGTTAAACCATATATCATCCACCAGATTGTTTCGTAAAAAGCATGGATATGTGATGTATCTATACTAAGGAACAAGGATAAGAATAAAAAAAAGCTTGTTGAAAAGTTCTTTTCGGTTTTATTTTGGACTTGATGCTTGAATTAACAGATGACATTTTCGTATTTGGCATACATTTATCTAACATGATATCTAAGTAAGAAAAACAGTTGTAGGCCGCATGTAATTTTAATATGGTGAAGATTATGGCCATAGCTTGGTATTTATCAAAAAAAAGGAGGGGTACCGGCACTCGTTTCTTCAGAAATTGTACATGAACATGACACACGGTGGCAAGTGACAAGTCTGTACACACCAGTGTACACCACCACTAGGTAGGAGCATAATGCAGGATTACAGTTTAGCACCTCCCCAAACCAGTCAGGCCTCTATAGCTACATGCATAGAGAGCTGGCCTAGAGTGTGAGAGGTCCCTGGTTCAAATCTTGCCAAGGTATCCTTTGGGGGAAATAATTTTTCCCTCTTAGTTTAGCATGTATCTTGTCCAAAAGCATGCAGAAAATTCAGTTTTACTTATGCATTTATGATATGTTTTGAAAAGAGAATATGACATAGCTTCATTAGAAAGTATTGCTTCTTTATGGATATTAGAAACAACATTGATACTGGAATTGTTCAGAAGCAAGCCACCAGATAGGGCTATGGTGACCATTTGGTGAGGATTTGCTAGTTCCATAAACCCTGCCAGTGGGCGAGTGTGTGAATACTGGCTTTAACCCTTAAAGGCAGCATCAGGTAAACGGTAACTAGTAGTCCTACATGTACATCTGCGAGATGAATAGACAAACACCTTGGCAATGCAATCCGTCTACCTTCTTTTTCATGAGTTTGACCATAGTTGTATCAAAAAGCACTGCAGGCTCATATGGAGAGCGATGTCAACACACCCTGCTGATTTTAATCAGTATCCCTACCACAGGCATTCAAAAAAATGTTACAACTTGATGGGTGATATTTCCAGTATTACCCTGATATAGAACCTGTCATGTGGTATTTATTGTATGGAGCTGTACAGGTGGTCCTGTTACTTGTTGATTCGCAGAGATACAAAAGGGAATCACAGCCCCCTTCAGGCTAGAAATAATTGGCTCCCAACACAAATGATATATCATGGTTACATGCAACCAATAGACTGGGGGCCAGTGTGAGAAAAGGAGCTTAGAAATGTGATTTTGTAGCACCCCAGACAAAACAGGCATAACATGGTATCAAATGAAAGGTGATTCACATGGCTATCACCTAAGCATTGTGTATCACTCTGTAACCCTACAGACACACACAGTAAAATACTGATTTCCATGGCAACTTGTAATGGTACATTGAAATAGCTAAAAGCATAAGCTGTTTGACACAAGGGGCATACCTGTTTCACAGGGGAGATCATCTGTGGACCATGATGTTGGACATTTCAAAACCTGTTTGAAGGTGCTCTAGGGTCAGGGCATGTCAACCAACAAGATCCTTTTCCCCATTCACTCTATGGACATTATATAAAAATGGTCTGACTATCCAAGTAGCAGCCTATTTTCCCAGTCTATACTGAAATTAGGTCCTATGATGAGCCATGTTGCCATGGAAACCAGCATTTTTCTCCATGTGTCTGTAGGGTTACAGGGTGATGCATACTCTTATTCAGATTCTGATAGCCATGGGATTACCCTTTCATTTGATACAATTGTTATGCCTGTTTTGTTGGGGGTGCTACGAATTTTAAATCCAGAGGTTCCGGACCCCATTCTATGTGGGTTTACTATTATCAGTGAGGCGAATGACTCCGGGACCAAAAAAAGAGGGTGACTCCTGGACCAATATAATGTATCCCGGTACACATATGCTCCTGGAGGCTAGAATATTGGACTTTTTTCGATTTTTTTTCTTCTGGCAAAAAGCACAATAGTTACCTCACAATATGGGGTACAACGGATACTTTCTGGATCTTCTTTATTTACTATATAAGGGTATGAAAATTACAGGACTTTTACAAATTTTGCTGGCAATACACACTTAGATGGCTCTGTAAAAAAACATATCAAATGAAAACCTCATGAATCAATTCACTACACCATAGGCCTAATAGAAAATGATATTTGGGATGGGCTGTTGTTTCCTCAGTGGACTTTGGAGACATGTAAAACATGTCATTTCAAGCTTTTTTCACGTTTTTATGTTCTTTAGGGTTTTGGGGAACCAGAAAATTAAATATTTTGGGCCCATTCTCAAAGACATTCCGGAAAGTTTAGGTTGTTTTCTTACATATATCCTTAGCACCGCCATAGCAGGCCAGTGTATAGTAAAAAATGCCCCCTGAAAGCCAAGATTTCTGCGTTCGCTTTGGAAACAATACGCTATGGCAGTGCACCTCCAGAAAGTACTGGCAGTCCTGAGGATATACCAAAAATTTGAAAAGATTGATACAAAGGTTGTTATTCTGTAGGGGTATAAGGCTGAAAAGGGCCAGAAATAGCCAAAACTGCATAACTCGGGAGTTTATGCCATATATATTTATGTGGAACTCACCTCACAGTCAGCCTGATTGCCAATATCTGTACCTACAGTAGACTTCTACACCTTCATTACCTCTAGACTAGATGGTGAGAGATACCTCTACAACCAGACCTCTCTGGGGGATTAAGGTGGGTAGACCCCATAGTCTAGAAGTAATTAGATTTTGTCAGGATTTTCACCATAAGGCCCATATTATAAGTAGGCTCAAAGGGTGTTAAGAAAATATGTGGGTCCCGAGCTAGTTTCTGAGATATCTGGCTTTGAGTTTGGAGTGATCTGTAATAGGATCATAATTATGCTGATAGTACATATGTGCATTGTTCTCTCAGGATAATAGTCTATAATCTTTTACACCCAGAAACAATATTTTGAACATATGGTCCCCTTCATATTTTAAGGTTTTTTGTGTTTGAAATAAAAAATATATAAATAGAGCACACAGTCTTGATGTGGTACAGGTATAGCTTTCAGCTTGCCTACTACCAGAGCCCCAGTAGAGTATAGATAAAGTGTACTCACATGCAGGAAAGCCTGGATTTTAAGCCCGAGTCAGGTCTTGCAGGGTAATTTTGACAACACATAAAAATGTATATGTAATAAACAAAAATATGACCAAAGGCACCCCCTAGTGTGTTCTGGGACAACTACATGTGCATATGCGCAATGACCTGCGCACTTGACGTGTTTACAATAGGGTCTAGCCACCTTAACTCAGCATAAGACTCTTGTACTTCTCGTCTTAGCCATGTAATAAGGATGCAGCGTCAACTCCATTAAGGAGCGTGCTGCCAGATGAGCCAACCCTCTTCGTAGACGTCATTGTGGGAGATGATATAAAACCTTGCGTAGAAGCTGCAGCGTCTTTTGATACCAAACATGCCCATATAGGATGGGGTTTGTACGAGAGTTTTTATAAGTATAGTACAAAAGGGCTCTGCGGCTAACATAATTTTAGGGGTGGGGCTAATACACGAGTTAGGCTTATAAGGGAGGTTTTACGGTAGTGGGTATTAGAATGTGTCACATACCTGAAATGATGAGAATCTGTCAGGTTGATTCTTTCTCAAATCAAACGACTGGCTCAGATGGATACTAGATAGGGTAAAAAATAAGAGAAGGTAATTTGTAATAGAGTAGTGTGGTAGATGTTTCCTCTCAAAGGAGTACTCACACCAAGAGAGACATAAACGAATAACAGTCAAGCACCTACCCAATCAGCAGGCAAACCAGCACATACATCATCCACAACAATGGCAAGAGGTGCAATAGTACTCACCTCCTTGCTGCTCATCTGTGGCACTTTCCATTTTATTTTTTATGAAATACAGCAGTATTGACAAAGAATGTCCATGCTCGTATTTAACGACCCTATGACGTCATCAATTAAGTCATCAATGGGGATTTGTTAACATTTGTACGATGTAAAAATAGGCAATTTTAGGCTCCCCCTTTAATTTTTCTGAAAATTTGAATTGAAAACCATAACAAATAAATACAAAAGTACACTTGTTTGAGCCTGTTGACTGGGTTATTTCACTTGTTGACCCTCTCGTTGCATTTCATTCTGCCAGCCCGAGGTCAACTCAAAAAAACTAAAGACTAAAGCTTGTGCACCTTTGTAATTATACAGAACTAGCGCATCCTGGTACCTCAGGTCCTATGTCCTTATCAGGCAAATTCCCTCATTTCACAACTGGAACAAAGAGACTGATCAGAAATCCACCCATAATGCACTGCTCTGGAGTTGGGGGCCTAAGCACAATGCATAGCTCCGAGTCAAGATGGCGGCCTCCATATCCTAATGCACTACTGTTGTATACTGTTTGTTGAGTGTGTCTGGTTCTGCTTTCGCACTGTCTCATCAGTAGAGGCCAATTGAGCAAACAATGAAGTTGATATTGTTACTCACTGGGTATGTGTTACTGCATCATGACGTCAATCTTTTGGCGACATGTTATCTTAAGCTCATTTTCCATTAGCCAATTTGAGGCTGCTATCCATCGGTAGACCTACTACAGCCACCAATCATGGCCGATTGGTTTGCTGACTGTATGTTATACTATAGGTCTTCACACTGTTTATTTGATACCTTATCCACAGATTGACCTGCCGACAGCTCTATGGCTGATCGGTGGATGTAGTGGGTCTACCAATAGATCGGACCCCCAAATCGGATAATAACAAAAAATGGGTTATCATTATGTTTCAATATAACTTACGCTTCTAGCAGAACCTATTGTAGTGAAAGATGATAAAAGATGGAGTACCATAAGTGTTGGTTATGGTACAATGTCGAGCCGTAGACTATTTATAGATTTCATTGAAAGTCTAGAACTGAAGAGCTTATCAAAGAGGTCCTGTTAGTTTACGACAAGTACATAGCATTGGCCCAGAAACACAATGGTATTGTATCTAGTTGTGACACATTGGCAATTTCTTGATACAATGAAGTATATCTGTCTAGTGTATCATTTACTAGATACATGTTCAAAGCCCACTGTTCTTCTATTGTGTTGGGTATATGTTGGAGTTGCGAGATGTTTACGAGCAGGAGTAGCTCGAAGTCACACAATGTGCATTGTCATCAATATCATTACACCCTAATGAATATGAGCATCCAGAGACCGTGTTATTTCTATATTGTCGTGTATGGATGCATGCCCTGATGCTATAAGGGAGTGCTCATTTTTTAAGAACAGGAGGCAGTTGGTGGGTTTCGGCACGGAGCGTGCAAAATCTTTTACATCCCCCGCCCTTTGACGCATGGTAACGCGCGGGCTTTTTGGCTCAAAACAGTCTATAATTTTTTTGCCCCCCCCAAGAGGGGTCCAAATTTGTTTTTGCCCCCCCCCCAAACCCACCACCCCCCTTGTTGATAATAAATTATCACTCCCTGACTAACCATACCAGACATCATGTAAAAGTGAATAGCAATACTCACACAACAAAAGTAATCTTATATGTCGCTGTACACTCTTGGGTACTTCAAATGATTGGACCAAAAGAATTATATCAAGACACTTGTTTACCACTGGTGACGGTTCTCTCAATCATGTCTACATCTTTAGAAAAACAGTTCAGTGTAGGATGAGATTTTCACTTTGGATGCACCCATTTTCTTCAATCAAACAGCAATCTCTAAAATATTTCCTTACACTCATTGATTTGCTCTGTGAGCTGTTTTGGTGCCTCAATATGCTTAAATCAAAGATGGCCGCTATAAAATCCAAAGGGTCTCCTGTAAGTCAATTATTTTATTTGAGTGTTTTCTAGTTTTATTTGTGTTTTACCAGAAGGCCTTAACTTTTATGTAAACAACTCAAGATATTTGATCATGTGTGCGGTTTGATTACTATATCCGTTTCAAGTAACTGCATTAGGGTTTTGAGGTACCAACAGTAATCAGATTATACATATGATCTGAAATCATCTGTATTCTCAACTCGTCCTGGAAATAGATGGATCAGATATAGGTAGGGTTGCCGGTTTTTATGAATCAATCTGACATGCATCATATATACACAGAAAGCCCCAATGTTCAAATTTAACAGACTCTCATTGTTATCTTTAAACTCTTGATAGGAGATGAATGGTAGTTGATTAGAAGTGCCTCACCCATCTCACCTGTCTGACAGCTTTAGATATTTCTGTATTGCACATAGATAGTACCAAATCATCACTCATAACACTTAGCTGCTGCCGTGGTAGATGTACCTTCTTGCCCCTCTCTTTAACCTATACAACAGTGGTGCCGTCTAGCACTGTTTCTTTGTATGATATAATCTTTGTATTATAGATCTGAGACCCCAATATGACCGCCAGCAGATGCCCTGATGCTGGCTGGCGCTAGGGGATATAATTTCCATTCAAGATGTATCCTATTCAGTCAATTCACTGTGGTAAGTTGCCAAGGATTGTCACTTCATGATTTCTTTACAAATTCTAAGGTACAAAAATGTAGTTTTAAGTGCTTTATCAACCATACAAATAATTTTACCTGCAGAATATATAAATCATTCTGGTGCCTCTACATGGGTAAAATCGACACGGGTGACACGGCGACACGGCCGTTTTTGGCCCTTTTACAAATCGACAGACACAGGAAAGTTGGGGGTAAAATCGACCCACAGTGATTTGTCTCTAAGTTCTTAAACAGCTAAAAATCGACAGAGTGACACGGCTCTTTGGTTAAAAATCAACACAGCGACATGGTCAAAACTGTAGGGACCCATGTAGAGGCACATACTGATGTGTTCCTGTATTTAGTACCATTATAACAGAATGAGAATTGCATTGATATATCAATTTGCCTTCACTCAATATGAATTATCCAACTCACAGTTGGGCGAATCACTCACTTATAGAGCTCAGAACAGGCTTAAAATGTGAAGGTCTGTCAACATTGCCCTGACCTTGATTACATTATGTAATACCAACTTTTGTGCTTATTTCAGCTTATATATATGATCGATACATTCAATATCTCTTGATATCAAGTTACTAGAGGTCTCTATCAGCTCCCTAACAATAATGGGAAGACATCGTAGAAAGGTCATTTAACATAGGGACATATCAGGACAGCGAGATCGGTCAGACCTTCCTGCCACCAAAATATTCTGCACTAGCTGGATGCCCACTGGACAGCGCCATTTTTGACTGATCCCAGTATGCACCCTCTCCTTTTAACTCACTAGCTTCAGCAAATGTAGTCTTTCTACATGTTTCTTTTTCCTAAGCGTTGCAACTGGGTTGTATCACACTGGGCATGGGGCTGAGTTTAATAAGGGTCCTCGCAGCAACGATGATGAAAGAACTCAATTGATTGAGGGGTGACATTTTCAGTATCATCCAGAGATAGAATCTGCCATTTTTGTTATTGTGATGTGAAAGATAATCCCCCTGCCCTTCAGACTAGGAATGATTGGCTAGTAACACACATATCATGGTTATGCCTGTGACGAGCAGTAGGAGTTAGTATTCATTTGTTATACGATTCTCAGTATGTGGAGTTAGTCTCATCCTGTTAACCATAGCAACTAGAAATACAGCATTGGTGTGAAATGAATTCCATAGTTCAATTAGCATCTCCCATAATGTAGCAAAATAGATATGATGCTAATTATGATATCCGTTTGTTTTTAAGACTTGTTTCTCGTATTGTTGAACATTGAATTATTACCTTGTGAGTGTGATTCACCGACTTCATATTGCACAATGGTCTACAAATAATACTAGGGGATTGCATGTTTAGTGTTCATGGCTATCATTGTTCGTTGGCGATCAGAAAACCCAAAAAGGTAAACCATATTGCCTTGGTTGTAGCTCCAACATGACGGCAAATTTTGTTCATTGCAAAATTAGAGTACATGTATTCTTATCCAAGGTCTACATTTGTGACATGTACTGGGAAAAGGGACCTTATAAGGGATAATGCTTGAGAGAATGTAACATTTCATTTTAATACCGTACTGCTGACTGCTGGTAGCTCCCGTGTCCAGGCTGCTGTTCTCCCTTAACTGATGGCCCTTTAGACGTAGTGCACTTTTGTAGTTGTACTCAGACACTGCCCGAGTCTCTATTATGGCCTTCAAGACGTGTCCATCTAATAGTGTCCGACAATGCTCACTGTGTTAGATTTGGTGACCATGCACGCATGGTTTGTCATTCATGGCCCGCCCTGGGCAGGCTACACATTATCCTACCAACTACACATAATACTCACTCCACACTACCCTACCTACTACTGGAACTCCCTCACCTGTTACCCAGTGGGTACAATATCTACCTGAACGTTGAATCAACATTGCATCATCATTGAATCAACATTGACAAGCATTTATCAACATTGATTCAATGTTCTGTGCCCATTGGGTACTGTGACGCACCTTATGTAACCCTGACCTACACTCTATCCTCTCTCCCCTTGTCTGTTCCCGGGGGTGTCCATGATTGATGACAGAAACAGGCCGTTAAATTCAAGTTTTGTAGGACACTGAACAGTGATAGAATACTCCCGCAAAATGAAACATTTTTTCTCAGTTATTGGGTTCATCATCATAGCAAGATATCTTGTGGTCCTTGTTACATTTACCTTCCAACAAATTGGATTGTGCAAAACTTACCAATAGCCTTTTGTATCAATTTAGTTTGCAGCAAAAATGTCATTGAATATATTGTATGTGTTTACTTTCTGGCAGTTTAAATATAAAAGGGCATAGCGGGACTGGAAGCTACTGCTGAACGTCTCCTAAGCTGACACTCATGTATTTAGGTTGTTTTGTTGTCCCCTATGACTGAAATCGTCAAAACAACTTGGTTCACACTTTAGCATGGTGGTTACAGCTTCTTGATGAAGCCAGTGTCTAATAGTCAGTTCAATACAGCTGTTATGAATAACATCTATAGATGAAGGAACACTTATTACGTGCTTGTCAAATATACACTTTTCTACGCGGAAAAAACCTTGATATAAACAAACACAATATATACTGCATTTCTTTAAAACATTGAATCTACATTAGATAATAAGATGCACTTGTCTGTCTTTATCATTGAATTGAATTAATTAGATTAATTTGCTATTATAAGATTCGTTAGATTTGTTAGTATTTTTATAAACAGTTGTGCACCAGAGAGGTATCGTGCCCCTGTTGTCCAAAGGATACAAAGTGTCCACATCACATGATGTCCACAGCCTTCTATCACAAAGTGTCCACAAAATACTATTTGTCCATTGCCTTCCTTCACAAAGTGTCCATCAATAACAGTTTGTCCACACTCAACATCACAGAATGTCTACAAAATACAGTTTGTCCACATCCAGGCAGGCTGCGGACATAGTCAAGTTTGGTCAACGGCAAGATTAGGACTTACACTGTCTCTACATATAACGTAGCTGTATAGCGCAATGCCCTACACATGCCCCCCACCCCGCCCCACATGTGCATGGCTACTGAGTGTGAAAGCTGAGAGGGGGGGGGGGGGGGGTTGGCGGGAGTACCTGCCGGGGCTGCTCCAACAAGCCAGCCTAGTCTTCGGGTGGGGGGGGGGGGGGGCTGGGCACTCACACATGTACCATGACATCTAGTACTATAGTACAAGGAGGAAAGGAGGGGGGGGGGTCTTTGGTGGAGATACATGTACGCCTTTAACTCTTCTCTTCTCCTAAATGCAACACAGCATCAGCCCGGTACATCCACATGCCTTTAGAAGGGATATCTGTCTATTGGTTTGTAACATCAGTTTATTCCACTAATTTGTGAGAAAGATCACAAATTAGTTAGACATTAGCTAACAAATACAATGCTCAATGCATCTCATTATAACACTACACTGCAACAACCTGTCTCAGAGTGTATGCTAAATAGCTATACGGTGCAGTATCCCACTCTGACATGAGAATCCTGGTTAGCTGCCACCTAATAGTGTGATGTGGACACTTTGCAGCATGAGGACAATACGGGGCACGACAGGGTAGTAATTCAGACAGCTGTGGCCATACAAAATGGATGCTGCCAGACCAGGAAGTAGACTCAGCTTGAATTAAGCTGATACCCAACCTGTAATTAAATCTACATGATCAAATCTGGTTAAAACCCTGTAATGACTACATAGCGGTTTCATGTGTTTTTGTCTTGGTCAGCATGATGCCTGAATGCAGACCTGCCAGGTTTATTCACCAGGATGGAATTCATGGATCGTACCAACCCTTGCGGATGGTGTCAACCCTGTAGGGCCGGCATGATACATGGATGCAGCATATAGGGAGTCAAGTACTAGGGTTGCATTCATACATCTTAGGACAAAGGGACTAAAGCATTAAAGCATTATGTGGACTTTAAAGGTAAATCTTGGAATTCTACACTGAGCAGTGTCATGTATTGGTACTGACGTCATTGCTTATTTAGCTATAATTCACATCTAGTTTGCTTTTAATTGATTCAGCCAGCGACATCAACAGAACAACAACATTCTCGGATAGGTTCAAGCACAGCCAAAAGGTAGCCACGTATGTACACATTTATGGCTGGAAAGAAGGAGAGGGCAACGATACTCATGAGTTACACACATAGGAAACGATATGAACATACAATTTTAGGAACACTAACTTAAATTTCATAAAAGATATTTTTTAAAGAAAACCAGTCCATCACCACCATCAACCACCCTGAACCAAACCTATACAGATCAACCGATGGTAATAACTACTGTTTCACCTGACCACTTCTCACACACGTTTTGGTATGGTGACATAATGGTCAATGCTTTGCTGAACTAATATCATAAATCATTGTGCAATTTGAGAATTTTGATCCACACATCTCGCTCAATCATGTAGGCGTGAGCTGTGGATGACATGTGTTCCCACAGATCATACCAATTAGCAGCGACAACATTTGCGCCAAGTAGCTATAATTAACTTTTATGATTAAACCTTCATGGATGACATGTTACGAAAAGATGACATTCGTTGTCATGATGTACTAAATCATCCCTGGCGAGTCACTTGCTAGCGCTGCATCATATCGTGCCATCCCCTCGGGAGGCATGATGCTTGAATGCAACCCTGTCGAGTTATTTCAGGGCTGCATTCATGCATCATGATGACTAAGGACCTGATGCACTGAGGCATTATCCCATCCTGAAAGGGTTTAGCATACCTTTCACATATATTTTTATTTACTTAGTTACGGGCGGTCAGCACAGAAATATTTAGCCTACAGTCAATAAATATATAAACATGGGATATAATGTTAGCAAATATTTTGTCAAGAAGAGCAGGCTCCTACTGGTTTCAGAAACATTATTAAACCTAAAAGGAGAACAATGGGGGAGATGGACTTGGGCCATGTCGGCCATGTAAGAAGACACTTTCCTTTTTATTAAACATTAAACATATTAAACAAATAAAATCGTCAAAAACATAATTGCCCATGTCTGCCATAAAAGTCACTGGAAATTGAATGCATATGCATCAGTAACATATGTAATAACATGCATAAATGTACATGTATACATAGGTACATGTGTAGTTTCTGAAAAGACCCCAAATTTGATTTGACACCCACTTAGGATTCATACATTTGCCTTCCTCGTCAACAACCAAAACTACAATTGAGACACTTTTTTACGAAAATTAGATTATGACGACTGACGAGTCTATTCTGAAAGACCCTCAAGGCCAATTACACAGCCACAAAGCCATACACCGCTCTATTCAGTCTTGGTTGGGTCATATTGTGGTCATTATGGGGGGACTACCCAGTGGGCAAACTTTAGTTAATTCAATGTTGATTCAATGTGTGTAGCAACATAATATCAACAGTTGATACAGGGTTGTCATTTTGTTGATATTGATGAGGTTATCAACGTTGATCATTCAGCAGTGATTCAACATTGATATGACCATTGTAAATCAACAACAAATAAACATGATAAAATGATTTACATTGATTTGACATTGACTGCTGATGCATAAATTGAGACTCAGTAACGCTTTATCCATCATTCTTAGCAACATAAAGGGTGTCTTACTGAAACCATGCATGTATTCTTGTCATTTGATTCCAAATGTCAACCAAATGCACACACCATAGTTGTCAATGAAAATGAATGACATTTTGATCAATTGTATGTATACATTGATGAGAAAATAAGAGCTTACAATTAGGGAAAATTGATGTAACATGGAGATAGAAATGCTAAGGAGTAGGTTGTGGAGGCACCCAGTGGGAAAGGTGGAAAAACCTTGATTCAAAGTTGATATCCAAACATTGCATCAATGTTGAAACAGGTGTTGGTTGATAACGTTGAAATTGCAACATTGCATAAATGTTGAAAACAGGTTGATCTACCCTGTAACTCTATATCAACCAGTTTTCAATGTTGAATCAAGGTTTTGTGCCCACTGGGTAAATGCACCCATAAAAGCACACATGCTTGAACGCACTCACCAGGGCTTCATTCATGGATCATGCAGACCCTACAGGTTTGAAACACTCCCATAAAGTCATCATGTGGCATGGATGAGGGCCTGGAGATTAGACATCTGTGGCATGCATTTATGCATCATTTCGACAGAGGACATGGAGCATTTAAACACTATCTGGAGGCTCATTCAAAACAACTGACGCGGTGGTAAGGAACTGGTGACGTGACGAAACCTGTTTGATGACCACTAGTAAAATTTCTCTCACAAGATTTCCTATACAAATTTATAGAAAATTAATGTAAGTACCACATTTAGCCAGCTACAAATACCCTCGTCAATTGGAAATATTGCAATATTGACGAAAATTGCAATATATGACGACTAACGAATCTGTTCTGAAAGAGCCTCCTGGTCCGTATAGTGCCGATCGGTGCAATACTCTGATGTGGGAGACCAAGGTGGATGTGCATATGGCCACACTAGATTTAGTCATGTAGGAACAGCTGCTAGACATGAGACGAATTGGCTTCACCACCATAACATGATGCCATAGAGTATACTAGTGCTAATGATTTAATGCAAACAGGCGGTGCAGCAATGACATAGCGATAGGTCTGAACCACACATGCCTAGTAGGTCTACAGTGGTCCATTCATTACTCTATGTATGTAAGTATGTTCTTTTATATATACTGAAAAACATATAGGCATACATGATTGCCTGTAATAAGTCTGTGTCCAGTCTATTGTTTATATATTTCATTTGTACATAAACAGCTTGACTCAATGTGGAATTAACCACTTATGAAGATGTAAGAGAAAAGATGTTAGTTTGAGTAGCAGAAAATGTAAAGTTGGCCAATAGACCAATGCAGCAAAAAAAGGTGGCTTTCCAAAATGTTTATACTGTGTCTTTATACTGACAATAGATATATAAATATTACCTCACAATCCTGCATTGTAAGATACCAGCAAAAAGGATATTGACACTAGAGGGGTCACCCCAGCTAACAGAAATATGTTATTTTACGTCAACATTACGTTTCTAACGTTATTACAACGTTTTTCTTTTGGACGCAGTTGTGGGGGGAAATATCTGATATTGAACTCCAAAGCTATGGTTATTGAATCTCATAGCTCGTCGTTTTTGGCATCGGAGATAACACATCTAGAAGATCACACATACTTTAGCAGTGTCTTAGTCCCTCATATTGAATGCAACTGAATATTGACAGTTAAATTCAATTTAAATGGTCAGACAAAACTAACTTCAATGTGTTCAATTTGTATTCTTAGAGTGTTAATATTCAACAAATGACATAGACATTTATGTGCAGACAACTGTAGGAGTGCATTCCTAGATGACTAGGATTTCTATGGTGAAGGAGCCATAGGTGAACGTTATATAACGTTTTATAACGTTTTCTGTTTACTGGGACAGGTATTGCAAGAACTAAGAAATGAAGCAAATCTAAAAGAAATATCACAAAGTGCATCTCGATTTCCAAGGTATCATAGGTCTATGGAATGGCAAGCTTACTTCTGAGAAGAATTCCACTGGTGTATATTCAATATGTATATAATTGGACCACAGTAGGACATTCAAAGATATGAGAAATATGCTGCTTCTCCTCATTATGACACAAATGATACCAATCCTAATACCAACTATGGCACCACCTAGCTAATTACAGCAATCCTGGATGGCCAACGTCAGGGACTAAAGTTTTTTTTGGAACTACATAAACATGTTATACAAGTGTCTTTCTTAGTCCATGACGTTGGCCATCCAGAATTGCTGTAATTAGCAATGTGATGCCATAGTTTGTGTCCGGATGAATCATTCCCACAATTTAATCATGGCAATAGCCGTTTACATAAAGGCAACATATCACATGTCCCCATCAAAGCACCTTGGCAGAGTCAGTGCCTCTGATATTTATTTCTACAAATGAATTCATGCCAAAATGATGAGACCAATGACATACATTTAATGTGATACCTGGCATCTGATTGATATCATTATTGACGTTGTTAAACTTACGTTGTTTTTCTGTAACACCCCCCTGATATTGTCAATTAGTGCAACAAAAGACGTTTTATGGGGCCCGAAATTCTCATCCAGAAGCGGTGTATGAATTGTGAGCCATGGTACATGGCTGAGTAATTGAATGGCGGCAAACGATATATAAAACCTATCAGTACCCCTCTCCCCCTAGGGGATTTTGTAATAACTATTATGCAAATTATAATTATGCATACCCACAAACCCCTGCGGTTTCTGCATTCTCCCGCTCACTTTTGAATCTTCACTCACTGTGTACGCACGTTCATTTTGTCCCTCTGCCTAGCTGATCTTTGCAGAGTATTTCCCGAACACAATAGGGAAGTCTCTGTTTAGTATCTAAATAAGCAGAGGCCGTGAACAATCCCGCTGGATTTCCACGCTGCATACATGGAGACACGGAGAGGAGGCCGCGGCGGAGGACGGGGCAGGGGTCGTGGACAGACACCTGCGCCAGACCTCGCCGCCCCGGGTGCCGGCGCCGACCCGGCCGCCGAACCCCCGCCAAAGAAGTCACGAAAGGGCATGACGGAGAAGGAGAAGGAAGCCGACCGACTATGGAAGGAGCAGTCGACACGCACAATGGCGGAAATAATGGGCAAGTTAGACAGACTAGTCCCTCCCCCTGTGCTCCCTCCTGGCGCTCCGCTAGGCTCAGGCCCGACACCAACCCTGTCGGACCCCACTCACCCCGGCCCCGCGCCCGGCCTCACGCCCGCCCCCGCTGGTGCAGGCGGACAGCCCGACAACATTGGGGGACAGCCGTCCTCCACCCCGGCACCGGGTGCCCCGGCCGGTCAGCTACATCCCCCCCCTGTACCTGGTGGTACAGCGGGACAGCTCATCACGCCCCTTGTGCCTGGAGGCACTGGGGGACAGCAGGTTCCCCTCCCTGCCCCTGGAGGGGCGGGGGGACAGCTATTTCCCCCTCCAGCCCCTGGAGGGGTAGGAGGACTGCCCTCGGTGGTGGCATACCGCCCACCACCCACCCTGCAGCCCCCGCTGCCATCCCAGCCGCCTCCCCAGCTCCCTCCAGGGTTCCCACCGATGCCCCAGATGCATCCCATTCACGGATACCCGCCTCCTGGATACCCCCCACACTACACACCTTTCATGCCGTACCAGCAGCACACACACCATGATGAGGTCACGGCCGGCCTCGCATCACTCGTCAACAACGCTGTTCAACAGGCTAAGAAAGGTAATAATGATGTCCATTTCTCACACCATTATGTAAGGAGGGGACCCAAGAAAGAGAAAACAAGCCTGGGGGAGCTCTCAAAGGAGGAATATCTGTGGGGGTTGCTTCAAGTACATGATGCAGCCATAACCGAGGAGGACGCTAAAAAGCCCCTACGGCGTCACATGGCTCAGATCATCCTAGATACCGCCACATATAGCTGGGACGGGATCAGGAACTGGAGTGAGCAGGTTATCGCTGACATAGTCACAGAGGACCTAACATGGGAAAACCAGCACAAGATTGACCTCATGAGGGTTGAGATGGTCATCAACCAGCCTAAAGGTCATGACCCTAAGTCCAAAACCTCTACTGATAAGGATAAGGATAAGGCCTCCTCCTCCATCTTAGATCTGAGTGACGACATGATCCGTGCTGCAGCGGCCCCTCCCTGTGCCCGCTTCAACACAGGTCACTGCAAATCCAGAGGTGACCACATCGATGGCGGTCCCCCTGGTGTCAGGCGCCTGCATGTGTGCTCGTGGTGCCTCCCCAACCTGTGCAAGGTGTGCACACACCCTGAGAGCAGGTGCTACGCAAAGCCAAAAGCCCACAACGCCCACAACAAGGCTGAACCTGAGTCCTCAAAAAACGCCTAGAGGCCGCCCCCTTGGGCGGCCCGCTGTTTAATATGCCCACACCCAGTAATAACATTCCACTCATAAAAGGCAGTAGGGGACAGGATCGCCATCCCCCCCCCCAGACTCCATCCCCCAACCACAGATGTGGCCTCTGGATGTTAACTCATGCCTATATGATGATGAATGTACTTTGTTTAGCTGTGTGTATGCAGGGTGCCAGCCAGTATTACCAGTCTATGACGTTAACATGTGGTGTGATGACAAGCTAACACACATAGGGCACCCACCCCACACGCCCACACCTACGTCAGACCGCCCACATACTGACCCTGTGAGCAATCATAACAGTGTAGGCCACCCTGGCACCGACCAGAAGGTCGCTGCCCAAACCAACACTAACACTACACTTTCAGCGGACACTCACCCAACTGGTCAACGTGCATGTGTGACCCCAATACCCCTACACATTTCAGATGGATGTAAGGAAGCGCTACCCATAGGCCCTATGGAGTTCCAGCCAATATTAGATAATATTTGGCCACACCTCTCCCCCGCCGGCCACCTGGAGGCGCACCCAGACCTTATACTCTACGATAAGGTTAGGTCACACGCCCTTCCAAACTACCTCGGTGCACGTGTCCCCCTTGACTCTAAATTTAATTTACAGATGTGGAAGGATGAACTACAGGACTATGATGACCCAGACGTCCATGTGTTCCTCAAGTACGGGTGGCCAACGTCTTACACCAGACCTGTTTTTCCCTCCCCGTCCCACGAAAACCACCCCGAACCGGAAGAGTATGATATTCACATCCAAAAATTCATACACAAGGAAGTGCAGTTAGGTACATTGATGGGGCCTTTTGATCACGACCCTTTCTACCCGTGCCTTAAAACTAGTCCTCTCATGACCAGACCAAAAAAGTCGGCGGACAGCAGGAGGATTATAGTTGACTTATCACATCCCCCCGGTGACAGCGTTAACGCTGGAATAAGGAAGAACTGGTTCCAGGGCGCCCCCATGAATTACACCCTCCCCTCCGTCACCTCACTAATATCACAGGTACAGGAGGCAGGAAGGAACTCCCTACTATGGACCGCGGATTTGTCCAGGGCCTACCGCCAGCTGCACTCATGTCCCTTAGACTATTGTATTTCCGGTATAAAATATGGGGGAAAGCTCTATATTGATAAGAGCCCCAGTTTTGGAAATCGGTCTTCCTCCACTCACATGCAGCGCGTCACACAGGCCCTATGCCACATCATGGCAAAACGCGGACACACAATCCTCGGCTATATAGACGATTACGCCTGCGTGTCCCCTACTGAACACCAAGCCCACTTCTCCCTGTCTGCCCTGGAGCAAATCACCCGTGACCTTGGGATTGATTTGGCTCCTGAGAAAACCGTACGCCCCAACACAAAAGTTGTCTGGCTCGGCTACCACATTGATACTGAAAAAATGGTAGTCAGCATACCCGCTGAAAAAATGGCGGAAGTACTACAGCAATGCAAAGAATGGGAACCAAAAGGGGTAGCCTCCAAAAAGGACATTCAGAAGTTAGCAGGGAAGCTCTTCTTTGTCGCAAACTGCATCGCACCTGCTCGCCGTTTTTTGGCACGTATCCTTGCGACCTTAAGAGCTGCCCCTCCCCACGGTGTAATCAGACTTGGAAAAGAGTTCAAAAAGGACATACGTTGGTTTATGTTATACGGACAAAATTCCAATGGTAAATCAATCATCCCTGAAGGCCCCCGCCCTGTATGGACAATCGAGGCAGACAGCTGCATGGAGGGAGGGGGGGGCTACAATGAGACACAATGCTACAGTGTCACATACCCCAAGGACCTTTGTGGTGGCCTTCACATTGCCCAGTTGGAGGCAATAAATTTGGTTATTGCCATTAAAAACTTGTCCCCACCCCGTTGCCATGGTTACAGGTTCAACATAAGATGCGACAACTCAGCAACCGTAGCAGCTTTCTCCAGTGGGAGAGCAAAAGACGTATGGCTGGCGCGCTGCGCCAGAGAGGCATGGCTGTTCAGCGCCACACACAACGTCCAAATATCAGTCACACACATACCGGGGAAAAAGATGGTTATATCCGACGCCCTGTCCCGTGCGTGCCTGGGGGAGTCTGAAGCAGCATATGCCCTCCGACTCGCCAATGAAAATGGATTAACATTTGTGCACCCTGACCTCCGTAAGTCTGTGTTTGATAACAAACTTTGAATAACATGTGCTTGCAGACTGCGCGCCCCTGCCCATTGAGCTACAAATGCAAGAGACGCTAAGAGCAGCAGTGACTGATGCCACCCAAGCAAACAGAGAGCGACATAAGCTGACCTACCTCGCCTTCTGTGCCGACCACCAGGTCTCGCCACTGACGCCAACTCCATACCAATTATGTGTATACCTTCAGCATCTCTTTAATGCCATGAAAGCTATAGGTACTATGTTTAATTATTTTTCGGGTGCCCGCATTTATGTTGACCTCAATTTTGGAGACTCCTCGGCCTTTGTAACCAGAGCCGTATGTGAAATGAAAAAGGGGATGACCAAGCTCTCCACTCATGTGGCAGTGCAAGCCCCCCCACTCCATCCAGATCAACTCAAAGCCATAGCGGCATTCCTAGACACTAAAGGCATTGATGGTCTAATCTATAAGGCCGCTCTACTTGTTATGTACTACACCTTCCTCAGACAGTCAAACATAACAACAACCCTGCCAAATGATGTATCCCCCCATGTGATCATGAGGGGAGACGTATCGCCAACCCAGCAAGGCATCCAGGTACTCATCAGGTCTTCAAAAACCATAAATCACCAGAAGGATCATGTACTCATACCAGTGTATAGACTCCCCAGTTGCAAGCCACACTGTGCTGTTATGGCCTATAACACTATGCTCCATGTATGCCCCGCCGGCCCCTGCACTCCGGCCTTTCAGCTCCAAAGTGGTAAACCGGTCAGTGCTAGATCACTCACTACAGTACTGCGTAGCGCCCTGAAATCAACAGGTGTTACCAATGCTAAGGAGTACAGTCTACACAGCCTCAGGCGCGGAGCCTCACAGCTGGCTGCCCAATCTGGTGCAGACGTATGTGACGTGCAACTACATGGAACATGGCGGTCATCAGCAGTATACAGCTACACTCCAAAAACTCTATACACCTCCATTCCTGCGGTTCTGTGACAGGTTTTGGTATAAGGTCTTAGAACCATATCTGATGTATTTGTATTTGTACGCTTACTGACCTACTATAAGGCTATAAGGCCTCGCTGTTATAATTGTTGGTTGCTTAGCAACCCTTGTATGTTGGGTCTCTTGATCTATTGTTGCATGAGTTCATGCTTTACTTCTTCAATCAATCAGCACGACACGTGCATGGTATTGAGTTATGTCATAGTTATGTCATTGCTACTTGATACTCATTTGACATGTTCATCATTCGCTAATGATTATAAAAATAAACATGTCATTTTTCCAACACTCTAGCGTTGTCGTCCGTTCAATTGTGAGCCATGGTACATGGCTGAGTAATTGAATGGCGGCAAACGATATATAAAACCTATCAGTACCCCTCTCCCCCTAGGGGATTTTGTAATAACTATTATGCAAATTATAATTATGCATACCCACAAACCCCTGCGGTTTCTGCATTCTCCCGCTCACTTTTGAATCTTCACTCACTGTGTACGCACGTTCATTTTGTCCCCACCCACCCACTCCTATAACAAAACATTGTTATCATATTACATAAACTATAAAGGTATAAGGTCTTAGAACCATATCTGATGTATTTGTATTTGTACGCTTACTGACCTACTATAAGGCTATAAGGCCTCGCTGTTATAATTGTTGGTTGCTTAGCAACCCTTGTATGTTGGGTCTCTTGATCTATTGTTGCATGAGTTCATGCTTTACTTCTTCAATCAATCAGCACGACACGTGCATGGTATTGAGTTATGTCATAGTTATGTCATTGCTACTTGATACTCATTTGACATGTTCATCATTCGCTAATGATTATAAAAATAAACATGTCATTTTTCCAACACTCTAGCGTTGTCGTCCGTTCAATTATGCACATGCAAGGGAAAATAGAAGATAAATTTCTTGGTTTCTATGGTTACAGAAAGGCAAATTAAACTTTAAAAAGCCAATTTGCTGCTGTGACTCCAGGTTCAATGATATCATAATGGAGGCAGAGTAAAAACAGTCCGAGAATACTTGAATATTAATTTCTGGACAAGTTCAAACTGATAACATTGAATATTGTATAATTCCTCTCCATACATGATATTATTGTGAATATGCATATGTTATATGCCTGTCCCAAGAATACTGGTCGTCCGGGTGTATCGCATGGTGTTAGTCTTAGGCATGGACAGGTTAATCATTGCTACAATGATGATGATGTTTTATGATTGTGAATGATTATTGTTGCTCTGTTAAGTCAGAATTATACCATATTACCTGGTTTGACTGCAGGTGAGATGTATTCTACATATAACTTATCATATATCATCTAAAAACATATTGTATATATATTTGCACCGTATTAAATATTATATATAATATTATAAATTTTATGAGTATCACTTTGTAAATGAAATACGTTATACAAATGTGACATGATCTGTAAAAAAGGACCTTAGTGCCGGGCGCACTAAGGTCCCTATACCCAGGACATGGCACAAATGTAAAATCAATGCAGTAGGGGTTAGATTTTACTCTTAGTGATTTTGTAACAATACATGTATAGCTATTCAATACGAATTACTTAAGGCGTAGTAACTATAAATGGGCCATGGGCAGCGTGTATTGTAACCTGATGATTGATGTGAAATATATTTCCTGAAAGTCACCTTTCTTGCTGAATGGGCTTTTTTTATCGCTGCTTCCCAGCAGTCCTACTATGGCTGGAAATGAATGTGCTACTATACCGTGCACAGGTTACAACAGTGATCAGTCTGAGGGGATATGATACTCGGCTTTACAATAAGTGATTTCGAAATCATAGAGATTTTAACATGATTACTCATGAATAGCCTAGTTGAGTACAATGCCTCAGTTTATAAGCTGGGTTTACTATGATTATTTCAAATTGTAAATTGGCCCGGCTTTCTAAATGATGTAGGCTTATCCGGGGGCGGACTTATGATATTTTTCAGAGGAATTTCCGTGCACGTTTTCTTATCAATTTCGCGTTTTCGTAGAGTAGAGCACTACCAATTCTGTTTTAAAAAGGCTGTATGACCTTCAAAGGTGACCCTATGGACTTGGTGTTGTATAGCTACAAGAATAAAGTAAGATGATGTTTAATATGTCTACCCAAGGTTATATTCGGGACTCGGCAAGGTTATCTTTAATGCCGCATATTGACGAGAAAGTGGTGTGACATCATGTCTGTCATACAGTAAAAGTAACCTTGGTAGGCCTCTCAAAAAATAAATTTGTCTCATCACCAAGGACTGAAAAATATGACGAGAGAGGCATTTTTCATTTTTCCCCTTTAACTCACGGGCTAAAATGGAAAGGATAAGATGTGTTTTTCATTACCAAAATTGACATTTTGGTAGGTAAAAAATTGCAAAAAATACACGTTTTCCTCAAAACATGATTTCTATGATGTGCGCGGTGATGAGAAACCATTATATCTTTTTGGGTGGCCTTGTGACTGTATGATGCTCATATAACTAGAGCTGGCTTAGATCCAAATAGTTTATCTGACACTAACTGACCTGTATTGACCAAAGGTCTCCTCTACAAGGCCTTATCCAGCGGCACAGACAGCACATTGATTCCTAAATAAGACAGAATGTTGCCTTCCCAGGCCCTAGTGGAAAGCCATAGACTCCTATTCGCTCGACCATGTCTAACCTACCCCTAAAAATGGGTTGCTATGATGCTTGGTGGCATTACAATGCGGTCCCAATTTTCCCTCTCATTGGCAAAGCTATGAATTTGGCCTTATACTTTAAAAATATGTTCACATTTCGCAAGGAAAACCGCTCAACAAGCACGAATGTATTATAGAAAGAATGGTCCTGCAATACTTTCCGGTTATGTTACAGCCAATGTCAGCAATTTTGAAGGGGGGGGGGGAATCATGTACCCGACTCAGGAAATAAGACAAAAATCATTTATCATGCGAGATGCAATATGAGCAAATAGTCTTGAATGAATCGGACAACATGTATTTATCTTCATGCATTGACTCCTTTAGAAGGTCTAAACCTCAAATATTGTGTGACTTCTAACTGATGAGAGGTTCGCGAACTTTTAACAATGAATAGAAATTGTGCATTTTCATTCAAATTCTGCAGAGTATATCATAGAATGTGGAGCCCTGTGGAGGATGGAGTTTACAGGCCACAGTTTTCACTGTATTGGTCTCATTACTTAAGGTTATAAGGTGGCTGACAAAAACTATAGTCTGTGGCACCAAGAAAGGGACTATTGAATAAGGCTTGTTTCTATGTAAAATAACATGTAGAAACAACTCAAATGGGCACAAAATATTTCCTGATGAAGAGCTAAACACATACACATGAGAATAAATGTTTACAATCAGGTAAATTGTTCATTCTTTTGCTGGTAAAATGCAGTTTCATAACAATATTGGTAAACACTCTTTATTGCACACTAGAAGTATAGGTAATATCATCAAAACTTCCCGAAAATGCTGATTTTAAGCAATTTTTGAATATTTCGATCTCACTTTGTGGAAAGGCTCACATTTGCAATTCTTTAACCAGAATGTTCTAAATGGTACCATTGTGAAGAAAAAATTGTTCCCTCATTTATTTGATGACTAATTCCATCTCTGACAGTGTATTTCAATTTCTATAGGTGCTAATGCAAATCAAAATCAACAAAAATACAACATTTCAGAAATGTTTCTAGGGTATTTACAAATTTCACAATTACTCAGATTTCTCCAGAGAAACATAACATTGTCATTACCTTAAACTACAGAGTCTCAGCTTAAAAACCTTTTTTACATGAAGATGATGCGACTACTAGTGCCAAAGTAGTGGATCATGACGTGAAATGCAAAAGGGCAAACATAGTTTGGCAGTCCCTTTCTTGGTGCCACGGACTTTTTTTTATAGTACATCTAAGAAGCAGCCTTTTTGTAATGTAAGTCATAATGTCTTTATCTTTGTGCTAAGTTGAAGTTATAATTACTTGATTGTTCTCACTCAATTTGATAGCATTGACTGCCTCTTTTCCATGCGAAATGCCCTGGGAGTCCTGACTCCGTCTGAACCAACCAATATACTCTCCACATGCATTCATTCATTCACTCATTTCATACTACCCCACTCAATCGTAATGTATACTCATCGGCATGGAATGGCCTTGGTAACGGCCATTGCATGATATATGTACTCTAAAATGGACACAGACTGCACCATGTGCGAACACTCAAAACGGGTGAATGTCCACCCTATACTTTATAAAAACTCTACTTATAATGTACGATTATATTTGTTACTAGTTAAAGAAATGCCTGGAGAAAACCTTTATTATATCATGATATTTATCGAATATCATGAAAATGTATAAATTTGTTAATGTCCACCCTATACTTTATAAAAACTCTACTTATAATGTATGATTATATTTGTTACTAGTTAAAGAAATGCCTGGAGAAAACCTTTATTATATCATGATATTTATCGAATATCATGAAAATGTATAAATTTGTTTTGAACCAAAAAATAAATAGAAAAAATGAATGATAACCTTGGCAAGTGAATTTCAATTAATCTGTTGATACTTTTTAGTATCGATGGCAAAGGGAATATGGACATTAATTATATTGTACAAGGATAATTGTAATTGTGAGTACTACTGTTGACTGATGACAAATACATTTAAAAAAAACTTGAAACTTGAACTTGAAACTTAGTGTGAACAGCCCCACAGTCCGCACCTCTGGTTAAATTTGTTCCGACTTCAATCTCGTCATTTAGAAAAATACATTGGAAATAGTAAACCAAGGACAAAAACGTATACCTGCTACAGGAGTTCATCAGTGGTTGTGTAAACAGTTTTAACGCCATGCGGGTTGACAATCGATCCATCTCCATGGGGGGAAGTCGGCATTATTCTTTGCTCTTTGATAAAACCAAAAAGTAAATAATTGTTAGCTTTCTGATAAAACACAGACACGGCGGAAAGTCTTTTTGTAATTGATTATGATTATTTCCAAAGCAATGTTATCAAAGCGTCATTGAGAGGAAGTAGAAAGTATTTTTTCCTTTTATCATTATATCAAAACGTTGAATTTCTTTCCTTTTCATCGTAACCCAAGCGGTTCATCTATCTACAATGTCTGACATTACGCCCCATGTTAAAAGATAACGGAAGTCACTTAGTGCACATATTGCCTTACATCGACACGGTAAAGGGATACTACCTCAGAGAAAGGTGCTCAGCATCGTATCAAAATATTTTCTATCGTTCTGAACAGTTATCTTCTAACAAATTGGATTCTGTCAAGAAAATAAATAACCCAACTCAAATTGAGTAGAGTCAATGCAACCTCACCTATGGACACTGCACTCTATGGTACAAATGGTGCAGATTGAATTTGTAGCCAAGATAAATACGAACCCTCGTGGTATCAGGACAATGTACCTTCCGGACATCTATCCTAAGGACATCTACCCTTTGCCATTTGCCCCCTAGGACATCTACCCCTTAGGACATATACCCCCTGGACTTTTTACTTCTACTAGACTTATTAGAACTTCTACCCCTGGGGACATCCACCCCTCCAGATGCCCATATGGTTGAGTCACACCATGTGGAGGGGTAATGTCCCCAGGGGTAAAAGTCCAATGGGTAGATGTCCAAGGAGGTGGATGTCCTAGGGGGTAAAATTCCAGGGGGTAGATGTCCAGGAGGGTAAAAGTCAAAGGGGGTAGAAGTCCTAGGGGGGTAAATGTCCAGAGGGATGAATTTCCAGGGGGTAAAAGTCCTAGAACAGTCTCCCCCACATGGAATGAATGGCTTGGTTATTATGTGCTGTATCATGTTGAATGTGATCCATTACCGTCCATATCATTGATTATCTTCAATAGGGTGCATCTTATCTCTCGGCCATATTACATACTTGTTGTTTTCTCATATTATGAAGAACTTTAAATTACCTCCATATGTCATCCATTTTCAATACTGTTATTTTAATTCTGGAATAAGGTGTATCGCAGTGCACACAACAGTCAGTTCATCGTTGAATCAACATTGCATCAACGTTGAATCAACATTAACAACCATTTATCAACGTTAATCAAGTGGCCTGTGCCCACCGGGATATGATATCATTTTCAATATACATCAAATTTAGTTAATTAAAATGAATTGACTGATACATTTATAGTTTAGAAGGATTCGAGGTATTTCATCGTTTTACAATTATTACGTTTTTGGACATCAGGTACACGTTTTAAGTGTAGTTTTGCTAACACAGAACGCATGAATAAAACGGATGAATTGTGTACAGTAACAAAGTTTATTCCTTAACATTTACCAGATAAAGGTAACAAATAACACAGTTTGGATATTGTCCCTAAGCAATAATGTTTAGAATTGCACTTTCAGCACTTTGCAATTCTTCAGAAGTTGATATCCTTTACCCATTCATGGAATCTCTCTTTGTTAAAGCATTTTACGACTTGCTTCCATCCGAAACAATTAAATATCATGCGGAGGTGCAAAAAAAACGTGTTAAAAGGGGCAAAACTGTGTAAGTGCACCCGCATGCATTAATTGTTTGGCCTGCCACTCACAGGTTTCTATTATTTTCAAACTAGTCCAATGACATCATCAATCAATAATTCTTTGGGTCAACCAGATGGCAAGATATCTTATATATATATATATATATAATAGGACGATAGTAATAATGCAAAAATATACTTTACCAATACGATAATGCATATGTACAGGGGGAATTCGACATAACACATGGGTTATTATGGGGCTATCATGTGTGTATGTATGCAGAGAGGTTCCACCCACAGATAGTTGCTGATAATCAGCATAAAGGTACCAGCCCACAAACCCAGAGAGTATTGTCCCTATTATCATAGGCAGGTACTCCAAGCAAGGGCCACAATACAAGTTATAACAGTAGGAGGCACCAGGGTACATTATTCAGTTATTGCTAGATAGAGGAGAGTTTAGTGGCGGAACTTCCAAGAATGGAAATGTTTATCGCGCCCTATTAGCCAGTTGTCCACTGGCCAAAGGAATGGGTTTTGTTTTATTTGGGTAACTCATACAATTACTAATAGAAATGCAATGCGCATATACTAGGTTTAGTGCATTTGTATTAATCTTATACTATTAACTAAATAATACAATTTATCAATAAATCCGGTGACAAAACCCATTCTATCGGTCAGTGGACGATGGGCTTTACATGAGCCATATCTTGACCGCGTACATATTACGTAGGGTTAAATGTAAACCCCGTGCAATAATACTCTGAACAAACCCAATCCCTATCTGAATATGAGAAAAAAACATCCTCCATACAACAGAGTATAAAACGGTTTATATCCTCATACAGGCACATGGATAACACACAATAACAGCAGCTGTTTCAAACCTAGTTCATGGCATGACCTTAAACCAAGTCTTTTAAAATTGAAATAGGATTATTGACGAATTCCTCAACAAAACAGAGACATAAAAGTTCATCACACTGTCCTCAATGTCACCCCAGCAAGTAGGGTACACACTCAGAAAAGTCAGCGTCATTGTCGCTAAACCCACTCTCACCTGAAAGTCAGGCACCTCTTGACTTACAGGTGAGGTTGGTTTTAGCGACAATGACGCTGACTTTTCTGAGTGTGAACATGTTGATTATCCCTCAGCATTATAGCTGATCCATTGTAACAGGATCTGAGTCAGTGGTGCAGTGGGGCAGCTGTAGTAGTAACACATGGTAACAGAGTTCATTCATGGGCACAACCTCAAACTAGTGGCAACATAAAATTCTATATCACAATGCATTTCTTTGAAGTCCCTGAACCGATTTGACCTGAGCCTATTTGAATGGTCATTACTTCCATTTAAACCCGTAGATTTTATTGCACGTCTAGTAGCAGTCAGAGTGCAGTCAGGACAGGTACTCAGCCCTATATATATAGGGGCGCTGGGGTATCTATTTTCTGACTTTAATTGGCATCATACTAATTAGAAAGATATTGCATTCATAAATTATCGAGACAAGGTTATAACATATAAACAGAAGAGTATGTTAGCCTTTGAAATCGGCCGAAGATATTCAGCCAAACTAAGGTTATCACATACTCCATATGTATAAACTGTCTTAATAAGGGGCTAATGAACCTATGCTAATCAAGCATAACACTGGAAAGATGAGAACTTTTAATATGTCATTCCAGGGACTTCAAAGAAATGCATTGTGGTATAGGATTTCATGTTGCAATTGGTTTGAGGTCAAAATGTATCAAATTGGACCTCATTTAGAACGGATTTGTCAGTGGTCAGATTTTCTTCCTGTAAGGTTTATAGTGGACTTGTTATTCTGACCAATATGTCAGTCGTTCTGAATTGGACCCCTGGAACTTAAATAGCCTAGTAGAAGTACATACATCTATTAAATTAAATACAATATTTCACAACACCAATGTACCTACTATGGACGGACAAGCAGTAAACACCATTATACTGGCCTTTTTTCTCTTTTTCCACAGAATTTTGTATTCCGATCTTTGGATTTGGCCAAGATTAATACAGCAAGGTCTGATTTAGTATAATCGGTTGAATAACTAATCTTAACTCTTTCAGGATCGCATTGTATAGTCCATGAACGAATGAATGCAGGGATGCAACCCTTGCGAATAACTCGATGGGGCTGCGTTCAAACACCATGACGACTATACAGCCTGGCAGGTCCACTATGGCAGGGTCGACATAATAATGCATGAATGCAGCCCTGGTGAACTAAATTCATGCAACACGCATTCATTGTGAGAGTTACCTGGCACTTTTAACAAACTCGTCAGGGCACTTTCAGTGGTTTTCAATGTAATGAAGATCACTTGTTGTGATATATATATTCTGAGAAAATCCCGGGTCCCGCCCGGAGCCAAACCTCAAGGGCATGTGGAGGTATGAGTTAAAGGGACATTTTCAGCACTCGCACGTAACCACATAGTAGACTAGAACATTACAATACTAATGAGTTGGATACGCTTGGTGATTACCGTATTCAACGTAATAAGCGCACCGTGCGCTTAAAAAATTATTATGGACACCTTTTAGTAGTTAAGAGTTTAATTGGGGTCAAAAATTGAGATATCTTTGGTTATTTGTAGTATAAAATTTGGCCAAAAACGAGGGGTGTGCGCTTATAAGGGGGTGTGCGCTTATTACGTCGAATACAGTATGTCACTTTAATGTTTTGTTAAAATATGGGTCATGAAGCACGTTAGCTGTGTCCCCCCCCCCCCAGTCAATTCGCGTTGGCTATATGCACATTATACCATATTATGTGATTCTAACGCACATTTCGGATTTATGGAAGTCACACATTTTCATTAGGCCCATATGTATAGATAACATATACAGCACGTTTACACTATATGTCCGCTATGAGGCTTTTTTACAATATAATTCGTTCACAAACTCATTTAATTTTCATTTTAAAATATCATACTAAATATACTATGAAACACAATTTAAACATTCAAACAGATCTGTGAAGGAACGGCATGGAATTCCATCAAATACCTTGTATTCATATTGTATGACTTGGGAGCACCTCAACCCAGAGCTTCAGTTCTGCCAGCAGTGCTCCTTTTGTATTAATAAATGCAAATGCAATTGATTTACGTCCAATTGCGGAAACAGCGTCGAGTTCAGTCTTCAGTGCCCACTAATTCCCATTATTCATTTATATCACATTTATTTCGCGTTTGTTTCAATGGGCACTAAATTCCTGCCATTTCACGTTTTCCCATTGCTATTTAATTGATGCAATTGATATTATGACATAACACTACCTCAATGTAAAACGTACGTGGGTGGGACATCAGTTTCAGCCACTTTGTGGTAAAGTCGAGCGGCCGGTTCAGCGCCAAACATATCCAGAATAAAGTCTTTGATCTAAACTGCTATTGAGGCTCTTTCAGAACAGACTCTTCAGTCATCATATTTCGATTCTTGTCAATATTGCAATATTTGCAATTGACCGGGATATTTGTAGCTGGCAAAATGTGGTATTTACATTAATTTTCTATGGATTTCTATATGAAATCTTGTGAAAGAAATTTTACTAGTAGTCGTCAAACAGGTTTCGTCAGGTCACCAGTTTCCTACGGCCACGTCAGTTGTTCTGAATAAGCCTCAGGGATTTCTTTATAAATAAAGCCATTATCTGTGCGAAAATTATATATTTTGAATTTTGATTGAATGATATAGGGTATATACAATTGTCCTTATGGTAGAAATATTAGTTTCATTTTATTTCAAGGAATTAGGCTACTCAAAAAAAAGTTGTTTCTCATCACCAAGCGGTGAAAAAGGCCGTTTTTATATAATTTTCTTCTTTACTCAATGCTTGAATACATAGGGAAATTTGGACTTTTCGTGATCATTTTTCACATTTTAGTGATTCGGAGTTTCTTGATCAGCAAAGGTTGTTATAGTGCAAGCTATTCCTAGCTGACTGATTTCTGACAACATAGATTTTAATTTGAAACGAAATTTGCTTATATTTCTCCATTTTTAGCATATTTTTCATCAAAGATGTAAAAAAATGAAAGTTTTGAAATGTTCCCCCAAATCATGAATTTTTATGATCCGCGCAGTGATGAGAAACAACTTGTTTTTTAGTTGCCGTATATAGAAGCCAAATCATAAAAGGTATCACACACTGGATTTCCACATTGAAAACAGAAGTACTATTTCAAGGTGTGACTAAATTTTTACAACGTAAGTGCACAATAACTGAAGGTTATGTCAGCTAATTAAATATCTCATTGTAAAACATATCTCAAATTTCACCTTGACTGTACCCAGATTGTCATAACATCTCTTCATAAAGAATACATACATACATGCACTAATATCATATCAATGATTTCAATGGCATTTGATTACAATTGCGTTTACAAATATTAATGACAATATCAATAATAAATATCCTGGATTCACGAAAGACACTTGAATGATCAGTCGATACAAAAATAACCTCTTTGTTTAAACTTTATATATATTGTCTCATAGCTGTACAGAGTCATTGTGTAGCTCACTTTGTATGCACGACTCAGTCTCTACAAAGGTACCGTTATGTTGCAGACTGTTGCAGCGGGTTGTGGATGTGAGCGGGATAGACTGCGTACGGGTGAGCAGCTCACCCCGCGGACAGCACCTGGCCATCATCCCCCTACAGCTCTTCCTGAGCTCCTTGGTACGGAGTATGTAGATAATGGGGTCCGCAAAGCAGTTCAGGTAAAGGAGTAGAACGATACCAGCATTAATGGTGATATACAAGTTCATGTCAATATTCTCTGTCACCAAACTAATCCCAACGATTCCCATCAGCGGGAAGGGCAGGCGGCAAAAGAAGCAGGCCATGAGCAGTAGGGTCACCGTCACAAAGGCTTCCTGCTTCATGCGGATATTGGCGATCTCCGGGTTGGAGACATGCGAACCGCGACGCTTCAGCTTCAGCATGCGGATTCTGCGATACACGATGAGGTTGAGCACAATGTTGAAGACACTCGAGGTGGCGTATAATGCCATCCAGACCTGCATCTCCACCGTAGAGACTACCACTAGCCTCCTGATAGCCTCTTGTTTGTCACTTAACCCGTTAAGCACCAGTAGCACCACGAGGGGAATCACCACCTGGAGGGAGGACAGAAGCCAGACACACAGGAGGGCTATGTTAATACTGCGACCAGTCACCAAAACTGAGTATCTCCAGGGGCGGCACACCGCAACGTATTGGTTCACCGTAAGGCAGGTCAGGGTGAGGAGGTAACTGGTGAGGAACATCCAGGGGGTGCTGCGGAACAGGTAGGGCAGCGCGTGCACCAGGTAGAAGTCATGCCGGAAGTCAATGTTAGCGAATGGTCCGTGTGGCCAGTTGTGGATCAGTAGGAAGGTCAGGGAGGACATGACGTCACTGACGGAGAGATTGATCATGAATCGGTTATACGCGGTTCCGCTTTCCTTCAGAAAGCGGGTCGCGAATAGGAACGTGATGTTGAGCAGGATACTGAGGACACCGAATATGATGCTAATGGTGTTAATGACGACCACAGCCGGAGGGGGCTCCCGCTCCTCAGGGGTACCGTACACCCCCGCTATGGAGGCATTCTGTTCTGTGGCCCCATCCAGGCCCCTAAAAACAAGTGACACGCCCCCTGTTGGCGTAGTAGTGCAGCAGTTCCAGGCCCTGACCTGGGAACCGCTCTGTAAAGCTGTCGCTACCTCCATTTTGTCATAAATTACCTTTCTAGTCCTTCTTGAATAAACCCTGTCTAGTTTATATCCATCTAGAGACTGGCATGACCCTCGGCGTTGTATCCAGTCCCACTGTGATCTTTATGTGATGGGTTATCCCTGTGATAACTAGCTATAACGATGAAACGGGAGCGGAATTGTTCCCGTGATGAGCATATGCACCATGGCATAGCAGTTATTGTGAGGTCTTGGTTCTGCTCTGAGAACGTTGCTTGTTCATGACATATCTTGGTGAATATGAGTCTGGTCACTGCCTAAATCTCACGTGAAATTCTGAGAACAGAACTAACATGGCCGTGCTAATGGAGCCACAGGAATTATCGCTATACATTTTGGGCTCTCTAAGATTAAGAGAAATGAATCATCTGAAGCTTATATCCAAATGTATGCCAACAGGCGTGATTGTCTGCGTTTTGTCCTAGCATCCCAATGTAACTCATATCATGAGTTTTAGTTGTGTCGAGGTGTCAACCTGTACCAATTATTTCTCTTTTTGACCAATTTCTTTCTAGTTGGTATTCAACTGGATATCTAATTTCATGACTCTCTGCATTTTATCTATGTTGAGTGGCACTGTAATTCTCATGCGTTCTCCTTGTGTGGTTAACTAGTATTTAGGATGTCTGAGATATAGTGAGCAAACGATCCCTAGTTTATATCAATCTGGAGACCAAATGTCACAACTTTCCGCTATGTATCCGTGTTGATTCCAATGTAATCCGTATGTCATGGGCTCTCCCTATGTAAAATGTGATCCAGTCAGTCTGAGTCTCAGTAAATGTGAACAGATTCTGTCTAGAATATATATATCCATCTAATATCCATCTAATATCACAACTTTCTTCTTCATCTCCATGTTCAGCCCCAATGTAATCCTCATTTCCCGCGCTCCCCCTGTGTAAAGGACGTGGTATGACTAGCTGATCTGCGGATACCCCAGTGAGTCTGGGAGATGTGAGATATATAGGCAGGACGCGCTGCCTGCTATCCGTCAGGTCTGACAGCTTGTGTGATCAGCCGGCAGGAAGCTGGAGGAAGCTGGAGGACGATGTCCCTCCTCACACTGCGCCACTCCTACAGGCACCACACCGCTGCAGCTGGGGAGAGGAGCGGCTCAGAATCCGGCAGGTCTGAAAGTGATCCATCCAGCTCGGTAATATCCGCCCTCACTGCTGGCGTCACGCTGATGGTAGACAAACAGGTGGGAACGCTGCCGGACTGGAGACTGGCGCGGTGCAGCCTGGGTAGGGAGTACCAGCCCTACCCACAATGCAGCGCCACCCTGTGGTCTCACCACTACACGGGCTGGCTGTGAAGTCCAATCAACAGCATGTTGTTACCGCGATCTCCATCACAGGCTAGCTCATGCTTATGCAAGCGAGTTGGGCTCAGCATGGGTGAGCACCTGGTCCCTATATAGTGTGGAGTGATGGGTAGGCTGTAGTAGACGGTGGTGCCCCCTGGTTGGTGTGGGAAGGGAGCAGCTCATGTAGAGCAGCTTGTCTGTGCTGACCCGGGAGTACTCTGTAATAAGAACAAATAAAGAGACCGGTTAACAGGGACACCTGAGTAGGGGTATTGAGTGCAGTGTACATAAACCTCACATAACCCACTATACGTAGCTCCAACCCTGAGCAGCTCCCTGATAAATACCTTTAGGTATGGCGCAATGTCTAAATGGCTCTCGCTTTGAGTATACATGGACTCTGCATTAGTGTATCATACCAGCCGGTAGGGCCGTCATGATGCATGCATGCAACACACTAACGGAAAAGAACACACATTAAGACGTAAGAACAGAGGCGTAGGAAGGAAATCTTCATGGGGGGGGGGGGTAGGGGGGGCCCAATCCAACCAATTTAAATATCAGCTTTTATGTGTGATGTATACACGCTTATGTATTGAATTCTATAGAAAAGAACCATTTGAGCCCCCTTTAGTTCTAATTGGGGGCCTAGGACCCTCTGCCCCCACTTTTCCCTATGTGGGAGAGGTAAGGATTGGAAATTGTTTTATATTACAGTTTCGACAAATATTTTGGGGGGCCTCAGTGATCAGTGAAGAGTGGGGGGGGGGGGGGGCGGTCCCCCCTGGTCCCCCTTTTCCTACGTCGCTGGAGCATATTGATAACCATTTAAAAACTTATTCCTTCAAATACATGTCCTACAATAGCTTTCTAGAAATAAAGTAGTCTTTCTGTGGGTTTCTTTCAACTGATATCGCTTATCATTTAGCAATAAAGCGGAAATATTCTAAACGAGGAGATTCATAGTAACATTTCAGCTAAAATGTCATGCATGTTAAAGTTCTTGAGATTTCGAAAGGCCATCAATAATTATCTATCTCACCGTTTTCTTACCGATAAAGGCTACATATGGTGATGCTAGACTTATAATCATTCTGACATTAGCTATCGGCCTGCTTAGAGACCCCGGCCCCACACTCCCTATGAAACCTGCCACCAACTGTGTCTTGTTGAATATAGTATACCTCCTTTCCACGATTTCTTTGTGAAATGAATCGACCAAAATCTATTGTAAACACGCACTTTAGCAGCTATAAATTTCATTAAAATTGCAGATATTTTTAACTACCCAACCTTTTAAGTAAAACATTAAATTATATTTGATATTTCAATGTAACTACCATCCTATCATTGTAACATTCGTAGTCTGACAAGTTATTCCACTGAAGCATGTGCACAAGCTGTACTGAGTACCTATTAAACCCCCAGCTCTCATATAAATAGCACTCACCTTGGGTATATGCAAATGACCTGCCAGACCAAGGTTTGTCAGAAGGAGATGAGATATTTGTATATTGACAAGAATTTAGCTACTCACCGACTCTATATTTTGTCAAGGTAACTTATGAATGTTTGCTAGAGCAAGCTGTACCAAAGTAATTGTACATATGTCACTTGACTCAGTAGACTAATAGGATACAATTCCAAGTGCAAGTGCTGAGTGGGTGGCTGTGTAATTGACAGGTGCCCTGTGTTGTTTGTTTATACCTGGGACAGAGAGCACATGGGGCTGAGGTCTGAGTACACATCACAGGCCAGGACTCACACCTGGGCAGGCCTTATGACCTGTATGTTACTGATATGGTCACTGTACAGGTCTGCCCTCTAGTGAGACAATTATGGCACTAAAGACCTTACTTCGTATAGGGTCTGTCTGACCTAATTTATGTAGGACCTCCCCTCCTACTGCCTCACACACACAGTACCTGTATGTCACCTTACAGGCCACTCCCCCAGACCTCGGTATAGGGGTACCGAGATTTCTGCCTTTAACAATCTCTGCGAACTTACGGCAAAATAGCTTCTATCTTTTTTCGTCAATAGCGCAATATTTGCAATTCATAAGGGTACTTGTTTAACATCAAAAGTGGGCATTTATGTTTAGGTTGCATGTCTTTCAAAACATTCACTGACTCCTGCCCCTTTAATAATACATGTCTCTAATAACAGATTATTGGAGCTAATAGCGAAGATGACTGTGTGCTGTTGTGCTACTGACGCATGTCGCTCTGTCACCCACAGACAGAGTAGTTCTTTCATTGTTACCGTACCGTCACGATAAAGCGCCTGGTCTTGAAGGAGCGCCTGTCTTGAATAAGCACCTGGGTCAAAGGGTATATGAGATTATTAAGTGACTGGTCTTGTATGAGGCTGTGTCTCACAAACTTGGGCCAATGTTTTTGTCTCTGACTGGGTGCCATACTGGCCAGGTGCCATCTCTGACCAGGTGTCGTCTCTAACCGGGTGTCAGAAATAAGGTGTTTTTAAAAAAATTAGCCTCCTGCTGTTGGTATTTTGATCGGCACCTGGTCAGAGACAAAACCATTAGCTTAAGTTCATGAAACACAGCCGTAAGCGCCTGTGCTGGCCATGGGTATAGATTTACCTAAATCAATATAGGCTGCCAGTTATCAAAGACTTATGTCTACCTCACAGCTTTGTCCTGAGTTGTCATGAAATAAATGTGATAAAATATCATCTCTCTAACAAAGCATTTAGCAATGTGTGAAAACTACTACATACACACTGCAAACAATGGGATTAACAGACTGCCCATGACAATAAGGTGCTGTTATGGGGACTGGCTAGAATTAGTTCTCTCTGATCTATTTAAAATAAAGCATTGGTGCACAGGCTTCAAGCAGTAAAACCTATGAGCGCCTGGTCTTGAATGAGCGCCTGTCTTGTATAAGCGCCTGGGTGATAAACCCGCCAAATTGAAGAGCGCACTGGTCCTTTTTCGCGACTGTACAGTAGCCATGATTAGGGCATATTTTCCAAGGTCACCCATATTATTTCCCTTGCACATTGAGTGTGTTTATTTGATGCTAATTCCTTCCTTTGCATGATTAGATTCATAGGGTTAGCGGACATTCACACGTGGTGATATGGAAGGATACAGGTGCATTTAAAGTGGCATTCTCACCGAGCGTTTCCCATTCACAATTCTAGTACTGTTCTAGTCTGCTATGTGGTAAGTGTAAGGTGGGTATTTTGGACAAATACAACCTTGGGTCGTCAGGCTTATTAGTGCAAATTTAAACCTCACTTTTAACAGGTTTATAATATGTAAGTATGGATGTCCTATACCTCATTAGATAGAGAGCTGAGGAGGAGGCCCCACTGTATGCAGGAAGGTGGGGGAGTAGCTCGCAGTATGAGCAGCTCCCACTAAGAGCACCTCGCACCACTCCCTGCAGTGAGAGTCCCTTCACTGCACCCAGCTGTCATAGAAATACATTCTGCTTTGTATTTCAATTACCGTGCAAGGTGCATACCCAATGTGTGATACTGACATTTTATAGGGATACAGCTGGTACAGACATACTGGGATATATATAGGGATACAGATGGTTAAAATATAGTGTATTCATTTATTTATATTCATTTATTAATTCATTTATTTTGGGGCCACAGTGCCCATTTGATCGGATCGTATTCTTTAGAAAATCACCATGTGTATTTAAGATACGTCATAAGCTCAAAAATATGCAAATCCTCGGGCAATGGACATAGCTAGTACGCTAGTCAGATCGCCAGTGCGACTTATACTATCGGCCCAAATTCAGGGTGCAGGTTGTACCCAATTTGTTATTACAGTACTAAACAAATTTTCACACTGCCTCTGAGGCTTATATGATTTCTCAATGTTAGGGGTACGGATACTATGCGAGTTCTGCTTATTCTCCTCAGAGAATACGCAATTATTTACAGTATTTTGCTTCGGAAAGTCAGATTCGTGAAAATAGCACCGATTTGAGAACGAAATACATGTAGTTGAGCCCAAGCATTAGACGGCAGGCAATGTGTTGTGTCATCTTTAATTCCTATGCAAATAGAGGTAACTGAGTACGGCAGTGTCGGCACAACATCAGCCTTGTGTGTGGGTAAGGAGCATTGTGGTCCTACATAAAATATGCATGGTTAATACTTGTGTCCACAAGGACAAATCATTAGGATAACATCCTCATAGCGCCATCCGAGGGATTTGGTGCAAAACAATGTCTACATGGCTACCGGGTAAGTGATTTAGCTACACAATATAGATAGAGCTCTTTCTGGTTTTCATTCGATTTCATGGTAAACAGCACAATGTTAGAACTCAAACCCCAGTCAGTCTCGCATATTTTTTTCTTATTTCCTTTATCTTTCTAACTAATTTTGAACGTAAGTCCACCAGTTTTCACCTAACACCACTAACCGTTGAATGCTTCGGGAGATTCATTAGTATAATGCAGGTGCATTCCAATGGTATTACCTACTCATTGTACAAGTTGGAGATTCAAACCTAGAATCCCCAGAGTTAACCGAAGTATAATGCTCAGAGTTTGAATTAAACGGTATACATATAGAGCAATATTCAGAACATCTTTACACTGTGAATAGTGAAACCAAAAATACGGTCTTTTATACTGTAAACCAACAGCATATTCTACTGCCCATGTGCACCCATACTGTGGTTTATTCTTTGGAAATACAAGATTTACTATGCTTAAGCATTGGAGTGCCGTATGCAATGCTCCCAGTTGAAAACACTGTGGCTGTATTCAATGGGATATGAAAATGGTATGAAGATATAAATGCAAATGCCAAGTACATTGATACCTCTATGACGTATTTTACTTGTGGGGGCAGCCCCCACTCGTGAAGTATGACAGAGGTGGTATCAGTGGGCGTCTGCATTTGTCTATATACATACTGTAAAACTACAGTAGATCCTACTGCACAGCTACATTAACTTCCAACGTGTATGGTCAGTATATGTATACTGACCCCTCAAATATAGGTACACATAATCTTATCAACATCAACAACAGACTCTATTAGTGGTGTATTGTGGGATGGATGATTTAAAACCATCATGGAAACACTCAGCTCAGAAGTTGTTATTGTAGATTTACAGTAAAACCGCTAGGTTACTCCTATAACGTATAATGCACTGGTCTTCTCTTCAAATACAGAACAAGGGCAAAAAGTAAACGATATCCTATAAAAGAAATAGTCTCTAAATGGGAGACTGAGAAAATGTATGATTGAAATATCTAGGCCTACAAACAGAATATTAGTTAGTGGCACAGACGTAAATTCAAGTGTGTGCAATCATGTAGCTCCCTTAGACCTTGATTCAAGGCCGGTTTAGGGCGTATTGTGCCTGTCTTCATAACTTCCCAGCTGTGTATACCAAACATTATAAGGCCTACATTACTGCGAGAACTACAGCCCCTTCGGGTGGGGGGTCGGGGGGGGGGCTGGGCTAAGCCTGCCCACGGTTCTCTGTGACAAGCAGCACAAGGCCAATGGTGTTGAGTAAGACCAGTGTTGGGGCCCTTGACGGGGCAGACCCCATGTCGCATGTCAAACTTTAAAAAGACCCATGTCACTATTGTTACTATAGTCACTAAGACTAGTAAGAGATGATGTTGATAAGCCTTCCACTAAGATGATTTTAAAATCTTTGGAACCGAAATGGTGCATTCTGATGCATTAGAGCCTGAGCTCTAAGTATTGCATGCAGAGAAGACAAGGGGGTTTAGGGAACTGCTCCAAGAAAATTTTGAAATGTGTAGACGTGAAATGGTGCATTCTGATGCACTCTACAATAATTTTTCACATGTCACTAATGCTTTAAAAAATGGCCCATGTCCCATGTCACTTACATACCCATGTCCTATGTCGATTTTAAGAAATGGCCATGTCACCATGTCGGATTTAAGACATGGCCAATGCACCATGTCGGATTCAGGGGTCTAGGGCCATAGTATTTGGTTGTGTGTCCTCCAGCTGTGGGAATTAGTAGTATTACTTGCATCTCCCAGGGTCCAGCTGATTATAATCAAGGTACAACTCACTACTTAGTGTGAACTGAAGGCCTAATCCTTCCACTGGGATTAAATTAGCATTGGAGGTGCATGTGGCAAGACAGATGTTGCATCATCCAGGGTCATGTCTGGCTCTATTGATTATATTACACAGGGAGGTTACCCGCAAGTGGTATTTGCCAAAGTTGTATCTAATTAGTGACACCAGCCTCTTCTTAAAGCCCCACCGCCCCTATTTATAGGGCTGAGTGCCTGTCCTGACTCCGCTGCGACTGTTGCTGGAGGGGTACCGAGAATTGCGCCTTTAAAGCGGCATTCTCTCCACTCGGACTTAACCACATAGGTAGACAGGATCGGTGAGACTGACTTTGGATTGTTGGTATCACGTTGAAGTATGAGGCTGCAGGCCCTTATAGGGCATACGTGATCACGGATCGCGTTTTATCTCTAAACAATTCTCATTGTTCGCGTTTTATCGCTGAACAATTCTCATGGTTCCTTGTGTTCATCCAATTGGTAAGTTCGGGTTGAAATATCAACAAATCTAGATTTCCTTCTGCAACTTACTCAAAAACACCATAGATGTATAACTATAAATGTATACAAGAGGCACTCCATACTCCAGCGCTTGGTCGAGACAGGCGCTGATACAAATTTCCAGTGCTTTGAGCAAATACCCTCCAAAACTTTTCCTGCAATGCCATGCCGTGACAATTTATATAATTACCCCCTTCCTTATGCTAATAATGGTTGTAACCTAGAATTGACAGGTATGACTACTGCTCATAAGCTAACCACCTTGGCTGTTTGCGATATTCCTTTGATAGGGTAGACCACCCATGAGATGACTAGCTGCTATATTGGTACCATGAGTAGACTGGTATGCCTCAATCTGGATGCCATTAAGGCCACTCAAAAAAATATAATGGTTTCTCATCACCGCGTGCATCATAAAAATCAGCTTGTGAGGAACTTTTTTTTCTTTTTTTTTCTTATTTTTGATGAAAAATTTGATTAAAATGGACAAATATTGGGATATTTGGTATCAAATTAAAGCTAATACTGCCAGTAATGTAGTAGGATAGAAATAACTTATATGTTGCCTACTTTTAAGGATCCTTAGATTCTTAACTTCTAAAATGTGAATTTTGGTCATGAAAAACGTATATCATCCCATACATTTTAACCTGCGAGTAAAAAAAAAAAATTTAAAAAAAAAAAAAGCCTCCCTCGTCAGATTTTTCAGACCTTGGTGATGAAAAACCACATTTTTTGGAGTGGCCTAGTCATTGGGCCAATCTTCCACAGGGCTAGCATAAACATAGGCATCGTCAGGGCCAATCGCCATAAGGCCTATTTTCCACAGGGCTCCTGATCTGTGCACCAGTCTACTCAAGGTATACCAACAGACCAGCTAGTCATCTCATGGGCAGTCTACCCTAATTGGGCTTGAAACAAAGACAGGTGTAGAAGACACCTGGTGTATAGAATCGTGATCTGACACAGGTAAATCTATACTTGTGGATAATCTATCACACTGCCGAGCAATCAGACCATACTTTAATAACCTGTTAGAGCGACATATGACATAACCCTGAGTTTTCTATTCCAAGAAATGCAATAAACTTTTACATAACCTAACTAATTGTGATCTAGTCCGAATAAATTAAGGATAAACTACCATTGGACCTCAAATTATCATGCATTAGCAACAATAATGTAGCAAGTTAATTAGTACGCAACAATATGCCTATCAGAGACAGGCAGGTATCATTCGTTATTACACGATTGGGACACTCATCGTGCTTTTTCCGGGATATCCCTGTGCTGATATCAAATGATATCGGCACTCTTTCGATGGATATCTGCACTCTTCCGGTGGATATCGGCACTCTTCTGGTTGATATCGGCACTCTTCCGGTGGATATCAGTACGTTTCCGGTGTCTCTGAGCAATTCCGACGTTTCATCACCCATAAAATACCCAATTTCATTGTGATTTGAACAAGGAACCCCAAGTGGTCAAGTCGGACGCTCTACGTGCCAGGCCGTCGAGAACTTTTTTTGGTATAATTTCTTTGAAAATCAATTTTTTTTTCATTTTGTTATTATTAGCAAGGTAGAAGTTGGACTTTACTTATCTATTTGTTAAAATAATTCTAGGGCCAATTTTTCACAAATGTATATGCACTTTAAAAAGGGGGCGTTTTCATCCAGGGTTGAACCCGGGACTTTCGGTGCGTGAGTCGGACGCGCTATCTGCTTGGCTGCAGAGACCCTGGTACAGTGGGCAATTGCAGTGGGAGGGAAGCGGAAGAGATAATCATTGTAAATATCCTTCAAAATGGCCAAATTAGGAGGAATTTAAAGTAAATTTTTACATTTGCATCGAATAATCGTATAATAAACCTAATAATGAATGGATATCAGGTCACTTGTGCCGTGTATCGACAAAGAACCCATGTATACTCGTCGCTACGAGACTCATGCATTATAGGTCGTACCCTTCAGAATAATAACCAAAGACAGCATGCGGTTTGCATAAGACCAGTTGAATACCATGACATTGTCCCCACGGACCCACAAGTGGTTGTTTTGGGTTTATTCTGCCTACAACAACAAGAGTAAACCATTTTCACAAATCCCTTACATAACAACACTCCCAGGCTGGACAAAAAGGACATTTAAATTTCCAGGCCGATCGAATCTTATCGAATCTTATCGACATTCTTTACACCATCACAAATTGTGAATATTGTAACAATGATGAGGGCAAGATGTCCCTTATTGTTTCCCAATCGTGTTGAAGATCCACCCAGAAAATAAACTATTAATAGTTGAATTTGCGGAGGATGATTGAACAGCATCTTAAAGATGACAGTGGTACACTATTTTTGTTGATATATGTTTGCAATGAAGTGATGACGTCGTACACAAATTTGTGTACTTAACCATGTACCCTGCCCATTTTGGGCATATTTTGGGCATATTTTGGGCATATTTTGGGCATAGATTAAGGAGTATAAATGAACGGGCATGAGTGTATAACAATATTAACCACCCTGAGGATTTGGCTTGCCCACTAATATATTTAATCATTATGCAACACCATCATATCATGCCCGTCATCCATGCATGACTCCGTCCAATAGAAAAAGACTATCAGGATCCTAAGTACCGTATACATTGTCAACTCCCCCAGATAACATATCTTTCCAACCACCAGGCTTAAACTGCGAACGCACCCCCAATACATTATGTACACAATTAATATCCCACAGAGGCCTTTACTCAGCATAAGCTAACAACAAATCGCTAACACTCTCTGCACAAATGACTCTGTCGTCGCGGATCATACCGTCAATTTCCACAATATATAATGATAATCAAGCGAGCAGTTGGCTGGCCAACCTCTCCGGGCGGCGCTCTGGCATAAACAAAGGCGGTAACCAACGTACACAAGCAGCCTAGCGACAGAACATAGGGGGCGCCCCTTACCGGGTAACATGAACTTGGCGCGCGAACAACCTCGCCAATAGTGGAGACAAGGGACTCGTATCCAACCATTAATGGGCATGTATTATGTAACAGACCGTTGATAACTACTCTTCATGTATATGTGATATATAATAATACCATAACTATTCCTATAGCAGAACCTGTAACCGCAGATCTATTGCGCAGTTACAGTTATTGTATACTTAGGAACCTAAGTAGGCCAGAAAACCGGAAAGACAGCCATTAGCTTAATGTACTAATGCCCTCCTGGTGATGGGAGGCGTTACATAAGTACTCTGTGGATTGTCTTGCACTGTTACTATACCTGCATATCTGCGTTGTAGGTAGGTTTAGTACAATTAGGGTAAACTGCCCATGAGTGACCTTATTGACTGACTTTGATAGCAAAGTACCTGTAGAAAGAGTGATCCAATCCTCATACAGAAATATATGGAGAACTCAGGGAACCATTTTGAATGCAATAGACTAGTGATTTCTGTGTAATATATATTCAAAATGTTGATTGAAGAAAGGTACCCTTTGGACACTGAATTGGTACCATGACTGGCCCACTTTGACTTTGAGTGGCCCACTCTAATAAAACGCTGTTTATGGATCCGTAATTTAGTATATGTTATTACAATGTTATATTCCATTAGAATATGATGAAATATAGCCTCATCCGCATTGTTGATTTTAATAACAAGCCTGTGAATAAGTTTTAGGTCTCCTCTCCTATCTTGCCTTCTCAAGGGTTGCCTTCCATTCTGTTAACCTCTTGGCATCTGTTTATTTCTGCTTCTAGGGGAAAGTTTATAGGAGACCATTTATTTATTTGGTATTTGTTCTGGGAATAGATCTCACCTTACACATTGGTGCTATTTCATAGGGTAGAGTAGCAAGCCGGACATAACTGCTAATTGGTGACATTCTCCCGAACAAGCTCTTTACGACTTAGCAACCACTCATCAAATTGTGGTGGGCGGAGTGTAAATTGCAAGTAAATTGCGGGCCTACTCTCCCAGCGGATTCTTTGCTACCTAGCTACCTAGAGTGTCAGTATCTAAACATCAGCAGGGAGAGTGCACCATTGCCACACTTTAAAAGCAAATAGCTCATCAAGTAGACATATTTGTAAGTTGATGGTCTAATATATTTTGAAATAGGCATTATCGTTGTATTTGTTAACTGGAAAACATAAATATGGCTTGATTGGTCCATAGGTTTCAAGAGAGAGTCGGTACTAGAACATGCCAAAGTGACATGCGATCGGTAGACTAAATGTATTTATAAACTGTATCACAATTCTGTAAGGGAGAATACCAAAACAGAGAAAGCTACCCGGAAATCTAACTACGTTGTAATGCCATTCTATCAATTCATATTTATGGAAAGACAATGTAGAAGTCTTCTGTAGACTTCCCAAACTTCAATGCTGATTATCTAAGAAACAAGACAAGGGACCCATGTTATCTCAGCATCTTTGAATCTTTGGCAGTGCTAAGGATGTACCGTTGGTTATTGTCTATGGTTGTATACCGAGGTTACCGAAGTTACCTACGATAAATTGTCATTAAGGTTTTGTAACGTGTTTCATAATATTCAATACCAGGTGGCGCTGCGGGCACGGTCATGTGACCCCCTCAGGCCTGTATATAAGATCAGCTGTTCTTCCTTAAAAGAAGGCAGTCAGGTTTGGTTACTGTTGAGGCACACACCTCCCTGCACTCCGGGTTTAATACACACTATGCTGTAGTTTGTTCACCCTCTTGTATTGTTATATATGGTCATGTTCTGATCCCTGTTGTAACCGATGGTTATCCCAGGATATAATACCTGAATGCTAGTTAAATAAAGTTGCTGTATATTGAAGCTTAATTGTACCTTGTCCGGTTGTTGTTCTTATGAAGTCACGAGTAGCTTAGACCAACTACAATATTATAAGCGCTAAGGTCTTCCTGGTCTTCCATCCAGGGAAAAAAAACAAAAAACTTTAAAGTGTATTACTCTATTTAACACATCTAGATAACCTTTTGGCTCCACTTGGTTTCTGATGAAATCACACTTTAAAGGTTAAACTATTCACAATAACAGATGATGTTTTACAAATAGGGAAAAATAATTGACGTTTAATTGCAGGTATCTAATAAGAAGAGGCATTCTCCTGGGGATTAAGTGAAATAGGGGGGAGGGGGTGGTGCTGAAATCAAAAAGGTCAGAGCTAAGATCCAGACAAGATGAGGTTTTTAACATCAAAGTAAATAACTCAGTTATCGTGGGAAAAGTTCCCAGCAATGTTTATAAACTATGAATTCATACAAAGATGGATGAAACTGATACTTAATGTCCTTTTGATTGCCAATATTTAGTTGAAATGAAAATGCAACACAGCAACTTCGCAAAAAAAACATATTCAACTCTACATTTGTAAAATCCCTCCTGGAGGATTGAGGGGTCAAGTAAACTGTCGTATTTCCTTATTTTCGGACACTCTGCCTTTGCAGCGATAATTATACTGCTCAAACACACTTTTCATTTTCATGTAGTTTTGACTTATGGGGTCAGATATGGTGTTTGCCAAGCGTAGTAGCTAGCTTGTTCTGAAATTGGTATAACCCTTCAATTCTCTGGTAGTTTCCGAAATGAAGGTCTCAGTTAACATTTATTAATTATTAATGTTTCTTTGATTGATACAGTAATAGTTGCTGAAACAACTGCATTAAACGTAATTGGATAAGAAACATGTCGATATTTGTCCAATCTTTATGGTTTTTTTCATTTCAAATATTATCCCACCAAATCACAATTAGTATTACTTGTGCAGTGATGACGAACCGGTATTTCTTTTTTGAAGGGTCTTGGTTTGTCTGGAAATGAGGCAACTCATGACGAGGTCAGAAATGGTGTGCTATATGGACATTACCTAATAACTCAGTGATACTAAAGGGTCATTGTCCTCCAGACAGACAGCTCAAATTGCCTTTATCCTATTCCATAGCTATCATTTCTCTTTATCATTGGTCCTAACGTGACTTGAATCCATCCATTTCCGACAGTTGAATCAACACGATCCCTATATATCCGGCAACATGAGAATGGAACAGATGGTTGTTTACTGACATTGAATAGAACAAAATATGATAAAACCCTGCTTACAACTGAGATCCATGAATATTCTATGAAATATATGTTATTGGCCTTCTCCTTATCTGTTTGACCAGAGGTACAGTAAAAGGAAGGAAACTTTGCCAAAAAAATTACACTAGAATGATGTATGTTGGCCTGGTAATTTCTGTTCATGCAGCGCCCCCCCCCCCACCTTCCACGTTTGAGCAACGTGACGACTGCAGATTCTACAGAATGATGCACTCAGAATCTGTGAGTGTATCAGAATCTGTAAGTGTATCAGGGGGGAGGGGGAGTTGACATCGAGGCAATGCATGCCCGAAATAGGATCCCAATGCTCTGACCTGCCAGAGACGGGGAGGTGTTAGTACACATGCATAGATTGTCACAGGATGCAGCCAATGTGTTGGACCCAGTCCATAATCTCTGAGGCAACATCTAAGTATGCCTCAAGGTCCCTCATTCAAGGAAAAGGAATATTTGACAAGAGTCCACTGTATCGAAGACTACCACTATGGGACGAGCTGCCTGCGGAAACGCAACGCCTACCTCACAAAGACTTCATTAAGAAACTCAAACCCTGAATCAGAACATTGATCACATGAAATGAAGTGTACCGGTTGTGAATTTTACTTCTTTCATTAGGCCTTTACTTGATGAAGGTCCCCTCTTGGCTATTGAATGAAAAAGTTCCATTGTAACAAGTTTTCCTCAGCCAATAAAAAGTTCAACAACAACAACCACCCGCTCTCACCCCCTCCCAGCTCCAAATCCATGAATGCGCAAAACATAGAGGTCATATTTCGGAATGACCTTCCCCACTCCCTGTAAAGTAATATTGGTGAACACACATCTCCTTCTGCCTTATCAGTCTAACCTACCTGAACTGAACGGGAGGCTGTACAACCGCTAAGTGTATCAATCCTGCTAACTGTAGTAACTACCCTTAGCAGTCAGCTATCCAACTGATAAGTGTATCAAAACACTGCTAAGTGTATCAAATTATATTGATACAGTTAAGGACAACTTCTACACTGAAAATGGATTCTATAACCCATTGAATTCCAATTTTGACCCAATAATTTGATTCCACGGCCACAGAAACATATTTCTGACATATTACACTATATTCATATTATGATACAGATAGCATTTATTGATACAGATAGCAGTTGAATATCAATATAACCGATATCCCTAGAACTTAATACAATTAGCAGTTCATTTACACAGTTAGCAGTTGGATGGTTGACTGCTAAATGTAGTAACTACAGTTAGCAGCATTGATACACTTAGCAGTTGTACAGAGGCCCCCCTGTACAACTGCTAACTGTATCAATCCTGCTAACTGTTGTAACTACACTTAGCATACAACCATCCAACTGCTAACTGTATCAAAAGACGGCTTACTGTATCAATTTATGTGTATCAAAAGCGGGCTATCTGTATTAAGGGAAATTAACAACTCTTCCCTTGCTAAGTGTATCAAAACTGTTCCTTTTTTCTTAAAGTGAATTAGTTTCCTTTGCATTCTTAACTGTTATGCATGAAAGTGTTTTAGTGCATTTTAGGTTAAATATTTCAAATATGGGAAATTCAAAATGGCCTCCCATACAACTTCTTTTGATACAGTTAAGGAGACTTACCAGTTAGTAAAGCTGTGCTGAGTGTATCAATTAGCACTACCTGGTAAAGATGTATGGTAGCAATCTTGGATTTTGTCAAAAGTGCAATATTGGATAGCGAAAACATGTAAACCAATTATGTGTTTATTCTGTAAGTTTTTGACTTCCTCTTTCAATTTTGGAAAAGCCGCAGGTTTTACTCTCATAATGTATTCTATTGCCCACTAAATTTCAATTTTGACACAATGAATTCATTCCACAGCCAAAGAAATCTGTTCCTAGTATATTACGCTATATTCCTATTATGACACAGATAGCATTTATTGATACAGAAAGCAGTTGGATGTCCCTACAACAGACATTCTTCATTTTACTACAGATAGCACGAGTTACTACACATAGCAGTTGGATAGTTGACACACTTAGCAATATTTTGATACAGTTAGCAGCTGGATGGTTGACTGTTAAGTGTAATTACTACAGTTAGCAGGATTGATACACTTAGCAGTTGTACACCCCCCCTTGATACCCACGTCTGTGTATTGTTTTATAATGTGATAAATTGCAGCGATCTGATGCACAATGGGTATTGTTGTAGTATCACCTTGCACAAAGCAGCATTTTATATCACCTGCGCCACACCTGACACATGTATTCATTTCTCAGACAAAAATGAGTTGAGCAAGCAATACTGTAAGATGACCCACAAAGGAGGGGATTGTGTCAATTAATTCTGTAAAGCAAGACAGGGCAGAGGGGATTCATGTTTTAACCTTGGTATCTTGTCAGCCAAACCGGTTATACATGTCTCATACCGGATAGTCTGTCCCAGTGGGCAAAATATTCAGTTCAATGTTGAATAAACGTTGTATCAACATTGAATCAACATTGACAACCATTTATCGATGTTGATTCAATATTCTGTGCCTACTGTTGTCTCAGGGCAGGTCATAGGATAGAAGAAGGTATACTCCTTTCTTTTTAGTAGTTTCATATCTCATATGAGAGCATCTTTTGTTTCAGTGCAAGGAAGGTTATGTATAAACTGAAACAGGTGTGGGGGAAGTTATGGGCTGAAAATAAATAAGCCTTCTAGTGCAAGAGATCGTTGGAATGAGCCTACTTCAGATTCCCTGAGAATTCCTCCCTTCCAATTACAAATGTTTATTTTGAGAAAGAAAGTTGACACGTGAGGTCGATGGAAAGGGGAGAGAGGGGCAAGAACTGGGACAAAGATGAAGCTGTTAATAGTGAACTGAAAAATAATTTAGAATAACCGATTTACTTTTGTCTTAAAATAATGTTTATGCAGATAAAGTTTTAGGAAACCCGATAAAGTAGTATCCAAGCAACTGTTTTATAATGGGAAATGAGAAATAAAGTCGAATTGCTAGGGGAGAAAATGACGACATTTGCTTCTTTAACTCACAGTACGCTCTACACTAATACTGTGGTGTATACTGTCTAACTACAGTAGAGTCTACCAGTGGGCACAGCACATTGCATCAACATTGACAAATCAATGTCAATGTTGATGCAACATTGATTCAAGGTTGATTCAATGGTGATTCAATGGTGATTCAATGGTGATTCAAGGCTTTCACTGAGCAGTTTCAGCCGGGAGGAAGATAATTCCAGGAAGTATAATTCATCAATTCATAATATATTCATTGAATCCTGGAGCGCTTGCAGTGCCAGTCCTTTCACCTGTGTCACACAGCTGTGGAACGATAATCTAAAATTTATTACAATGATGTTTTATCATAAAGCATTATTGAATGTAAATAATCGAAAAGCAGTAAATTGCACTGTTGTTCCAGGAAGGGGAAATGAATGGATATGAAGAATGGAGAAAGGGTTGTGTGCATGAGGTATTGTAGGGTACATATTACTTGTACTTGACTTGATACCCTCTAAGTTGCTAGAATGGCGGTACATGCACACACATCGACACACCTATGGTGAAAATAAATGCTTACAGGGTAAATGCTGAATTCTAAAGCAGAGCATTTAAATACCACCGATAACCTGATATTTCATCGTCCAGTGTATTTCGCCACTTCTCGGAAAAAAAACAGGACATGTCTGTTTCATTGAAAAACACTCTACCTCACAGTACCCAGATGCAGAATATGGACATGGCATGGTGGGACACAGCAGTGAATTTAAAAGGAAGGGGAAGCCTTTGAACTTCTTTACGTTTCTTACTGGTCAGGTGTCACAAAGGATTGTCCTTGTCCGCGTTCTAAAAAAACAGGAAACATTTTGCTCCTAGAATGTGAGAGATTCATCAGTTTTTACAATTTAACAAAATCAAAAAGAATAAGTTTTCAACTTGGTTTTGCATTGACATGGTACCCAAAGCCCTGTGTAGTAAGGCTATAAATAATGAAATATTTTTAGAAAATTGGAAGAATGCAACTCTGATTGAAAATATCCTAAACAAATATGAGATGCCTCATGCTTAACTGTAAACAAACAGCAACATTTGTGGAGAATTAGTAGTGATGATGTCCATTCAATTCCATCCTAAAACTTCTTATATAATCCTGGGCAAATTGTTCTGTTCAGCCTATCTGAGTCTTCACAAATCTTTGGACACAAAGCGTGTTCAGTGGGAAAGTGCAGAGTATCTGGTAAATGGCTGTATAAAACAAGCATCTTCCTCCGTTTCTGGGCATTCCCTAGTAAAACACAGATAATTGGTGAGAATTGTTTCTCTCTGACCCAACTGCCACCATCTGATCACCTATTGTTCTTTAAATCACTTATTGTGCAACCACAAACTGAGAATACAAACACTAAATAAGAACTCTTGATTCACTGACACTTTTACTACAGATTTCTCTGTTCCCTGCAAACTTCTGTCAGTCGGTGTGACCTTTATGTTTCCAAGTCCGACTCCAGTTGGGATGGCAGATGTATTTCGCACTAGCGGGAGGCAGTGATTCTACCTTGTGAGACCTATAGCTTAAGCTGGTTCCTTGCATGTAAAAATAGGCAGCTTTAGGGGTCATAACTAAAGCTATAGAATCAATGGTAGTTAAATATTCCCTTATGTCACCTGTCCAGATTGGGGAATTGGCTAAGACACTCGCCTATCAATCCAAGGGTCATGGTCTGAATGCATGCCAGAGTTGCATGGTTAACTGACAATTTTTCATAGTTGGTCAAAAATATTAAAAGTATTTAGCGAAAAACTAATGATGCATACAAAATAATTTTTAATTACCCTTTAGATATTTATCTTGTCTAACTGAGCTTTCCAACTGAATTGTATACTATAACAAATTTTGACCAACCAAAAAAGCTTTTTAAAGAGGTAAACCAAATAACCTTGGTAAAGATTAGAAATCAGCACCCTGAATTCATGGACCAATGTCTTAAACAGTTACCCAATTAGGAGGGTGACATAAGGACCCACATTAGATGCCTATGACTAAAAGGTTAAGTTCCCTAAAACTCCAGATGTCGGACTTGAAAAGAACCAGCTTTATAGCTTATTAGCTGGCTGCTATAGTTAGCAAAGGAAAAAGCAGTGGTACCAGACAAAATGGTGCTGTACAGTGATAATCTTGCTAATGCGGAATAGAATGTGTTTGTGCAAGCCCTTGCTAGTTTGCTAGATTTCTACACATGTCAGATTCAACATGATCATAGTATTTTGATACATTATCAGCAGGAGGCTATGCTCTAATATAAGATTGCACATGTGCTCTCCTTAACTTTGCTACTGTAAGGTTGACAGGATTTTAAGTGAAATTATATCATCTGGGATAGACATGATATTTGTGCAATTTCTCCAAAAGATGATTATAACCCTATTCATAAACAAAATGAATGTTTCAAAGGACCCTTCTCTACTTGTGTGATTATTTTGCTTCTCCATGGTCATTGCACTAAGCTCCTCACCATCCATATCAATTAGTGCAAACAGCAGGACAGTGGGGTGGAAACAATCAGTCTCAATAAATCAATCAACAAGGAGCCAGTACTTGGTCATGAGGTTTGTAGTGGAACTATAGCCCATAGCATGTGACACACAAATTGAAGTAGATCTGCTATTTGAGATCGATGAATTTATTCCGTCACACCTTAAGAGAGGAATAGAGTGGTTAAAAGAAGGAAGAGTGGAAGTAAGTATTGCAGCTGCCAGCAGGTAAGTAAGGAAGGAGGTAAAGTAATATTTTTCCCGAGGACAAACTGATCTCCAAATGAACAGGAGAGAGTGCGGAGAGGCCTCAATTTGAATTTTATTATTTGCAACATTTATTCATGTAGTCATTTTAAATTTCCCAAATGAATTGCTATGCAATAGATCCCTATCATAGCGAATTGTGATGTTACTTGCAAATGAGTGGTTTTATTCATTTATACAGTGATGCAGTCTGAAGCCCATTGAGTGCACCCGTGGGTGGCCTCTCCAATTATACTGCATAACCTGCATAATTACGTCTAGGTATCATCAGGTTGTGCACCTGCCCAATCGATCAAAATCTAATTAAATTATATTATATTATATAAGTTCCATATAAGTGACAAAGCGATTTTAAAGTGGAACTAATAGACCTGAAACTAATAGTCATAAGCACACACGATAAACCCCTATATCTAAGTGATCCTGTGCCATTATTAGACTTGGGTTGAGTCTTTTGTTTCATTGGACTGGGCCTTAGTTAGTAATTTCTATTGAAAGCTATTTTCGTATTTGACCCCCTTCATGAGATAGAATGGGCATACATATCTAGATAGTTTAAGAGGTACACACAGAAAAGTAAAGGAGTCAACTGAGTCTCCCACGTGGCTCTGGTAAAAATGGAGTGTCAAAGAGCTATTGACTCTCCTTACATGAAGTGTTGGGTTGACACTGATAGTTGGCCCATTCATATCAGCAGTTATTAGCGGATTGACTCTCTATTTTACCATGTATCCTTCATGCCTCATCGGGCCAAATAAAAAATGGTGTGTTTCAGATTACCCGACTCTACCTAGTGTAGTGGTTCGGAATCTCAGAAAGAGAACAAGAACGTCAGTTTCCAAGTGCGAAGTAGAAAGCGTGGTTTATTCAACGTATCCCTATTACAATTGAATCTAGTCTTAACCCGAAGGGTAAGACGAAGCAGTCCTGGTTCAATCTAGCGATTGGGGTAGGGTAATGCGGGGAGTCAGCCGGGCCTGCACTGACTGGCGACTATACGAGGAGGGGAGGTTTATATACCCCCTTTGGATGTGAAATGAACATGGTCACGTGTCGGTTGGCTCCCGCCTGAAACGTGGTGCGCAGTACCCGAGAGAGGACAGTCGCCCCCTCTGGGATACCGCCCACACTAACGCCAGGCGGGAACAACCCGAACTTAATCCTCCTCGGTCACCTGGATATAAATGATTACCGTAGTAAACCCCTACACTACCCCCCCTAGACAACACTAGGTGTGGTAAAAACCTGAGTAGTAGACTCATAATAAAATAGTTTGACAACCAGAAGTAGTTTGTCTACACACTATACACAAAGGGTTTTACTACCATTAGTCATATGTAATATATGTTGAACAAATGGAATTAAGGCATTACACTGTCATAGAAACCTTATGATATGACCTTTACGTTAAGTAGTACCCGAAGTAGTTACTAACAGATTGTAACTATCTTCTGATAGGAAATACATATATAGTCCTGATAAGGACCTTTACAAATATAATCGGCAAGTGTACCAATTCCGAAGAATCATTACCAGTCCTAAAAAGGACTCACAAGCCTAAAAAAAAAATTACATAGGGATACATGATAACTTTTCTTCGCACCAGAATCAAATTTTCATCACCTCCGTTTTCCATAACAAAATATATATACAACTAGATATACATACTCTTATTTACACCCACCCGAAGTGGTTAACGTTTGAACACAGTCATGGTTTATACAGATCTTTGGTATTATCCTGAGTATCATAAACTATCGTAGTGTATCAGCACCATAAATATATATTAGTAACATGGACGAGAATGTACGTTTTAATAAATAATCTGGAACTGCAGCGGTGTACTGCAGAACCTCACAAAAAGTGCTATGTTGACTTTATAAGAAGTCGGATACTGGGCTGATCTCCGGATCTGCTTCGGGACGAGTACGCGAGGTGCTCTCCTCTTCATCTTGGACGACTGAGTGAGTTGCTCTCCTCTTCATCTTGGACGACTGAGTGAGGTGCTCTCCTCTTCATCTTGGACGACTGAGTGAGGTGCTCTCCTCTTCGGGTCTACCAGCAAATGGTAGACTCATGTAGGTGCGATGTATGTTAAAACGTTTACATATGTGGAAATATTATTAACACTTGGTATGGATATTATTACCTCAGAACCTAAAGGTTCTTTTAATATGAAGGGATAGTCCCTTCATATTCACCTTCAGCTTCCGTAGCCGAAGAGTTCCTGAAACAACTACAGCTGTATTCAGTTATCCCGAAGGAGCTTCGTTTCAGCCTTCGGGTACCTCCTTCTTCTGGATGGCATCTTTCAGCTGATCCATGCTCCCATCCCAGTCCGAGAATTTCATCCCGAGGCAAATTTTAAATTTGGCCTTCATCTCCCGGATTTCTTCCTGGAGCTCCTTACACTCCTCTCGGACTGTAGCTTCCAGCACAGCGGCTTTGTCACGCTGTGCTTCCAAGAACCTGGTCTTGGTAACCACCTCATCGGCAGTGTCCTTCTGAAGGCTCTCCTTTTCCTTCCGGTGACACTTCCTCACCCCTTCTATGAAGTGTTGTACCACCCTCTTGTGGTAATCCTCAGCCATCACCCGCTGTTCCTTCTGGAAGTCATCCAGAATCTCCTGTCCTATCTGATTGGACAGCGGAGCATCCTTAGGAAAGTAGGATGCTATCGGCGTTACATTAAGAGTGGCCGCAGGCTTCTCCTTCTTGGGTTTGACCTCCTGTGTTTTAACAGGAGGATCCATGGTTGGTTTCCCAACCTCAGTCGGCTTCCCTGGTGGTGGAGCCGGCTTCTGGGGTGGTATCGCCGGAGCTGGTACTGGACCTTTTGGTGGCGGAGGAGGAGGTCTCATAGCCTCCCCATCCGGCCCAGTGATCCGGTGAGCAGGCTTAAATGCCTTGTGTGATGGCGGCTGTTGTTGGTGCCGCGAAGCATCCCTACTGGCATGCTTTAACACCTGCTGGTGTATTCCTGTAGGAGCGGATGGTTCCGTCCGTCCCGAAGCAGATGAAGGTCTGCTTGTCGGGCCTCCTCGGTAACCGGCGTCGGGTAGGACACCTCCCTGGGCAGACGAGGTGGACGCCACATGTCGCACCAAGTCGTACCAGGTCCGGGAGGGTTCCTCCCCAGGACTCCTGCGTCCCCGTCGGGCCAGTTCCCTATCAACCTCCCTCTGGCGAGAGAGTTCATTCTCACGCCTTCGGGTGTCCTGGGGGGTCTGGCCGAGCGTCTGGGACTCCTGTCCAGGCGCCAAGTCCATCTCCGGATAGTCAGTATGTCTATCCGCAGATGCCTCATAGCTACGACCACTATGAGAGGACTCCGTGTAATAACGGGAGTCAATCTCCTCAAGGCTGAGGGTCCCTCCTCTTCTTACGTGAGTAGCCGGGCTGGTGGACCGAGACCGTCCCCGATCACCTTTCGGCTGCTCCCCCCGACCCCGGTAGTAGTCCCTCGGGTCGGGTTCTCTCCCACCTCTCCCCCGGCCTCGATTGGCAGACCGACGGAACATCTCGGGTGGGTATTGGTCCGGATCCAAATCAAACTTCCGTGAACCCGGGACCTTCGCAAACCTAGCTACTGTGAGCTTTGATTTGCTTTCTGCCACCTCGCAGAAATACGCCTTAGAAGAATTAAGGCTCTTCGGATCCTTCTTCAGGACATCTCTGAACGCGTCTATTACGCGTTCATGCAGGGCCATCACCTTGGCTCTGGCCTCACCACCTCCAATATTATGGAGTATGGTCATGTGTTTTATCAATCGTCCACGCCTAGGATGCAGGTGACCCGAACAGGTAGTAGTACCTGCCCCCTCCGGATCGCACTGGTACACCATATAGTGATGGGTGTGGTTTTCCACTAAGTGGCGTAGGTACCTCGCCTTAGTGGCGAAGGACACCTGTAATTCCAGAGATGACTGGCATTTCTGGAATGGACACTGAAGGTGGTCCCTGTCCCAATGTCGGACAGCCCAGCGGATCTTTGCCTTCTGATCCCTGGTATAATAGGTCTCTGGGAAGAAATCTATTTTCTTAAGCCAGTCCTCGTAGAACTCGCTCACGAGAGGATCCCTTTGGGTCGCTCTGCACCAATCCTCATCGTCGGATTTCCCATTTAAGTTGATTACGGGCGGGATGGAGAAACGCCCCGTTCCTTTTGCGCATTCCCCCCAGTAGGAGGGAATGAATCCCTGAAATCCACCTCTGGCGTTATTCCAGATGTGTTTTTCCAGGGCAGTACCCGACTCGCTCCCCGAGCTGGCGTCGGACTGATGTCCAGCAGCCACCTTCGGGTCGGGTGTCGGGTCGGTTTGGGTGACTGTGGTCACTGGGTCCTTCGTCTCGGAAGGAGATTTTGGAGCCGCAATGTCCATATCGTCCTCCCCTGTAGCAGACTTCCCTTGGGAAGTACTGCTCGTATCAGATTTATCCGATACTGACCCATCGGTCACAATCCGCTGGGCGTCTGGTACTCTCTTTAACCGGGCTGCCTCATTCCTCAAGGCTTGGCGACCCCGAGGCTGGACAAAAGGGGATTCACCTTTTGTAACTACCACAGTCCGGATATCCTGACCATGGGGACTGCTAGTGCGCGTTGCAGGGTCACCCCTTCGGATGTCCCTGCTGGCTTTAGCTGCAGCCTTCTCCTCTGCCTGAGTCAAACTCTTAGTCCGAGTCTTGACCATTTCCTCCACCGTCTCGATGATGGCCTCGTGACGGCTGAGGTCCTTCTCCGCCATGATTGTTTTCATGCGGTTATAGTCTATCTGATAGACCTCGTAGGATAAGTTGGACCGTATTAAGTCCCTATATCCTTCAACCGATCTCGGTTCCAACATCCCTACCGGGTTGTATCTGCGGTAGCAACCTACCGCGAGGGTAGTGGCGCCGAATGCCCCACACGAAGTGTCATCAGAGATGGGTGTCATCCGAGGCACACACATCCCGACGTCAGCCATCTCGGCGTCAAACAAGCCCTTCCGAAGTGCTTTACACACTCGGAGGCCTTGCTGTAGATTTTCCCAGGTGGCGAACCACTCTGGGGGCATGATGCGGAGAGCTCCCGCATCAATAAATTCCTGCAACATATCCACTATGTCGTTAGGGATAGGTCTCGCTAGGCCTATCTCCGTGGCGCACATCACGTCTGGATGGAGATTCATCTCCCTTCCATCGTAACAACTTTTATCAGTTGTCTTCACCAGGCTAGCTGGCTTCTCATCCTTCGGGTGGTTATCCGGGTCGATGTTCGGATTACCACACCTATCCCACGTATCCTTCAGATGTTGGGCCTCCTCCTGCTCTATTTTCAGAGCAAGAAGACGATCTTTTTCATGAAGATTCCTTCGTTCAGCCTCAGTGAGGGCTGATTCAGACGTGGATACATCCATGTCTTCCTCTCCTAGGAGCTGCTCCTCGGAGAGAGTAACAGGGCTGGCGGCACCAACCCTGTCTTCGTGGGGCAAATCGGCCATGTTGTGTGGCCGTTCCCCTCCGCCCAACTCGAGCTGCCGTGAGGCCATGCTGGGTTGGGCGCTCTTATTTATACTAAATAAGAGTCCTAACTATTACTACAGGTCTTTGTGGAGGACCTGTTCTCCTTTTGAAACGTATTCACCTACTTTTGACGCTTGAATTCGGTTCTTATTAGATCCTCCTCGTTGGCCAGCACGCGGTGCCGGCGAAGATTCGAAATCTAATGAACCAAAACGACCTCTTTGCGCAGAGGTCACGCGCATCCACGCGCGTCTCGGGCCCTCCGCGAGACTGCCCTAACTAGGTCACTCATTGACCCAGTTCTTTTCCCGCGCCCTCAGGGCGCCGGTGCTTTTTATTATAAACAGGTGCTTCGGGTAGTAGCCGAACCATTCGCAACCAACAGCTCTGCTGGAGTATTAGTGAGGTTTTTATGGGAAGCATGCCCGCAAACCCACCGGATTATCCGCTCACCACCCACTGGTACCCTGCTGGGGGGTTTACACGCTCCATACCCGGTCACTCGTGTATATTCCAACATTTAACAGATGACAACACAAAACAATTTCTCGGAAAAAAAGGAAATAAATTTATAATTTTTCCCGCCAGGAATTTCTTCCCTCCCTCTCCTAACATAGTACAGGACAACACACTCGTTGTGTACTAGCTTAGGTTACCGCAGCCCTTTCTATCAGGCGGGGACTGCGTCGGGTACCTCCCATGGGTATTTTCTTTGACCTAGCTCCCGAAGGCGCCTTTTCAGAGGCAGGGTTAGCCGTCCCCTTTCTCTTCCGCCTAGGTTTGCTTACAGCTAGCGAGACTTTTTCCTTCTTCTGCACCTTCGGATCACTGCCCCCCAACTTCCTAGGCCTTCCTCGGCCACGTTTCGGGGTTATTTGATCCATTCTCCTGTTCTTTACTTCTTGGAGTAATTCATCTACTCCTAACCCATACGTTTCTGTGGTCAGATCCCTCCCCTTCCAGGGACGGAGCCGAGCCACGTTGGATTTATAGATCCGCCCAATTAAGGATCTAATCATGACAGTACAGTCACTTACTACTCTAGTCACTACAAATGGACCATCCCAGTTGCTTGCTAACTTTAAATTGGATAGAGGTTCGTGTAGTCTTACTACTTGATCCCCTACCTTGAACCGACGGACTTTTAGTCCATGGTCATAACCAGTCTTCTGCCATTTCGCATTCTTTTGTAACTCTGTTCTAACAAGTTCGTATGCGAATTTGAACTGGTCTCTTAGTGATTCCACAAACATCACGTGACAGGGTGCGTCCGGATTCAACCCGACCACTCCAAAAACAAGATCGGCTGGCATGATCATGTCTTCCCCAAACACTAATAAGTTTGGGGTGCAATTGGTGCTTTTATGAACAGTGCTGTTGTATGCATGGCATACATATTCACATTGTTCATCCCAATCAGTCATACTCTCATTCACCAAGGGTTTCAGAACCTGAATCAGCGTTCTGTTGAACCTTTCCACCATCCCATCACTCTGGGGTCGGTAAGGATTGGTTCGGGTCTTACAGATGGCTAACCCATGGCACATTTCCTGCCATAGATCCGACTCAAATTCCCGGCCTTGGTCACTATGCATCATCAGAGGCACTCCTAGGTGTAATACCCAACCTTTCACAAAGGCCTTCGCACAGGTCGCTGCTTTGTGATCGGGTAAGGGGAACACCCGCGTATACTTAGTATAGTAGTCAGTGACTACCATCATACACGTGTTACCATCAGGGGTTGTTTTAAAACCACTGATGATGTCGATTGCTATTCTCGCAAACCTAACTCCGAACAGTTCCTGGGACAAGGGCATTTTACCCATCCCAGGGCCGGGTTTATTTTTACAGCAATCGGGACACGTGGCGATCCAACGTAATAAGTCCGTGCTCATTCCTGGCCAGTAGTATCTTCGGGACAGTCGTTCTAATGAACGTTTCTTCCCAAAGTGACCACTGGTCATATGACCGTGACAATAATACATTAAATCCCTCCTCATACCGGAGGGGATCACCACCTGTCTGATCCTTCTTCCCGAAGGATTGATCTTCCATCTATATAGAACACCTTCGGATACTTCAAGCTCTGTCCATTGGGCTAAAAATCTCCTCATCTCTCTATTTTCTAGCGAGATTTCAGGTCGAACAGGTTTGATCCCTTTAGGAATCAACCCGAGCAACCTCCCCACGTTCGGGTCCTTCTCCTGGAACCTTCTGATAGTCTCCATAGACCATTGGAGGATACCAGTTCCCCTGGATTCCAGTGGCAACCGGACTCCAGCTAGGACCGCCCCGTGGGCTCCACAATCATCACATTTCCCATTTCCACAACTCCTGATGGGTCGGCGGGATAGTGCATCAGCATTTACATGCTTCACACCGGGTCGGTGTTGGATCTGCTTCTGTTCCAACCCGAACTCTGATAAGTGTGCTAACCACCGACCTATCATGCCTTCAGCATCCTTAAAATTAAGTAACCACCTCAAGGAGGAATGGTCAGTCCTCAGCGTGAAATCTGAGCCCCACAAAAAATGTTTATATTTCTTTGTGTAAACAATCACTGCCAAGAGTTCCCTCTTGGTGGTACAGTAATTCCTCTGTGACTTGTTCATGGTGTTGCTAGCAAAAGCAATGGGAACCTCCTTTCCGTCTTGGACCTGACTCAAAGCAGCTCCAATGCTCTCATTGCTGGCATCAGTATCCAGGATGAAATGACCGGCGGCTGTCGGATATTTCAACACTGGTGTTTCAACAAAGAGTCTTTTGATGGATTTAAAAGACTCGTCTTGCTCTTTTCCCCATGGAAAAACTTCCTTACGCCTACCAGGTGTCCAATGAGACAGTGACTGGATAGGATAGCTCACCTGGGCATAGCCTGGTAAGAAATCTCGATAATACGAGCAGAACCCGAGGAATGAACGGACATCCTTGGGACACCTGGGTTTTTCCCACTCCGTCACACTTCGGATCTTCTCCGGGTCTGCTTTCACCCCCTGTGTGGAAATGATTCTTCCCAGATAATTAATATCTTTCTTAAACAACTGACATTTCTTAGGTTTTAATTTCAACCCATTACTCATTATCCTCTGGAGGACTTCTTCCAGGTTGTCTAGACAACCTTGGAATGTTTTTCCGAAGATAATGACGTCATCTAGATAAACTAGACATTTCTTCCATAGTAGATCGCTCAGTAATGTCTCCATCATGGCCTCGAAGGTGGCTGGCGCATTGCACAACCCGAAGGGCATGACGTTGTACTGGAACAATCCTACATGGCTCGAGAAGGCCGTCTTCTCCATGTCGGCAGGCTTCATTCCGACCTGCCAGTACCCAGACTGTAAGTCTATGGTACAGTACCATTCATTCCCTCCTAGGGAGTCAATGGTTTCATCAATCCTCGGTAGAGGATATGAGTTCTTCTTTGTCATCCCATTCAGTTTCCTGTAGTCAATACAGAACCGTATGGTCCCATCTTTTTTTGTGACCATACAGACTGGACTGCTCCAGGGGCTGGAACTGGGTACAATAACATGATCCTTAATCATCTTATTGATCTCAGTTTCTGCTACCTCCTTCTTCTTCAGAGGTAGCCTACGGTAAGGAATTTTAAAGGGGGAACTTTCCCCCACGTCAATTCCGTGTAGGACTTTATCAGTTCGTCCTAAGGGTTCTCCGGGGAACGCGAAGGCCCTTCGGCAACGTTTTAACATTACCCGAAGGTCCCTCTGCTCCTTCGGATCTAGTTCCGAAGCATCTAGAATTAGCTTTTCTAATTCCTCTTCGATTACGGCCGTACCTGGCGGCTCTTCGGATGGCAACCCCAGAAGGCTGCTGGTGACCGCCTCCGCGAGTACCACACTGCCTACTTTAGCGCCTTTCTGGAGATATACCATATGAACACCAGGATTGGAAATGGGGACAAGGGTCCATTGGGCATTTCCCACCAACGTATCAGCAGATTCCAACCCGAGGGATTGGAGATAAGCTACGTCGGGTTCCATGACCCCGGCCCTTCCTCTTAGTTCAGAGGAAGCGCTTATTAACACATCACATGTGGTTCCCGGTGGAAGTTTCACCGTCTGTGCGACACTTGCTACACTACTGATAACTCTCAGCACACATTGTGCTTTGATATTATAGGGACTCTGTATGGACAATTCACCTGTCTTCGGGTTCAACATCATCCCGAACAGGTCGGCAAAGTCCATCCCTATAATGTCATCATCCTCGATCTCAGCAATGGTTGGGGAGAATACAAACTCCTTCCCCACCACCGAGATACACAGGAAAGTACGTCCAAACGTCCGCAATCTGCTACCGTCGGCTGTGCACGCATTTACCCTCATTTTAAGGTCATCATTTGTGCCCAGCAGAAGAGTGTAGAACCTCCGAGAGATGATGGAGTGGCTGGCTCCAGTATCTATCAGAAATTCCCCGACTCTACCCTTCACAGAAGCGGCTAAATACCACCTTTTTCCTCCATTCAATGAAGGGTTACTAGTGAACTTCTGTAAGTCACTCTCAGTACCTAGATCTAATCCACGCCCTCTTATGTATTCCAGGCAAGGGTGATCTAGGGGGAGCCTGGTTCCACAAACCATTGCACTATACTCCTCCGCATCAGCACCGGGTTTCCCCGACTCACTTCCCGAATGTATGACTGGAATGCTGATGGCCCCGGCCCCAGGGTTCCCCAGCTGCGCCTGCTTGTCCCCCATATGTCCGGGCGTCACTACTGAGTGTGAACTTACTCCCATTCCGTCAGGAGTATCATGGCATATTTCCTTCGGGATCTCTGAGTCGCCTTCCTCAGGGATCCCCTTTAATTTTCCGAGTTCTTTCCGGAGAATCGCATCACAGGTTTCTCAGCTGTGCATGAGGAGGCGTAATGCCCCTTCTCCTGACATCTGTAACATGTTACAGTACTCAGTTCGGGTTTAACCCTCCTTTCCTCTTTCTTATCAAACATCGCCATCATACGCTGCATCATGGCTTCTACCAATCCGAGGGACTGGTCAGGCTCCGATTTCTTCGGAACATTGGGTTCTGGTGGACCCGAGGGAGGTTTGGAAGGGATTTTTGAATGGTCCCCTGGAGGTTTCTCTGGCTTTTTGCTAGAGGATGATTTGTCAAAAGGTTTCCGCCTTTTGTTATCACCGGACTTTTTGTCCCGGCGCTTCCCACTGAAGGCTACCGCCCCAATGGTCTCCTCTCCTTCGGTATCCTCACCCGAGGATCCCCCGCTGCTACTATAGTCAACTACCGCTGACGTTCGGGATTGGTTAGGCACCAATCCGGCAAGAAGAACTTTCTTCTTCTCATGACCATCTATGGCTAAAAATAGATCGGCTAGGGAGGAATCGCTTTTCCAAGCTTTTCTAGTTAGTTCCTGATGATCAGGGTCGCTCAGTCCGCTAATAAACCGGACAAAGAGAGTCTCGATGTAGTAATCGGCGTCTCTAGCCCATTCGGGTCTGGCCTGATGCAGAATCCGTTGAAGCTCTAGACCATATATCTTTGGGGACTCTTTTGGCTTCTGGGTTCTTCCCTTGAAGACCAACCAGTGATCCACGGTCACCAGGTTCCCAAAGATATATACAGCAGTACTTTCGAGCTGATCATATGTACCCGAAGGGCCATATGTACTTCTCCATTGGGAGACTGCTGACTTACCTGGCCCATCATTTAGCCAGATCACGAAGGCTCCTAACGAGTCTTCTTTAGACCACCCATTGTATTTGCAGTCATCCACAAATATTTGGTATTCATCCTTCCAGGGTCCTTTCCCTTTGTAGGATTTAGTGATCCGGGCGGTCCGTCGGGCACCCCTGGTGACCCCTTCTATCAGCTGATCCGATAGATTCCGGCTCCAGTCCATTATTTCAGTGGCATCCTGTCCCCGGCTATAGCTATCTAAGCCAAGGCTCTTGATACAAGGATCAGTATCATAAACCTGTCTCAATCCGGGAGCCATTGAGGTTCTTTGGGTCAATGGTCGGACTGGAGAGACTGGTTCGCACCCGGGAAACCGGGTAGGTCGAGGGCGAGAAGTGGTACCCGGATAAGGGGGAACACTCCCGGTGGTTGTTTGGTCATGGGTTTGGGGTCTAGGCCGACTTCCCTGACCATTTGTGGGTCTAACAGGACTATCAGTACGGGGGTACTGTCGGTTCTGATCCCTAGACCATCCAGCAGAAGGTCCTTCCACTGCTCTCCTGCCTTGGGTGGCATGCCCCCGGGTTTGATTTCCCGGAGTTCTCCCTTCTCGGGTCTCTGCCTCCTGGTTATGATGAAAAATCAGGTCACCCCAATGATCATAACCATACCACCCCCCCTGTTGATCCTCATGGGTGGTGGTGTTCTTGCTCGTACCCGAAGGGGGTGGAACAGCTCCATACTGAGATGGACTATCCCCAGCGAAGGGGTTCAAGGTGTCATAACTATCGACTCCCGTTGCACTTCCCGCGGAATATGCCGTCGGATCGATGGTTACCGAAGGTCCCGTCGGAGCAGGGGGAGCAGATGTATAGTAGACATCTTTCTCTACCTGTCCTCCGGAAGGGTATCGGGTGGCGGGCTTTAGAACTCCTTGGAGTGGAGGGTTCTCCACTCCTTCCCCAGGGGTGAGGGTCACCTCTGGGTCAGGTACCTTCTGGTTACCTAGGTAGAGTTCCAACTCTACTCGTCTAGCTTCCAGTATAGATACCGCCTTCATGCCCTCTAGTTTCTTCTGATCTAACTCTTCGTTTGCTTCTAGGATAGCGGTTCTTACTGCCTCATTGTCTTCCACCTGCTGGTTGCGAGCGTCCTTGGCGGCGTGCCATTCCCTAGAGTATCTTTCTAGGTCCGCCTGATACTGTTGTTGACAGGCATAAGACTTCCGGTTAGCTTGACCTAACTCGGATAATCTTTTCTTTTCCGCTTTCAGGGTTTCCTGATTTTTCTCCATCTGGTCTTTCACCAGTTGGTTGTCACGGGTCAACTGATCCGTTCTCCACTCCATATCCTGATGGACCTGTCTACTCTCTAGGATGTACCTATTCCTTTCAGAGATCAACGAAACCAATTCGTCGTGCAGAGCATCGTACTGCTTGTTCATTTCTTCCTTGTTCCGGTACTCGTTGTCCCGGTCCAAGGTGTCGTCCTGATCAAGATCAGGTTGGGTCCCGACGATGGGACCTCCTTCGGGTACGACCCGAAGGGGTTGTGGCGGTATTTCTAATACCGTCGGGTCCAGAAAGGAGCCCTTCTGGTTCGCCCTTTTCTTTCCTCCGGGGAAGAAAACGGAGTCAGTCGTGTTGAACAAAGAACGCCCAGTGTTCAACATGATTTGGCCCTGAGTGGCAATGAAGTTCGGTGTGAACCCCCTCGCTTCCTCCGGTTCCATCTGGTCCACTCGGGTGGACTCCAGTTCTCCTTCTTCCAAAGTCGCTCCTGGATTTAAAGCTCCTTCGGTTTCACGCATGAAACCCTCGAAGCTGGTCGGAACAACTGGGTTGTTCCGCTCCGGGACGTTACCGTCCCCATACTCTCCTACTCCGGCCAGGTTCACCTGACTGCTACTTCGAAACTGATCCTGGTCACGGCACCAGTGTAGTGGTTCGGAATCTCAGAAAGAGAACAAGAACGTCAGTTTCCAAGTGCGAAGTAGAAAGCGTGGTTTATTCAACGTATCCCTATTACAATTGAATCTAGTCTTAACCCGAAGGGTAAGACGAAGCAGTCCTGGTTCAATCTAGCGATTGGGGTAGGGTAATGCGGGGAGTCAGCCGGGCCTGCACTGACTGGCGACTATACGAGGAGGGGAGGTTTATATACCCCCTTTGGATGTGAAATGAACATGGTCACGTGTCGGTTGGCTCCCGCCTGAAACGTGGTGCGCAGTACCCGAGAGAGGACAGTCGCCCCCTCTGGGATACCGCCCACACTAACGCCAGGCGGGAACAACCCGAACTTAATCCTCCTCGGTCACCTGGATATAAATGATTACCGTAGTAAACCCCTACACTAGCAAAACAGGGCCAACCCTAGAAATTGTTATCCACTTTTGAGAAAATATTTACGTTTAAAGTAATTTTGGGCCTATTTCAGAGTCAATTTGATAGACCATGAGTCGACGCTGATGTCCGTGAATAAGCGCTGAAGCTTGTGAGTCCATTTCTGGGTACCTTTCAGGCTAAAAACCTTTCAAGTAAAATAAAACACCTACCCTACCTAGATGTTCAGGTCTATGTAGCCTAAAACACACCTTTCCTTTTTTTTGGCCTTGGTATACATCTATAAAGTGTCTTAATTATATTGCTTTTGGCAAACCCCTAGCGCTCGCTTGAGCTTTCTCTTGGTATAGACAATCCTTCCTTAATCAGCCGGTTAAGCACCTAACAGTACTTCAGTGTCCTATGCCCTATGCCGTCAATATGAATAAACTTGGCTTCCGTGGGGCCCCAGTGCAGCATTAGAAATCGGTAATGCAACTGTGGCCCATCCTTACAAAATGAGGCACAAGTCGCACATATTGGAAACTAGATATGGGCCCTCAAAGGTAGAACAAAATGTTAAAAAATGACATTTTACATATTTTTGGAAAAAGGAATGTTAATCTATTTGGAAATATGGTATTTAGACTGAAATTTGGTCCTAAAAGTCCATTTTTACCAAAATAATTAAGCATATACTAGGTAATCCTTACTTTTTGTTCCCAGCTTATCAATTTTAAGTGGAATGTTGTTTGATAACAGGCAATAGAATGTTCTGGTTGCCATGGTAACCAAAATGAGAATGTTCTTAATGATAGTAATAGAAAGGGCATTCCAGCAGCTTTCAGGACATTGTAATATGATGCATGTGCAAACTTATTTCGTCATTCGTCCATTGCTCAGACTCGACTAATCATGTTAAATAGATTTTACATCAAAAATAATTTTAAAATACTTCCCATAACCTACATACAAGTGTAAGATATCAAATGAAAGCTCTTGGTGCATACTATCTGGATTATGTAGCTAACAAGGTTTTCATATTTGGCGGCTTGTGCCTCATTTCGTAAGGATCAGTCTGATTCCCACCAATATGCTTATTACCTTGACAACATAGTAAACTACTTGGTAACATTTGGTAGGAAATGAAAAAATCTAGCATCACTCTTGAAACCGGATGGCTTGTTACTCCACTTGAACTAAACATCAGGTGGGATGAAGGGCATTATGCAATAGTTTACATAGTATCAATACAGTCGGTCAGGTAGACTATCCTCGTCTCGGTTCCTGATCTTGGTGGGATCCTACCCGATAACCATAGTATTGTTTGTCTCTTTGATGTATCATCTGGTTCTCTGAAAAGGGACCCTCGTGTAGGCGCATGAAGCTCCATTTTTGCGTACAAATCACATGATGTGAGCAAAATAATATCCTTCTGCTTTTTCCTAGGACAGCGTGAATTGATTCTGTAAGCCAAGACAGTCCAACACCAGTGATCTGAGGCCTTTTAATATCTCATTTCTTAACCCTTTGAGGACACCCAAAAATTGCTATTGCTAGCTGTGAGGACGAGAATTTTAGCAGAAATTTCCCCAAGGACGAGGCATTGCTGAATCCCATAGAGTTATGATGACCATAGTCAATACTCGCCCTGCCATGGCATCAACTATAGTCGATGCTCACCCACCCATAACATCAACTATAGTTGATGCTCTCTCACAAAGGGTTAAACGATACGAAATATGGTGAGTCAGATTTTCATTTTTTGTCATTCTGAGAATCTTCTTTGAACCAATATTCATAAATAAGAGCCACATCTAGAGTAGTCCCTATGCCAGTCCCCCCTCCACTCTGACTCTATCTGGAGTACACAGAGAAAAGAAACAGCGTCCGGAATGGTTGCCTCCGGAATGACTCCCCTCTTTGGGGGACCTAAGGACTTGTCTGACTCCCTTAGGTGAGTCAGGGATCCATGTGACTCCCCCTGATGACTCCCTTAGGTCACACAGGGACTCCCGTTTGAGGCGGTTTCTTTTCTTTGTGTATTGAGTACATGTATCTATTCAAGGTTTCGTTGGGCGCTAGGTGCTGTACTGGTACGGTGCATCATGGCTATCCTTAAAGTGGCATGATCACCGAGCATATCCCACTCATAATTCTAGTACTGTTCTAGTGTGCTATGTGGTTAAGTGCGAGTGGTGAGACTGCCCCTTTAATGGGTGTCTCAATTCCGTAGGGTCTACATAATGCTTTCATGCAGCCCTGGGAAGTTACTTACAAGGGCTGCATTCATGCATCATGACAAACAAGGGCATGATGCATTAAGGTACCATATTATGCTTAAATGGATAATTAATTTCACTAGAGTCACTCTCTATCCTAGTGCCTAATAATGACTGCAGTCAGCAGTGGTCAGCTTTATCTTGATTTATTGTAAGCAGAGGTTACTTCCAAGTATACAAGTGGCCTTGCAATCATGAGTGTGCGGTCTGATCATTAATATAGGCCTAGGCCAAAAAAAAAGAAAGGTGTGTTTCAGGATACCAGACCCTACTTATTATATTTCAAGTAGTTTTTAGGCTATTTCAGAGTCAATTTGGTTGTCCACGTGTCCACGCTGTTGTCGGCGAGGCAGCGCTGAAATTTGCAAGTTAATTCTCTACCCTACCTAGCAAAAGAGGGCTGACCCTAAAAATTGTTATCCAATTTTGAAAAAATGTTGATATTTCAAATAATTTTTGGGCCAATTCAGAGTCAATTTGATAGTCCACGAGGCAATGCTGATGTTGGCTAGTGGGTGCTATAGTTTGCAAGTCAATTTTTGGCCACTTTTCAAGCAAAGTAAAACAAAATTTTAAAAATCCGAAATAATCCGACCTGCCCTTACCTAGATTTCACACTATGTAACCTGAAACACACCTTTTTCTTTTGGCCCTACTAATCAGTCTGTGGTTTGATAACTCTTCCACCCCCCCCCCCCTCCCCCCATCTCCTCTTGCTGACCCCTGTGGCCACTCATCATGGTGGGCCCCATGCCAAATCAGTGTGTGCTTTGATTATCCAACCCCCTTAGCCGCCCCCGGTGGACACTTGTCAGGGCAGCCCAAGCTGGCCCAAGGTCCTCCTCAGGGCGACATCACTGGTATCTGAGCAGCCATAACCTGCCCTGTACCGAGCCCGTGATGATGCTCGGGACCAGAGGTTGAGTTGGGGCCAGCTTGACGGCAAGCCCAATCCCAAAGCAGCAACTCAAGGCACCTTGACCTGACTCCAGGATGGGCACCAGGTGCGCGGGAACATGACATATAGCAGCGTCTCACTGGTCCAAGCCCTTACATACATCATCATGGCATTGCCTTAACTACCAGGGTGCGCTGACTGTAGCTACCTCACTTTCCAAGCAGACTCATATAGGGGCCGACTTAGAAGTTAAGGAGGGCAAATTTCACTGATAAGAAAACAGCTTTGGTATTATATTCAAGTGAGGGTGTCATATGGATACTTACTGTGTTATTCTGTTATATTCGGTCCCCATGTTTTTAATAAAGACTTTGATTTATTGTGAACTTTAAAAAATGCACATACTTTTATCTAGCCTCTTTTGGTTTATTCATTTCTGTCAAGAACTCGAGTCTAAGGTTTAATATGGTGGTACCAGTAAACCAACTGTTGGCGTGCTATACATAGGGAGATAAGTGGCAGGACACCTTAAAAATGTGATGGGATCTTTGCAAATGGCCCCCATGGAATGACAACCCGCATGGAACACATGTTTAGATAATTATTCCTCCCTTTCAAACAGTCTACCAATCTGTCACACCATTTTGATCAACCGAAACAGAGGGGCATCCATATATATATCTACAGTTGCCCAGGAGGGGCAAACTTATTTGTGAAATAGAATTTGAAAATTTACTTCAACTTGCAAAAAAAGAACTTGAGTTGAAAGTGAAAACTCCAACTTCAACCATATACTGTCACCTGTCAATGGTCAAACAACTTGTGACCGCTATCTGTCAATACTACATAAAACCAAAAACGATGCAAAATTCAATGCCAAAGTTGAAAGTAAAAACTCCTGGGCCACTGTAGATATGTATATTAATGTCTACCAACGGCTCGTACCACTATGTCAATATCGGACTGGCGCTTTACATGTTACTTGCTTATTCCATATTCAATGTATATTGCCAATAGACTATAGTAGCCCAGGCGATAAGTCACATGTCTCACAGCTGCCCCTACCTGCCCAAGTGTATAGAGCCAAAAATGTATGGTGCCAAACAGTGTTCACATGGGAGATGGGACTGATGGAAAAGAAATTGATAAATGGTCTCTTGCCATCAATAATTTGCCTCAATGATAAAAGGAAGCTTCTATATCACTTTCCCTCTGATCGTGGGGAGGTACTCTTATATAGCGGAACAGGTATCGGCATTGCGGATATTTTCAACATTTGTCCGAGTGATATATAATATATTTGAATACATAATTGACAATAAAAGGACTGACAATAATCCTAGAATTGTTTTCCTTGTCAATTATAAGCTATAAGATATAATGTTTGTATCCTTGATCGAAAATAGGATATAATATTTGTATACATTTTTTACAACTCGTTACATCAGAGTTAGGAATCAGATTGGTGCATGTAGACCTTGAGCAGAGGGGTTGGTGAGTAGCCATGAATAGTTTTCCAGGTTTTTCTGGATCGGTAGATGTTTGAGGAACCAATAGACCTTTCATGGATATCTGGGTTGTCAAGCCTGGCTCTTGAACCTCAAAAAATACAAAGTAACAACTCCCTTTTCTTGTTCTTACCAAAAACAGTGCATCAGTCATAGTATGGTCAATATGTAGTATAGTAAGCCAAGAAAAGAACCAATATACAAGAGTTCCCAGGTTTGACGTAAACAGGAACAAGAGCAGGAAATGACAAGTCAGGGATCAGGATGCTGTCATTCATCCGACACATATAGACTAGATCACCAGTGGTGCTGCTGAAACAGCAGGTGAGGCTTGGCCAAAAAGACTGTATAAAAGCTACCAATGGGACGATCTGAGTGTCTTCTCTTAAAATGAAATTTTACCTGTTAAAGTTTAATGTGAGTCACCATTATTATGTAATTATAGGTTTATATAATAGCAATGCAATTCATAATATAATAGCAGCCACACATGCATATTATGTCCATAAGGGACCATATTAAGATAATAATTGCTTGATTGGTATTCATTTGTAATGGGTTCATGATATGCCTGTGTTAAGTCTCTCAATTATAGCCAAAAATGAAAGTTATTGCTGTATACAATCATGATGCATAACTATTTCACAGACTCTTATTCTATCAAACTGTTGGCAACAAAGTCAAAATCTATTACAATCCTTTGCATTATTTGCCATGCTGCTCCAGGAATGCACCTGGTGTCGCTTTAACCCTTTAAAGACAGCGTATTGATACTGCACGGACCTGTCATGGCATTCAGGCAAACCTTTTATCGAGTAGCTCTAAGTTTAGTAAATGCCATATATATGTATAATGACATCTAAATGGCACAATTAAAAATGGTTAAAGTCTGACATCGAGCAGTCTACTCAAAGTTTAAATGCTAATATCCATGCAGTGATATATGTGCCAACATGATGCTTGACCAGAATACATCCCTCGACACAACAAAATTCATGTATCATGAAGGCCCTACTGGCCTCCTACACTCTCAAAGGATCATCAACACAGTGCCAGGTGATTTATTCACAACCATTTGCTATAACATGGCAAATGTTAGTATTTGAACTTAGTGATCAGTTAGATTATACTGATACAGGAGAACTGTGATGAAAAAATAGATGACTAAGGGATTTTTGATTTAATGAACTGCCTGTCTCACCTTCATCGAACAAGAAATGAAAAAAATGAGGTTTAAGGCGTCATACTGCCCTCAACCAGACTCTCTCAACCAGTACCCTTTTCCACCACAAGGGCTGCAAATGGGACTGGTGGAACTGTTACATTTAGATTGTTACTTCCTGTCAGACTGTGCCCCGGAAATTGTGTACAGGATTTGCTTGGTCAACTCCTGAGGGCAAGTTAGCGAAACAAGTTTTTCATATGAATTTGCCCAGACTCTACTATTAGCCTGAGACTGGCCCTCAATCGGTTATTGGACCATAGATATCTACACCTACCCTTCATTGCACAGCCATCCTGTTGACAATAGAGCAGATTTCCCCAGAACACGGCCATGTGCATGCCATACCAGCAGCTTATTAGTGAGGTACTGCCACAGGTACTGGAGGCTATAGACAAGGTGATTAACCAGATAACTAGTTCAAGTTTCAGCCCTGGGCATTTGGAATATAATAACATTTTGGATTGCATATATGTGTCAGCTTCTTTGGATGGGTCAGTAAATTTCACGTAACATAAAAAGACAACTCTAGAAATGTGATGAATTCAAAATATCCACACATATTATGATGACTCTATTGGCAACCATAAAGTCGTTAAAATGCATGAAATAACATAAAGAGATATAATTGAAGTTCCAAAATATATGTTTCTAAGGTAAGAGCATCTGAATAAACTTTGTGTGAGACATGGCGGGAGACCATTCTTTTCTGGAAGGTACATAGATCAAAGAGATGAAGACTACTGAGAAGTCTTAGTTTACAATTTTCTTGAGACTAGGTTAAGTGTTTTCTTTCAATTACTGGACTACCATCAGAAGCTAGATATTGGGCTATAGTGTTCATAAAGGATACTTTTCTTCAAAATATAGATAAGTATTCACAGAGTTCATTCAGGGCCATGAAATAGTTTTTTCTAGGCAATATAGTCCCGAACTTTGGCCTATGTCCATTTCAGGGGAATGGCCTTTACAGGGGTGGATTTTTCATTAGTAAACATCAATCTCATTCAATCTTTATTCAATCCAGTGCCGCAGTCCTCCCTACATCTGATCCATCTATCGATTTGCCGTCATGTCAAGCTAGTAACCATGATGATCAAGGCTCGTTCTCCCTTTTATCGCTGCAATTTCTTGAGTCATACATCCAAATGTTTAAATCATTTAGATTGATACTTAAGACCCTGTTGTACTAGGTGAGTGCCATTTTAAATTCCATATTCTAATTAAAAACCGATACTGGACATTTTTAGATCAACTCCATGCCTATGAGGGTCGTTCCCCTGAACTGTTATCAGGCCCGAACTTTTTAGTTTACAATTGAAATTGGCAGGAATGAGTCATGAATTGCCGTGGTGACATCTTATACACACAGTAATTTCCATGTATCATAATATGAGCAGGGTTTTTTATCTGAATGAATTAGAAATGATATATATTGTCATACAACAAAATAATGACATACAATAGTAATGAATATGATTACCTTGACCATCAAATAGGATGACTCCAGTAATAGCCTTATGCCTCCCTTCCCTCAGTAAACCAAACTCCATGCTAACATAATTCTTAAATCGGTAGTACCAAACCGGATGAATTGACTGGCTGCTTGTATGATTCCCTTGCTTTCATTCATCCTATTATTACCTATCATGATGAAAACAAGATTGTATAAAATATTGATGTTGTTGCAAGGAAATGTGGTGCACCTCTAAATATTGCAGCTTTGGAAGAGTTGACAGAGTAAGCGATTTGTTAGATATTGGTCCAATGAATCCAATCCAAGAAACAAAGTTATAATTCATGAACTAGATTATGTAGCTACAGAATAATCTTGTACATTTTGATATTACTCTAGACTATGGATATGATATGAAATAACTGAGAAGACTGACAGTAATACATTACAAACCAGCTTTATATTAGATGCGTAGGTCCATTAACCTGAATTCATATCAACCCCCTGTTCACTCTTTCATAATTTAACCCCTTTCTCCAAATCTTGAGAAAGCCCTCCCCAATCTAGCAAGATGGGATTCATTTTGTAGGAGAATCAGTAGTTTCACATCATCCCCCTTTCTCCCCTGCCTGCACAGTAGATTATCTTTGAGTAGAGTTACAGTAAGCTGCTGGCAGGGGAGTAACATGAATAAGACAAAGTGTCAGAGGCTCCTAGCTCCTGTGCAGGAGCAATTTGTCAGATCCCCAATTATTAGATACTGGATAGGGTAATATGTTTTTTCTTGGCTCAGGTTACAATCATATTCAGTGCTATTCTTACATACCGATAAAGTCACTATAGATAAACCAACCAAATAAACTATGAGAGCCTCATTAGTAGCATGATAGAATTACAGTTGACTACCATGTTTAGAAAAGAAAGCTTGCAGTTATCATTTTTATATTGTATATTCCTGTGTATAAACTGAATTTCACCATAACACGCATCCCAACTTAACATCAAAACGTATTCACCTCTATTTTCCAGGTAGTAAATATCTGTCTTAAGCGACATTTAGAAATAAACAAGAAAGGGTGATTATAGGATCTATGGTTGATGCAGTGATTATCGACAGGCTGTGGATTTGGTTTTTACCACCCTCACCATTGCCATGTGCAACCACCATGCATTAGCCTATGATGAAGGCATGACATGCTGCATCTAGATAATATCCTCTTCTTATCACCTGATACATGCTGCTGGTAAATTTTTGTTGGGGGCAAGTATCAAACATGTTATGGGTACTGACCCATGCTTAAGCTTCACTGCAGTCTCATTATATTACACTCTCAAGGTGTCACACCACTTGCCCATAGATTTCCCTTTAGTACTGTATAGAGTAAACAAGCCCAGGCACTTCACTGGGTACCCTAACGCTCCGGAAGTAATGCTCTTGTTACAAGGTCTTTCAACCTTTCATGATGGTGGTGATGTATGTGTTTCCATCAGATTAAAGGTCCTGTTTTTGCCACAGCACAATGTCTTATACTGGTGAGATGTCTTGTCTAAAAACCCATTTGGGTGAGAACAACAAGTTTTTTTACTTAAGAATATCCGCCCGATCACCACAGATTGAGTAACTTTTTGAAAGTGTGTCAGATATCTCAGATTGATATTTCCCCTTTCTGTTCTTGTAACATTTGGAGAACTATGGATTCTAAAATCAATTAAACAATTTGTTCTGACTATATTTCTCTGAAATGCATGCTTTAGTATTGGGGTAAAAGATCTGTGAGTAGTTAACATGTAAACACCACCCAATCCTATTCCTTGTATGCCAGATTTCGCACCTCATAGAAATTCCTAGAAAATGGTCTTTACTCTACACTTGGGGCTGTTTCTATGATATCTGGTAATAAGAGGAGCTTAGTGGTTCATGTAACTATTGAGGGCTGCATAGTGTTTCAAAAAATTATGTGTTTCAATAAATCATGAAGCATGACTTCAGTCCCTTAAGAAGGGGAGGGGTGGAAGAGGTATGAGAGTAAGGGAGAGCGAGTGAGGGATTGTGAAGGAGGGAGGGAGAGGGAGGTGGGTCAAAGGGGGCATGTCATATTTTCTCTGAAGCCCTAATACAATTTCGCTGGCATACATATACCATAGAAATGAGGTTCAACTGTAATATACACGACAGAATGACAGTTTCATAAGGCAAAGATGTAGGTTGCCACCAGCGCACATTGTTAAGGTTTGAATAACTCAGCGGGGGCTTTAAAATCTACAATGTCAGTAGGTTGACATGTTTAGCAGTAATATGACATATTCTTCAGGCAAGATATGCCCTGAGGAATAACAACAGCAAAGATGCTGCAGAGTAGAAAGCGGAATGCTGCACTCCATGACACTATACACATCTGCTCCCACGTCTAGGGAAATTATTTTTGCATGACTATTAGAAGATGTGCTGGAATAATATTCTCATATTAATTCCTCCACTTATAAGTTTACCTCTCTTTCTAGCTACCATTGATAATGTCAACCTGTCAACCTATATCGATTGCCAGGATCCTATATGTTTGCTATTCTAGACAGTAAAATTCATTACATTAATCCTCCAATTCTGATATGTTCTCCTCCTTAGCTTATAGATTAGGATTACTTGATTGAATTGCAAATGAACATCTAAACTCTCTGGGTTTAAATTCCAGCTAAAGGCTATTTCATTTCACCCATTCTGTAAAATTTCTTCTGAAAATATGTTGAAAGTTTAAATCCGTTTATCGTTTAGAACATTACTCTCCCAGCTTAAATAAGTACAGATGAGTTTTAATATTTTATTACATCCACATGACATTTAACACAGGGATTTATTTTAATCTGTTGACAAAAGATACTGTTGAGCAGTGTTGAGAAACTTCTCAAGTGTTTACAACAATTAAAGGTTAGGTACCAGTGATGATGCTCAGGACCAGAGGTTGAGGTAGGGCCAGGTGCACCAAGTGCGATTTTCATGATGTGTGTGATGGTGAGAAACCACTTGATTTTTTTTCAGTGGCCTAACTTTAAAAATTCGACATACTTTTATCCAGCCTCTTTGCTTTTGGTTTATCTGTTTCTGGCAAGAACTCATGTCTAAAGTTTAATGTGGTGGTACCAGCAAACCAACTATTGGTGTTTCATACATAGGAAGATAAGCAGCAGAACAAGTTAAATGTGACGGGATCTTTGCAGATCATTGACCCAGATGGAATGACAACCCGCATGTAATACATGCTTATATAATTGCTCCTCCCTTTCAAACAGTCTACCAATCTGTCGCACCATTTTGATACCAAAACTGCAGGGCACCCATATATGATATCTATACTAGTGTCTACCAACAGCTCCTACCACTATGTCAATGTCATGCTGGCACTTTACATGCTACTTGCTTATTCAATATTCAATATATGAAGAGTTTGGATGCAAAACGACATAACCACCAAAATACAAAAACGGGCAAAAACTGGTTATAGCCATAGCCTAGGGCAAGATAAAAAAAATTGTGGAAATTTTTTCTTAAAATATGTCCTCAAATAGTAGATAGAGCCTGCGTAAAATGCAGTTTTTTTGCAAAACGACATAAATCCAAAAGCGTTTTTTTGCAAAACGACATAAATCCACCTTATTAAACATTGTTTCTGCATGTATGGCTCTCAATTCCTCCATGTGAAACGTCTTAAATAAACATTATTACATATGATGTTGCTCTGTACTGCTAAAAGTATTATCTCAAAACGAAACGAGCACTCTGACGTCAAAGAAATGTGAAAAATGGACACAAAAGTGACATTTAATGATCATGTGGATTTATGTCGTTTTGCAAAAAAACTGTTTTGGGATTTATGTCGTTTTGCAAAAAAACATAATTGGGCATATATTTAAATCAATGAAATATGATGCAAGGATCTTTAATGATCACATGTTGGTGTTTCATTGATGTCCTACTCAAACCAGAAACATAAAAAAATAAAATAATAAATGCCTGGTACCAATTTAGGGGTAAATACAGAAAAACTACTTTTGGATTTATGTCGTTTTGCAAAAAAACTGAAAAATCACATTTAAGCTGCTATTTTCTCTTTCAATAATAATCAAGGATTTCAAAAATCGATTTCTAGATATTTTATTTATTGCCTATTAATCATTGGTGATAGAAAAACATATTTTCTATTCACAATTTCTTCAAAATTAGAAATGTGCTATTATCTCAAAACTCTCAAAATGGATTTATGTCGTTTTGCATCCAAACTCTTCATATATTGCCAATAGACTATAGTAGCCCAGGCAATAAGCCGCAGGTCTCACAGCTGACCCTACTTGCCAAACTGTATAGAACCAAAAATGTACGGTGCCAAACAGTGTGGGAGATAGGACTGGTGGAAAGGAATTTGATAAATGGTCTTTTGCCATCAAGGATTTGCCCCAATGATAAAAGCAAGCTTCCATATAGCATATAAAATCTCGTGGGATATTCGGAGGACAAATGCTCTGCATGTGTACAGTCCCATCCATGTGTCCCATGTTACCTGTAGCATTAGCTGCATTCATGGCTGGATGCGGTTCATGCTAGTAGCATTCCACCTATATTAAGACAATAAATGTTTGATTGAATAAGTTCATGACATGCCTATGTTAAGCCTCTCAATCACAGCCAAAAATTGTTAATTGCTGTATATAATAACAATGCATCACACTTCCCATTGAATAAGTCCGCATCACTATTTCACATCAGGCTCTTATTCTATCAAACTGTTGGTAACAAGGTTGAAATCTACTGCAATCCTTTGCATTATTTCCCATGCTGCTCCAGGAGTGCACCTGGTGTCGCTTTAACCCTTTAAAGACAGCGTATTGTCACTGCATGGACCTGTCATGGCATTCAGGCAAACCTTTTATAGAGTCGCTTTAAGTTTAGTTAATGCCATATATAAACATATGTCATAATTACATTTAAGTGATTTTACGGTCCATTCATTAAATTATATATGCTTAAAGTGTGACTTTTAATAGTCCACTCTTTGTTTGAATGCTAATTTTCATGTGGTGGTAAATGTGCCAACATGATGTCTGAATAGAGTATGTCCCTCAACACAGCAGAATTCATGTATTATGAAGGTCCTACTGGGATCATGCACTCTCAAAGGATCAACAATATGCAACAATACAGTGCCAGCTGATTTATTCATGACTGTTTGCTATAACCTGACAAATGTTAGCATTTGTATTGAGCGATTCTTTAGATCGTAAGAGAATTGTGATAAAAAGAATAGAAGACCCAGTGAGTTTTACTTTAATGTACTCTCTGTGGATTCACCTTCATTGAAACAAAAAATGAAAAAAATGAGGTTTGTGGCGTCATACTGTCCTTAACCAGTTAGTCGACCCCAGATATAGTGGACCCCAGATATCTACAACCATTCCACCATTCATTGCAGACAGTTAACTGCTATGCCATCCTGTTGACACTATAGAGCAGTGCCACATTTCCCCAGAGCACGGCCATGCCAGCGGCTAATTAGTGAGGTACTGCCACAGGTGCTGGAGGCTATAGACAAGGTGATTAACCAGATAACTAGTTTCACCCCTGGGCATTTGGAACATAATAACATATTGGATTGGATATCTGTGTCAACTATTCTATAGATGCCTCAGGACTAGGATCTACATATTGAACAATGATGTTCATGTAGGATATCGGTTAAATGTTTCTCAGAGAAATATATGATGATGATATGATAATAATATTATGCTGTTGGTGCCATAGTCATGAATTTGTTTACCTGGGTCATCATTCTGAGTATCCCAGCTTCATGTCTGATTACATCCAAAAAAAGTAATCATATGTGATGACACAGGGTCGTCAGATAGGACAGTGATAGAAATACGTTATCGCTCTTGTCACCCTTCCGTCCATAGCTTTTTCGATGCGTAAAACGATTGTTGTATTGAATGTTGCGTTCAGAAGAGACAGTAATGTGGCCAATTATCTAAGGGCCGTGTGTGTGGATTATATAACATAATGAGGCTGTTGCAGGGAAGTGTAGTGCCCTTCTAAATGTTTAAACAGATATCTATTTATAAAAGTTGCAATCTGTCACAGGGCTAGCACTTTGCTGGAAATTATTACAATATATGACATGGCGACCTCGGACCCTTTTGAGGCCCCCATCTCACAAACGGCCCCTATCTCACAAAGTCTTGTGAGATAGGGGCCGTTTGTAACTTAGGGACCACCTGAGGCCACTATCTTGCAAAGAGCCCCTATCTGATTTAAGGGCGAGTATTTTGCATAAATTTGTAAGATAGGGGCACTTTGTAAGATAGGGCAAAGACATGGGAATCACTATCGTTAACAAGACCCGTGACTTGGGCCGAGCTGGCCGTTTCTCCGCGGGAACCGGCCCTCTAGCGGCTGGCCCACCAAACTAACAGACGCCCCCATACATTTGTACTGTGCCGGGGCTACGATGACCTTAATAAGGGATTAAACTAGGAAACCCTTTCTTATTTGGGCTCAATATGAAATGAGATTATAAGATATTGAATATCTAAATGCATGGGGGACTAAACACGGGAAAATATTGCTATAAATCCCGGGAATCTAGCTTAACTCTTATCGTTGGGAAGCCAGCATCACAGGAGCCCAGTGTAGATCTATTTTACTGCAATGGTTTGTTGTACCAAATGTATTCATTTCACATTTATTTTGTAATTAATGTATTCAATACGCAATATCAGATTTAGTTTGTGCAAAATTAATGAGAGATATAATTATATTCTATAGTTTAGGGGTGTTTTAGATATGTACGACATCGTCGCACGGGCCAGATCTACACTGGCCACCTGTGCCTCTAACCATCGCGATCTGTGTGGACTAAATACATGAAACATTTTACATTTCTTATAAAACTGAATCGATATTTCATTTAAAGGGTCTTTGATGATGACTCGTTTCAAGGTACAGCCCCAGATTTAGAATAGTTCTTTAAATATAAAGCCAAAATGTAGGGATCACGGGAGGGCTACATTGCTTCAGTACTAGAACCGGAAGTGGCCTTGGTGGGCCGTAGAGATGGCGGATCGTTTCCCACGGAGACTCGTTCTTCAGCATTGTCTGTCACTTCTGTATAGATTATATTCCTTGTTCTGTGGATAGGGCCAGGCTAGGCCCCTATGTTGCAAAATGTCCCTATCTCACAAAATCCCTATCTTACAAATGATAGCCTAGCACTATATCAAGATCAAAGAAACATCATATATGTGACCTTGAATACAATAAGCCCTCATGATCAGTTTTTCTTCAGTAGATCAGTTAAATGTTTTTTGACATCAAAAAAGGCCAAAAAAAGGGTTGTTGAACCAGTATGTAACAATATGAGATTGATGCTGAGACACATGTGGAAAGTCAGGAAAACCTTGATTTGTAAGAAAGGATCAGTGACATACCTTAAATTCCTGCGTATAACCCGCGGGTAATACGCAAACTGAACCGAACACAAATTTCAGACCCCAAATGTGGGTTATAGGATTCTCCTGAAGTCGGGGTGCGGGTTATACGCCAGACTTTGCGGTAATTATTAAGTGATGACAGGATTGCTTAATCTATTGATTATCACAATGGTTACATTCTCGTGAGAAGCGTTATGAGGGCCAGAAAAACCTTGATTGGCAATAAGGTATGACTGACCTAATTATTGATTGATGATCTAATTACCTAATCAAATTATCACTAGCATTGATGACCTACTTACTCAATTCTTTAATCATCAACAGGCAGGAAAATCCTTGAGTTGCAATCAAGGATGGATGACCTAATTAAGTGGTTCTCCTGGCTAATTAGCTACAATTTCCATTAATACAAGTGCCAATTCTTACTTTACTAACCAGGTCTAAGCAATGACCAGGAAATGACCCTGCAAAGACTTATGAATCCGAGGCCATTTCTCTCCATGCCTCCCTCCACATTACCCCCTACCCCTCCCACCTCCCAAGGTGTAAATGCTCAAGGCAGGTTCATTTTTGGGGCTTCCTTATCCCTCTCTTGTTTGTAATCCAGGGTGAAAAATGACTACAGGTTCAAAAGTCGCTGGCATAGTCATTTTAAGGAGTTGCCAGCACCTGGTAACTGCTGTTGGTCAAATGCCAAAGAATTTGCGATTCATGGACTTAAAAAATGTATTTGCCACTTAGGGGCCTGATGTAGACCCTATCTGTTAAATGGTTTTATAAGATAGGGGCGTTTTACCAGATAGGGGCCTGATATGGTCCCCATCTAACACGATGGATTAGTTTGTAAGATAGGGGCTGTTTGTAAGATATAGGGAACTCACAACCCTTCAAAAAACTGATCATGAAATGGCCTATCTACAGCATAGTCTTGTACATTCTGATATCTCCCTAGACTGTGGTGAAATTATGGCTTAGACCTGATCAGTCATTCCTAGATAATGATACATTGCCTCATGATACAGCAAAGACATTGTCAGCAACACATGACAAACCTGCTTCACATTACATGTTCTCATCCATTGACCAGCACTACCAAGCAGCTATTGTGTCAGCAAGTCCACCTCTTTCTAACGATATCCAAACCTTAAACCCATGAAACCCACCTCAGTCGAGCAAAATGAATTTCATTTTGTAGGAGGATTTGGTAACCCTATCATCCTATCATCCCTCTTTCTCACCTTGCAGCAAAAGATATTTCCCATGATAGAATAACAGTGGCAGGGGAGTAACATGAGTAAGTCCTAGCCCCTGTAAAGGAGTAATGCAACGGATCTAATTAGATATTGGATATGGTAATATGTTTTTTCTCTTGGCTGAGGTTACAATCGTATTCACAGGAATTTTTACATACCCTTAAAGTCGTTATATAAACTGAGCGGATTCACAATGAGAGCCTTATTAGTACCATGGTAGAATTGCTACTGACTATCACATTTAAGAAACACATCTTACAGTTACCAATGATTTTAACACATAACCCACACTCTGACTTATACGTGTATATTTCTGTATCCTTTATTTTGTAGGATTTTTTTTCCTTTTCATGGATGGCAAGTTCTCCCTCTAAGGCGATTTGGAAAAAGGGAATTGTGGGATCTATGGTTGACGTGGAAATTCCTGACAGACTGTGAAAGTGGTTTTTCCACTCTCACCAATGCCATTTGTCACAACCATGCATTAGCCTATGATTAAAGTATGACATTATCTTATCTAGACAAAATCCTCTTCTTTTTATCACCCTATATGCTGCTGGTATCATCCTGGAGGGTCAGTTTCAAACATATTATGGCTTCTCCATAGGGTCACTAAGGTTCAGCCTGATAGTGCTCTATGCAACTGTCACACCATCGGCCCATAGATTTCCCTTTAGCGCTTCATAAAGCAAACCAGCTCAGACACTTCAGTTGCTACCCTAAGCTCCAGAAGTCCCGCTCTTATTACAAGGGCTTTAAACCTTCCATGATGGTGATGATGTATGTGTTACCATCAGATTAAAGTCCTTTCTGTGTAACAGCGCAATGTCTCATAATACTGCTGTGTGAGAGGTCATGTCTCAACATCCATTTGGGTGAGAACAACACAAATTTTTACTTCAAAATATCCGCCCCCTCATAACGAATTAGAAACTTTTTGAAAGTGTGTCAGATATCTCAGATTGATATTTTCGATTTCTGTTGTTGTAACATTTGGAGAATTCTGGATTCTAAAATGAATTAAACATCGTTTTGACTGTATTTCACTGAAATGCTTGTTATGCCATTGGGGTAAAAGGGTCCACATAAACCTCACCCAATCCTATACCTAGTATGCCTGATTTTGCACAGAAATTCCTAGAAAAGGGTCGATACTCTACACTTGTGCTGTTGCTATGACATCTGGTCTTAAGAGGAGCTTGGTGGCTCATGTAACCATCTCAAGGCTGTGTAGTGTTTCAATGCATTATGTCCATGATTGTTTTGGAGAATGAATGCAGCCCTGGCGAGAGGGAGGGACGGAGGAGACAAGATAGAGAGGGGAGGGAGGGAGGGTGAGGGAGTCGGGTGAATAGGTAGGCCGCATGTGGGGGTCAAAGGGAACATGCCATCTTTTCTCTGAAGCCCTCATACAAATTCACTGCTATAATGATGTTCAACTGTAATTTACTTGACAGAGTGACACTTTCATAAGGCCAAGGCATGGGTTGCCATCAGCGCACATTATTAACATTTGATTAACCTAGCAGTGGCTTTAAAGTCTACGATGTCGGTAGGTTGACAGGTTTGTAAGTAGTATGACATATTCCCCAGGCAAGATTTGCCCTGGGGAATAACAACAGTAAAGATCCTGCAATGCATTGAGCGGAAAGCTGCACTCCATGACATTACACACATCTGCTCCCACGTTTGGGGAATAATGAAACATGTACTGGGCTATTCTCATATTAATTTCCCCGCTAATAAGTTTCCCCCTCTTTTTAGCTACCATTGATAATGTCAACCTGTTAACCTTTATCAATTGCCAGGATCCTATGCATTTGATATTATTGACTACATTAAAGGAGCATTCTCACTACTCACACTTAACAGGTGGAGGACTGGACAAGAGATACAGCCTGGCCCGTATTTCTAGGCAGCCTGTTAATGCAGGCTGCCCAGCCTGGTTTAGCAGGCCGGGAGTCTTTACAGGCAGGGTGTTAAATCAGGTTGTTCACACTCTCCCAGCACATCAACCTGATATAGCAGGCTGGGAGTCAGGCTTTCACACCTTCTCCTAGCATATACAGCTGCTATACCATGCTCTATGTGCCCAAAACAGACAATGTACAGATTTAAACTTGTAATTACTCATGAATGCAATGGACCATGCACTAATTGCATCTATAATTTGGTAGGTAATATATTGATTTAAATACTAAAGGGGGCTTTATTTTTCGCAAATATCATATAAAAATCGCAAATAGGGTTACATGAAAGCTATGGTAAAAACACAGTGCTGTAGCTATACAACCCTGTATACCAGGCTGTGTGACCTGTAATAACGGGCTGGGTGCGTTTTACAGGCTGTACTGTTACTCCAGGCAGTCTTCCACCTGCTTAACCACATAGTAGAACAGTATTAGAATTGTCAACGGGATACGCTCGGTGATCATGCCACTTTAATTCTCCAATTCTTAGATGTTCTCCTCTTTAGTTTATCACGGAGTAGGAATGCTAGTTGATTTAAATAGCAAAAAATGAACATCTATATTCTCTGGGTTTGAACTCCAGTCAAAGGCTATGTCGATTTACTCATTTTGTCAATTTTTTCAGAATATAATGTTGAAAGTTCAAATCTTCTTATAGTTCAGAACACTACTCTCCCTGCTTAAATAAGTGCAGATGGAGTTTAATATTTTATTATATCCACACAACAACTAACACAGGGATTCTCTTTTAATCTGTCAAAAATATTACTGTTGAACAGTGTTGAGACACTTCTCAACAATTAAAGGGGAGCTTTTTTCGTTTTAGTGTGTGATTGAAGGATTCGGTTATTACCTTTGATATTGCATATCAATTTGAATCAAGGTGATACCTTAGCTGCAGTTAATTACAGCCAGTGCAGATGTGGGGTCGGAAACAAATTTTATTTTGGGGAGGTTTCTTTTTCAAGCCATCACTACTCAGGGAGATTGCTCTAAACACTATGTCTTTGGAATCAGGTATTCTTGGATCTTTAGGCTTTACTCTCTGCTGGAAATTGGTGAAATGAATCAAATGCAAGAGACAATGTTATGATTCATAAAATGGCCTATGTAGCTATAGCATTATCTTGTACATTTTGATATTTCCCTAGACGATGAGGAAATGAATTGGGTGAAAGGACTGTCAGCAATACATTACAAACCTGTTTTACATCAAATGCGTACATCCAATTACCTGTATTCATGCAGACCCATCAGCCATTTATTTTAGCATTTCACCTTTTTCTAATGATCACCAAACCTTGAGCTCATTAGTTGCATATACCATCCTTCTTTCCCACCTTCCCAATGCTTCCTGCACAAGAGATTAGCCTAGAATAGAGTCACAGTAAGCAGGTGGCAGCAGAGTACCACGGGTAAGACAAAGTGTCTGGGAGTCCTAGCCCTGTGAAGGAGTAATGTGATGGATCTAATTAGAAATTGGATATGGTAATATGTATTTTTTGTCTCAGCTCAGCTTACAATCGTATTCACAGGAATTCTTACGTACCCACAAAGTTGCTATATAAACTGAGTGGATTGACATTGAGAGCCTTATTAGTAGCATGGTAGAACTCCTGTTGACTACCAGATTCAGGAAAGAAAGCTTGCAGTTAGCAATTCTATATTGTCTATTCCCGGCTATTAACCAACTTCTCCCCATAACCCGCAGCCCAACTTTTAGAAAAATTATAACTTGCACCGAGGACCTGAAAATCACCATTTTAGTACTGTAATATACTTTTGAACCCCATTTGTATTACCCGCATCTATACTTTGAGAATATTGTATAACCCTCAGGTTTCAAACATGTACATATATATTTTTGTATATCCTTCACATTGTAGGGTTTTTCATCTCTCTTTTCCAGCTAGCAAGCTCTCTGTCTTAAGCGACTTTTTAGAAATAAAAAACCAAAGGGGATTGGAGGATCTAAAGTTGATGCAGTGATTATTGACAGGCTGTTGATTTGATTTTTCCACCCTCACCTTTTCCATTTGCTACCACCATGAATTCACCTATGATTAATGCATGGCATGCTTCATCTAGATAATATCCTCTTCTTATCACCTGATACATGCTGCTGGAAGATCTTCCTCAGAGGCCAGTTTCAAACATGTTACAGGTACTGATCTATGCTTCATCTCCACAGTCTCACTATATCACACTCTCAAGGTGTCACACCATTTACCCATAGATCTCCCTATAGTACTGTGTAGAGTAAACAGGCCGGGGCACTTCACTTGGTACCCTAACGCTCCGGAAGTAATACTCTTGTTACAAGGGCTTTCAACCTTTCATGATGGTGGTGATGTACGTGTTTCCATCAGATTAAAGGTCCTGTTTGTGCCACAGCACATTGTCTTATACTGGTGAGATTTGTCGTCAGAACATCCATGTGGAAGAGAACAACACAAGTTCTTTTACTTTAAAATATTCTCCCCAACATAATGAATTTGTAACTTTTTGAAAGTGTGTCAGATATATCAGATTGATGAGGGAGATGGGCAGGTAGGTAGGCCGTGTGGGGGTCAAAGGTTACATGTCATCTTTTCTCTGAAGCCCTTATCCATATGCACTGCCATAGAGATACCATAGAAATGACATTCAACTGTAACATATTTGACAGCATGACAGTTTCAAAAGGCTTGGGTTGCCATCAGAGCAAATTTTAAAGGTTTTATTAACCTAGCAGGGGCCTTATTGTCCACAATGTCAGTAGGAGGACAGGTTTGTAAGTAGTATGACATATTCTCCAGGCAAGATTTGCCCTGGAGAATAACAACAGCAAAGATGCTGTAATGCAGAAAGCTGCACTCCTTGACAATACACACATCTGCTCCCACGTCTAGGGAAATCATTTTTGCATGACTATCAAAACATGTACTAAACTATTCACATATTAATTCCCCAACTTATAAGTGTCCTTCTCTTTCTAGCTACCATTGATAATGTCAACCTGTAAGCTTTTCCAGTGCTACTTCATTGAAAATACCAAAGGGACATCTAAATTTTCTTGGTTTGAACTTCAGCCATCTCATTTTACTCATTCTGCCGAATATTTTATCATTGATAACCAGTTCCCTATTCTATTTATGTTTCCAGGTCTCTCCTACGGCTGCTCTTTCCCTTTCTTGCTACCCTCTCATTCACTATGTCTGTCTCTGTTTTGAGCATAATGGAATGCTAAATCCTTTAAAACATTACTCTTCCAGCTTGAATAAGTGCAGACAGAGTTTAATCTTCCATTCCACATGACATTTAACACAGGGAATATTTGATGTGGATGATGTTGAGAAACTTCTCAAGTGTTTACAGAAAAAGAGAGCCTTTTAGTTTGAGTGTGTGATTGGAGGATTCTGTTATTACCTGTGATATTGCATGTTAATTTGATTCAAGGCGGTCCATTATCTGCGGTAAATTACAGCCACTGCAGACGTGGGAGCAAAGACATTTTGTATTGTTCTATTTCAAGCCATCACCACTCGGGAGATTGCCCTTGACAATATGTCCTTGTAATCAGGTATTTTTGAATCTCAAAGATCATCCCTTGTCTGCCTTCAAACAGAGACTGAAACCTAAAATTAATCAAGGGGATGAAAGCAAATTATGATGAGTAACATCTTACTATAAATCTACTGTTCACTGTTAGAAAGGGAGTCTCATCCATTACGCTCTGTTAGGCGTGTATTCCACCAATGTCGGTCGTCCGAGATTTCGTCATCCAATAAAAGTCGATAATGTTAAACTTATGGATGAATCTTTCCAACAAAAAAAAGAATCATGGCTGATTCTGTCAGTGGAATACTCCCTTTACTCGCAGTCTTGTAGGCCATTCATGACTGCATCCGGGTGGTCCTACTGTGTCATCTTAGTTGGTGCCAACAGTAATAGTAGGTACCAAAGCTTGGGCTAACACTGTGCCCCTAGCTAGGTAGATTCACCATTGGTCGAACACATACTCTGAGAAGGACAGTGCCATTTGTAACTATTGTAAACAACTAATTCTAGCGTTTGAAAAGAATAACAACTAAACTTAACTATTACTTACAAATAAAGGGTTCATCTTAGGGTATGTGTCCGTCCCCACGTGAATCTACCCTGCAGTAAATTTTCAAATATCCGCGAAAATACGTACAAAGCAAATATTTATACAATATTGAATTAAAAAGCCAAATTTAGGAAATCAAAGAATTTTGATACCAGTGAAAATGTCCTATTCGCGGAAATGTACACGTGTGAAAATATCTACATTTATAATTTTGGCTAAGGATCAACCAGGACCATAAACTACAAGGACATTAACGACATTCCTTATACAAGCACAGTCCTTATAACATTGTATTGAACTATTTGTTTCACTCTAATATATATGTATAAGAGTGCACCAAGAAAAGAGGCCCCATAGAAACAGCATATAAAGAAATCCGATCTCTGAATGAAAAAGAAAAACACACTCCTCTTACATACCATACAAGGAATTTAGCAATGCTTTTTATCCTGTAGGGACTAACGAGAAGAAAGCGGAATGTATGGCGGGAGCTCTCTAGGACCTCCCTCTTTCTGATTATTTCCTGCTGGCCCCCCTAGGACATGACAGATTGCCCTTACCCAGCAAGTACAAAAGGCCAATTTACATGGAGTTCCTGGGGCTTTCCTCAGTTCCTGGGGAAGGTGAATGAACTAGAGTAGAGTAGACCAGGGTAAGCTCTTCCCTACACAGATTATATAAAAGCCCTTAGTCTGTAGTGGCTATCCCAGGTTGGTCATAGGGACATTGGTCAGGCATGACCAATTGCTATTCAAAAATGACTGAGGCAAAACAACATATGACTAATGCCTTACTCAAAAGGACTTAGCCTGAAAAAGAGAGACTAAGGTGAGTTGGTCAGTACTGACCAGTCTGACAATATTAGCTATTAAACCTAGGTTGTTTGTATAGTAAGCCAAAAGATGACTAACTTGGTTAGGCACAGGGTTAGGCAATATAGTGACTGGTCATATTCTGTGCCAAAGAATATCAGTGCACTCTCTTACCCCACGCTGCAGTAGGAATCTTTGCCTAGGAGGCCTTTGGCATAATAATGTAGTAATTATGTATTCTCCGACAAAAGAAACAACTTAAACTAGGAAACACTCTATAGGGAAGAAGTCGCATGATCTCTGATGTATCAGCAACAGATGGCCATACAAGAACTAGTCTCAACTTGTGATAAGCTTCTGAATTGGTCGTCAGCACGTTAGGCTTTTGTAAAACAAAACATGCATTATTTCTCCGTGGTCATGGGCCTGAACATCTGACCTTTTTAGAAGAATACTGATTTCTAAATAGTGTGTTGGTTCGTGGTTATTCTAGGCTGACAGCAACTAGAACGGCAGTTTCCAGGTGCGAGATTAAAAAAAAAAGACTTTTATTCCTGATTGAATATAAGTACTCACATTTCCATGTAAGAAACAACCAGTATAGTAATCATATACAGCTTTGTCCGCACTGTAGGACAAGTAAATCTCGTCGCCAGTCGGGCCCGGACGGACTGCCCTCCGGAGTTAATAACCAGGTCTTATACAACTTCCTATCTAGGTCACATGGACAGGTCAGGGTCAACCTCTCACCTGAGAAGCGGCACACGGTCACCTGGAAAGGACCCAAATCCTCTCCCGGAAACTAGCTTCCAGGTAAAGAAGCCAAGCAAACAGTTGGTGTTATTCGGAAATACCATACATAGAGATACTGTATAATATAGTACTCCTACAATAGATTACCCATGTCAGCGGTCTTTGCGAAAACATTTTCACCAAGCAAGACATTTGGTCCTTCAGTTTGCCAATTTTTCAGGACTGGATAGCAAAATCAAAGTCTTGCATAAAATTTAGGGTAATTTATTATCTTATTATAGTTAATGCTAAAAGAAAAAGACTTTACACTGCCTAAAATATTAGGGTGTCTTTCTGACTTCCAACTTCAGTTCTACTTTGAATATTTGAAAAAAATCTTTCAGTTCTGAAAAGCCCAGAATCTACAGGACATCTGGTATGGCTACACCAGTCATTTTACCGGACTAGAGCCATTCTAGGCGGACATTGGCACTGTCCCATAGGATTTTGCAAAGACTGATGTCACTGTAAATCTCAAAAGGTGTACCTATATTGATGCATTATATAACAGATTTGAAAGAATCAACACATAACACTACATTTTATATAATGTAGGCATAAAGGTTGAGGCAGCAGGTTCCTGTATTTCGGCAACAGTGAAGGGGACACCTGTAGAAGTATAAGTTAAAATTTGGGAGGGTGCTTTTATTTCAAACAATGGATGGGGGACAGGGCAGAACCCCCATACATCAATTGTCATCTATGCACCTACTGAGTACCACCCCTAATACCATACAGGTGTGTGTACACCACTCCCCTTCCTAGGGGCTGAGAAAAGGACCAATATCCCTCCAAATCATTTTGCAGCTTGTAATGGGCGAGGAAGTGTGCAACTCCCAGGGGAAAACGGGCACTTCTGTCCAGGATTACAAGATGGTACCCAAAGACGTTATTAGGTTATATGAGAATCTATTCCTGTCAACCATTATTCAAATTATTGCCACCACAAAATGTAATCTTAATTGCAACGTCTGTAAACATTATCAGCCACAGTGGGGATCATCTGTTCAACTATCAGTTTCTCCTTTATAATATCGGTGCAGATCTCCATATCAAGTTTAACCTTCCCTTCAATATTGATGGGTTCCTATGTAGGATTCAAATATCTCTCGGGAGGAAAGAGCATATCTTGTCAGCTTTGGGAATAGTGAATGCAGATGCATGCATCCAAAGTTGCTATGTGTACAACTGTATTGATGCATGTACATACATGGAGTCAGGCAGAGACTACTTGTCAATTGTCACATTCTTCAAAGCAAATCACTCGTGGGAATATATATTGTTAGCTATGTATCTTCATATACTGAATGGACTTGGCCTAATCAAATATATTTTAATGTGTCGATAAAAATGAGAATGAGAATATTGGAATTGGTGTATGTTTCTAATCCAACAAAATAAAATATTGACAAAAAATATGGTTATATTTCCTCAGTTTATTGTAATATTTTTTTCACTTAACAAAGCCCTACAGTATGATGTCAATGCAGCAGGCATGGGTTAGGGCATCTGGCCTAGGAGTGCATAAAAAACAGAGGGAGGCCTTTGAGCTTCTTTAGGGTTAATGGTCGTCATGTGTCACAAATGGGTATTTTTGCCAGTGCTCTCCAAAAAGATCCGACATTTTACAATACGAGTGATCCATCAATTTTTCAACATCAATTTTTCAACATCACGCTAGATTAGTTTCAATATCATTTTACACAGATATTTGATTTAAATTCTGTGTTAGGCTATTCTAAAGAGATATTACAGATTCAATTCAATGTCCCGAATAAAAAAACGCCAAACAAAACTGTGTTTTTCCATTCTAGACTGTTAACAAAGATCAATATTTGTGGGTAAGTTTTACTCACTAATGCCATCCAATTCATTTAATAAAAAGAACTTAAAACTCTCAGGGCAAAATTTTCTGTTAAGCATTTCAGAATCAACATGAAGCTTTGGACACAAAATGTGTTGAGTGAAAACATGCAGAGCGTCCTGCTTCTTTGAATCCCCTTTTAAAACACAGATTATGGATGAGAATTATTTTGTGTGACAACTTGCCACCACTTTTACTACAGCTTTATTTGTTCTCGGGACACGTATGTGAGCTGGTGCACATGAATTCATGAAAGTGAAAAGATGTGACCGAGTTGAAACAAAAAAAAAGAAGCTTTATGTACACATGGGCACCCAATTGGGATCGAACTGCCAGGGATTGAACCCAAAGTGCCCTTCCCTTGGCTGTTTACCAACACACATGTTACCGGATTAGAACGTTAGGGGAGCAGTGACTACCCAAGCGAACCACCCCTGTGGTCCTATCACTCGCGCACAGAGACCATTGATCCCCTACACTAGTTTCTAAATTCTAATATATGCACACGCTCAGGCTCATAATGATGACTTATTCACAGTCATAATTACTAGAGGTGTGTCATCCAATTAACATGAATGCATTATTTATGATTGGTTTTGTTATAGGAAAGTCAGTAGTGAATATCAACAGGATGGTTCATCTCATCTGGGACATGATATAGATCTGTTCTATCTGCGATACGAATCATAATAATCATATTCATAAGGAAAAGCAATATTTCAAATTGCCATTCACTAAAAGCAATCAGTTTGCTTCATCTGTGGTCATTTAACCAACTTTTTGCCATCCATGTGATTTATAACGGACAGCAGGACAGTGGAACTGATTCAATATATCACAATAAATGTCACGTAACAGCGGGATGCTATTTAATTGTTGGGTCTGGAATAGAATAATCGTCAATAGCATGTGACATGCAATTAAAGTGGATCTGTGATTGGACTTTTTTTTTTTTCGTAATATATCAAGAGAGGAACAGAGTGAGGGAGGTTTTTTTAAAGGGGAAAATAAAAAGAAAGCTAGCAAGGAATGAATTGAGGATTATGGAAAAACGTATATATATGATGGGAACACTAGATATCTTGTTTAGGGTTCTGCAACTGACTTACAAAACTAACCAAAGATAATTATCGGTGAATTGGGCACTCAATTATAGGACAATAATATGCCACAGTCGTCTTTCCAAATGTCTCTAGGGGAATTGATGTGCAGTAGATCGCTATATGTAATTGCGAGTTGCAATTTAGATGAATTAGTGGGCTTATACATTTTTACAGGATTCCATCTCCCCAATGTAGTATCAAACCCCCTAAGTGTATCCATTGGTGGCATTAGACTGCACTTATCACCTGTGTAATTCCAGCAATTGATGTACATGTACCCACCCTCAGATTGTGCCACCATTAGGTAGGAAGATAAGGGTAAGAAGCCTGAGATGGGCACCTGCTTAAGGGGTATTCTTTCTCTATCCTATCCTATATTCACAATTATCTTAAGGAAAAAAACATCATGAATCTAAACTACATTAGTCTGGTATATAGGTCCAAGGGAGCATGGTGTTGGATGCACAAGCTATACAGGCTGTCCAACAAACATGAAATCAGTGTCAACTTGATGCTATAGGCAGTATTCCACTGAGACAAATCGGCCGAGATTACGTCATCAGACGAGATTTGTCCATAGGTTTAACATTATAGACTTTCATCAGATGGCGGAATCTCGACCCATTCGTCTCAGTGGAATATTGCCTTATGCTGTGTTAATAGTGTGGCCAAATCGGTCGGTAGACAATGAAGCAATTCAACTATTCTTTCTACCTGACTGCCCTGATGTGTCTGACTCCCGCCATGTACCTGACTCTCAAATGAACCTGACTCCCCTAGGTAAAAAGATATCATGGTCATTACCATGGTTTACAAGTCCGCACCATGGTTTATCATTTTTTTACAGCATTGTACTGTAGTATAATACTGTAAACCAGTGTATCTATTGTACACCTGATAAACTATAGCTGCATTTACCACTAATGTAAGCAAGAGTTAGCTGATTAAAGGAGCATCATTTGATACCATAGTTTACTACAAACAGTTCTGCAAGGATGAAACTCACAATTGACCATGATGATTGGATAATTGTCAACCATAGTTTGATATGATATATATATATATATATATATATATATATATATATATATATATATATATATATATATATATATATATATATACATAGTAATACTTTTTACCATGATAATATTATATTATTGTTGATACTATGATTTACCATTGTATTTTAATACTATAATAAACAATTGTTTTTATATCATGGTATATTGTGGTTAACTCAGGTGAATCAGTGTTGTTACACTAAAATTATATGCAACTATTAAATATTATAGTATCATATTCACTGCGGTATACTACAATGTATTTAGATGGCAGAAAACTTTGGTTTTGAGACTACAATTTACCATACTTGAGTTGGGTATAGTAGAGTAATTACACGTAAATCTAGTATGTGAAACTATGGTATACTATTGTATTATCCTACTACGATATACCACAGTGTTTCTCAATCATGGCAAACTCTGGGTTTGATATTGTGGTTCACCAACAGAAGATGTGCAGATGGGGTTGCACGTTGTGGGCTATTGGCATCATACACCGAGTACTCACACCTGCAGAGGTGTGGGCGGCCTAAGATGTCCCTGGGGGTGCAGGTGGTGAGATAGATAGAGAGAGAGACAGAGAGAGACAGAGAGAGACAGAGAGACAGAGAGACAAATCAGGGAATATAATGAAGAAATCTATTCAAAATATTCCCAAAAGGTATGTATAGGCTTCATGCCCTAATAATATTTCGATTGAATATCTGGAATAAGGATATGTAAACACATGTACAAAATCTGTACAAAATGTGCACCGAATGCCCCTGTTTACGCAGAGCTTGCCACAATGACTAAGTGTCAGATTTCTTTGACATCTAGAGATAATTAGCAACATCTCTACATCAGTGTTATATTGCACTCTTCATTGACAGGTAAACAGGTTTGTCACCTTTATAACTACTAACTATCTAGATGATTGACCTTAACTAGCAGCCAGTGCAGGCAGATCATATTAACAAATATATGTGGGCCATGGTCTGTGCTGCGTAGTTGGATGGATGTTCTTTAAGAGCCGTAAAGTGATTCAATGTTTCATAATAGTTTTTATGCTAATGGCCACTCCTTTGTTGGTTCATACAGTTGAATTGTATGCTATGAGGGAATGTATTTGAACTACACTACATTGTGTTGGATACTTCATATTGTTGAGAAACAATCTTAAATCTACACGAATTATTAATTTTAAACTGTATGCTCATTATCTAAACATGTGGGCAATGTGGGTAATGCCCCTTCTAAAATGTAATAATTTTTTCTTTTTGTTGAAAATGTCACTTTATTGGCTTCATAAGTGTTTCATTTTCAATTTGATTCTGTAACAGAAATTATTCTGAAACCTTGGTGGATTGTGTGGGTGTCTATTGCGTTGTGGAGGTGTGGAGGGTGTTCTAATCAGCCACTGATACTCCGCTCAATGATCCCTAATTCACTTGTGACATGAGATTATGAAATTAAATTTTGGGAGAAATAGCTCACGGGAGAAAGAACAGGGAACATGTTGAATCAAATTTTTCTTTTCGTTTGTAATGTTGCTTTCATTTAAGAACTGCTGTTTATCTTTTTTTTACGTCGTTTTACATTCTAGTAAATAGGTTAAAGATGCCATGAGCTGGCAACTTAATAAGCACAGTCAATCATATTCTATATTTGGAAATAGAGAGAGAAGATATAACAACATACTGGACTAAATTGTATCTCATGTATCAGTCTATACAAAAACCTGCCGGACACCGGCTATAGCCGCCTAAAAGCCTGTTGGACTGGTAAAATGTCTGTGTCTGCAAGCCCCAATGGCTGTGATCCTGGGCTACATGTCAGTTTTTACGGCTAGTAAATCGGACCATTATTAAAGATTCTAGAGAGTAAATTAGAAAGCCTGGATATTTTGAAGAAAGGTACCCAAAATGATACAATTGTAATTATCAAAATGATTTGAATACCAGTAACCTCTATTCATCATCACTTCCTATGTAAATTCTAGCTTTGTAATCATTCTTTTGATACCTGGGTATCGGGGTCTGCAGACATTTAGCCGGGCCTGCAGAATAACAAATCTGCAGGAGCGAATGTCCTGCACGGGGAAAAACTTTTCGTATAGACTGATATATCAATCTTTCATATTTGGCAAAAGAATAATATTGTATGGCAATCGACATTTGAAGGTCATACCTATGTTTTTTCCCTTTATATCCCTGTCAGTAACAGTATAATGCATAAATACAGAGTATTCAGCTGTGTTCCCATTTTACTGTGTAGTAGCTAAGTTACAATGATGCAGCCACACAAGCAAAGTGCTACACCTGAAGATCAGGTAACAGTAGATATAGACCTAATGATACACATGACTTGTAGGTTCTCTACATTTGTCTGTCATCAAATGACTTCATCAAGTCCATATAAACGTTTATAAATGTGACTCATTGTAGAAGCTATGCTTTGCAGAACAAAGTACCAATTGCATATGTAGAGGTAGCATGTTCCATTTAGGGAAGCGCCGATTTACAATAATGGTATCATTATTTTAGAAGGCTGCTATCTGCCATTTAGTGGTATGATAAGTCCACTATATGGAAAGGTACTACATTGAGCTACTCTAAATCTACTTTAGGTAAGTACTAAATTCTGATCTGCTGATTGACTGTAGATGACCAATGAGACCATGATAAAAGATGTGAAAACCTGCCTCTAGCTATTTATCTCTGTGATGAATCTAAGTGAACGACATGTCTGCGTCCTGGCAACATTAATCTAATCAACAAAGTAGAACCAGAGCGACCCAGTGGCAGTAGGAAGTACCAGAAATCCACACCAGAGTGCGAGTGTAATTAGCTTCAGAGATTTACACTTTACCTCATAAACACTTATCAGGATCCACTACTCCTGATCACTGAAAAATGGAACAAACTAGTGACTTTCCGGACTACTATGATGCTGAAACGATTGTTCCTGATATTATGCTGGTGCATTGTTTTGATTATAAGATAAACATTTTCTGCTTCGTGATGGAGATATCGGACCTAACTATGGATTAAAAGAAGAGGAGAGCACCCTGACCACCAATAGACAACTTATATTAGTATATTCATATTGTGAGGGTTTCCTAGTACGCTGCTGGGTTACTCATAGGACTTTATTTATGGTTCCTTGGAGCCTATTTATTCAAACTGCCAGACAGTGTTCAGAGTGAAAGTATTTATAAGACATGACTCCTGTGAAAAAGACAACAGATCTGTAAACCAAAGTATTCATAACAAAGGTATGTGTGTGGTATATTCCAGATGTATGATGTTTTTGTGGTAATCTACTTTGTTGTGTCGATGTTTCCTGTTATGTGCTATACATGTCGGGTTTACGTGTGAACTGACTTATCACACTACTAAAAGCTGTATTGTTAATGTAAAAAGTCTTTTTGATGACTACTAGTTTTTTTTATCAATGTTGCACCTGGGATTAGTACACACAGTTCCTGGGAGAGGATTCGGATCCTCTCTTGGTTTCCGTGTGTCATCCACAGGTGAGTGGCCGACCTACACCTGCATAATATAATATTGACTGATATGGACCCTACATGCACTGTTTAAATACAAGACGTTTGCCTAATGAGTTTTGTAGTCATTATTAAGCCACTTAATAGGAATCTGAAGGGTGATGGCACGTACCTCTGACTGTAGCGGGTATTCTGTGGGTTGGTGGGCATGTGGAGCTATAGGCGTGTAGAGCTGTTGTCGGTAGGATGAGTTGTAGATGAGGCCTGCTCCCTAAGGTAATTATAGCAACCTGCAATATACAAGACACTGCATTATTTACGTCCAATAACTAGGGTGTCTTTAGGCTCATTTTCCATAAGCCGATTTGCGGGTGCTATCCATCGGTAAACTCACTACAACTAGCGATCATGGCCGATCGGTCGGCTGACTGTAGGCTATGCTATAATTTTGCCTACACATCTACCATATTCACCATAGCCTATAACATAAATGAGACCATGTGACCAGATTCCTCTCTATTGAGCGATATTTAATAAAAACTAAAATGTGCATGTCCGACCAGCAGCTTATCAGTGAGGTACTGCTGCAGGTGCCGGTGGCTATAGTAAGTTGATAGCCGGATATCTAGATCGCGTTTCACCCTTGGGTATTAGGAACATGATAAATACTGTTTTAGGCTCCGCAACCTTACCCGGCTAAACAGGGCGGCCCCTGGATATAATAATTATGCTTATCCAATTGGGAAAAAGAGGATCCTTTTAGCATTTTTGAGGCTTTTTTAGACAATTTGATGATTTTTGAGATATGAGTGTGGTCCCTGATAAGTATTCTAAACTATCCATGCCTAAGAACCAATGCTCAACTAGATATCCCTCGAACTTCGGTGTATGCATACATACCTTCAATTAAGATTTGGATAAAGATTCATGTGAGTAGTTAATCTGTGGTGAAGCAGGGTAATATACGGTCAAGAGACCCTCTGGTTTGTGTAAACCAATTCACCCATCAAGGGTTTAGTGTACACTGCATTTATATTGTACTTGTATTGGAATAAAAAGGAAAATGGCCAATATCCAAAGGCTCTGTATTCAGGGCTCTGTAGTCAATCTGTGTATACAAAAACAACCTAAAATGGAGGGCCGTGTGTTTTTTACAAGGCTTGTGCAAACCGGCCCCAGTTTAACAGGATACAGGCATGGCCTATTGTGCCCCACGGAACTTCCGAGGAAAATTTCTTCATACAGGTGGCCCTATGGGAAGGGCTTTGACCATGGCAACAATATGAGCGATAATGATTGACCTTGAACTTCTGACCCCCCACTCATGATCAGACTACTTAAGTACCAAGGCACAAGTTGATCGTGTATTGAGTGCCAATGATCTGCATAGACTGTCATCTGATAGCCCAGATCACATTTCGATGGATATTATTTAGTGAACAAAACAGATGCAGGCATCCTGCAATGCCTACACCCATTGCCATCTAGATGTTCACAATTCTAGGATTCATTTAAAAAGACATTAGTAATGCTTAAGCAAGAGTGAATAAGTTATAAAGCAGTGTTGTTAAAATTGGGGAGGACTAACTGGTTAGTACTGGTTTTAATCCCCAAGGGGAGTACCAGCCTTCTTGCTGTGACGCCGTGATGTCACTGCTGGCCGCTACTACACCAGATATGGACAGTTAACATTTTTTTCTACTTCTATTTTATTTCAATTATCATGGTAGCATGTTAATAAAAAGGCTGTCTATCCAGCGGCGCAGATCCCAAACAGTTGTGTCGTCTCACTTCCTTTGGATAGATTGATATTCCAATTCCAGCAATATATTCGACTCAGGGGATCTCTTAATGAAAATTTGATATTAATTATATAGTATAGTAGTACAATGAGCACCTGGCTATAATTGTATATTAGTATGATAGCACCTCTCTGTGACATTACATTACATGACCTAATAGTCCTGAGGGTGATTGTGTGTCTTCATTAGCGGTATCTGAATCAGCACTACATAAATTGGTAATTCTAGCTTGTGGCTGCCAACAGGTAGAATGTATCATCAATGAATGAGCCTAATGGGCACATACTCAGAAAAGTCAGCGGCATTGTTGCTAAAACCACCCTCATGTGCTTGACTTTCAGGTGAGGTTGGTTTCAGCGACAATGACGCTGACGAGTATGCCGTATTGGTCGCCTGGCATCTATACGAAACTTTTATCCCAGCTCCTAAGCAATACCATTTGATTTCTACAACCCTAGTGAAGAATGACTTTTCAAATATGGACCACCAGAATATCTTGTACATCTTATACAGTATCGGAGAAAAGAAAAGAAAAAGAACTGACCTGCCAGGTCTAGTTTCTACGACCATATTATTTTGAAATCAATTGTTTGGCCAATTATTCATATCTTTTAACAAATTCTCGGTTTCAGCCATCCCAACACTAGTCTCAACAATGGGCCGACCGTAGCATATTTCCCCCAAATTTTAGGTCTTTTTTATCATTAATTTTCAACAACTCTGAGCAAGATGAACGAACTTTCAAGGTTTTAAAAGGAAAGTCCTACCTACCCTAGATTTTTGTACCAGGTTGCCTGAAACACATTTTCTTTTACCTAGGTCAAAAAGGAATCCAATTTTGCCAAACCAGTGGCTTTTCTAGGGCATTTTCAATTTCGAAATAACCCTATATTAGACAACGACAGTAGATTTGAGGTCCCTCTCTCCTATTCTAGATAACATTGTAGCGGAACAGGCAATCATGGATGTAGTGAGCCCACTACACTGTTGATAAGTGAAGTATTGTCTTCACATTGTTGTCACTGGTTGAAAAGTCCCTAATTAGATTGCAAAGTGTTCATTTGCTTGCAGTATCTTAATTAGTGGCCATGATCTCTTAACTTAATTTTGACATGTGACTTGAGCAAACAATGCTAGAATCAGAGGACAGGGAGAACAGGCAGGGTAACTGGTACTAGACCATAACAACACATTGCCAACATAACACGCAACCTTCACCTTTACCTGTGACATGTCTTTAGAAATCAAGCTAGACAAAGTGTAGATACTTCCAGCTGTGCCACCTTTCAGGTTTAATGGAGCTCCACGGGTACTTGCACTCTGTTTTGTTTGCCAGAATACAGGAATAGATCCCTCCTGGTTCCCTTTACGTAAATCTAATCACCTATTCATATATACTATAGCTAGTGTCTGAGGCAGCCACATATCAATGGTATGCCTGAACTGACTGAAGTGCAAATTATTCTGGTTCTGTGCAGAGGTTTTATATATGTAGTACTAGATAAATACATGAGACATTTTGGCAGATTACAGACAGGCAAGTATCAGACGGGTCTTATTCGTATTTTCCAATCTTACTCATCATCAACGATACTCGTGACACGGGGTATGGAACGCGCTGATATCAGAATCAACCATAATTACGTCAGAAATATTTCAGTGGAAATAAATATTAAATAGGGACCTGTGACTGTGCACTGAAAAAATAAGTGTGGTGTTTACCATAAGGTTTTAGATATAGCTTCAGCATTCTGCACCTTGCAAAATTATCTTAGCAATAGGAAAAAAAGTATGACTGCTTTTTAAGAAGTTGATCCCCTAAATGGAATTCCACACTACAGAGGTTGTTAACACTTGACACCATGGCCACTACCCACTAAGGAACTCTAGTTAATCATATATAAATGCAATTATGATGATTATGAACATATCCAATTGGGGAATGGTCATTTTTTGAGAATCAGGTGGGAGGGTTTGTAGATTTCGATGTGAGGAAGTCAACATCCATAAGCAGTTAACATTTTTCGCATCCCCATTGACTCCCTTCCCCTGAGAGGTCTTCAAAAATAATTGTTGGATATCAATCTGCTGATTATTTTACCAATGAAATATTGTGAGAGAGGGACGCAAACTCTAAAAAATCGTATTTTCTTGAAATGATAAAAACTATTCTCAGCTATGTTACCTAGCCAAACCCACCAGCCCCGCTCACTCCCTGTGTTCTCAAAAAAGGACTGTACCCTAATTTTACATAACTATAATAATCTTGACTAATTAGAGAAAAGTAGAAGTGGACCATCATTATAATTAGAGGAATAATTACTGTATGATTTTCCTCTACAGCTGATTACTGTCATTTGCTAGAAGCAGGTGTTTGCAGAATCCATACACTGAAAACCATACACTGAAAACCCATCAATTTAACCCTTTAAGGACGGCATAATGCCTCAATGTATTATGTCCTTGGTCGTCATGATGCATGAATGCACCCCTGGCGAGTAACTTGCCAATGCTGCATTCAAGCACCATGTCGACCCTACAGGATTTAGACACTCCCAAAAGGTTGGCATGGTGCCCCAATGCAGCACCAGGGAGTTACTCGCTGAGGTTGCGTTGGTGCATCATGACGACAAATACCATATTTTAGTCACATCTTTCCTTTAGGGTTAAGAGGTTAGTCGGTGCTTGCTATCCCAGCTTTGCCAAAGGGGTTTTCATCCTACATGGGTCAAATTGACGAACATATTTTCAAAAGTGACTAAGGTAAAACTAATGCCTTAGTCAAAATGACTAACCCTAATACGCACAAAAAATAAAGACTAACCTGACAGCATCGACTAATACAAATTGGTCATATAGAGAGCAAGAAAATGACTGAGAGATATCTATCCAACCTACGTCAGCCAATGCTGTTAGTTAAGTCAAACCCACCTTAGTCTTTTCATTTTAAGATGTATTACGGTTTGTCATTTTGACTTAGGTGTTAGTCTTGCCTCAGCTAATTTTTAAAATAAGTTTGTTGTTATGACTAACCTGGGATAGCCACTACTGACTAACCTCTTCAACCTATAGTAGAAAGATGACTGGTTATCATCTCCATTCACTGTGTTATATGCGATCAGTAAGTCGAACCATGATGCAGTATGTGTGATTACCATATTTAGTCCCCTATATAATGTCCAGAGTACCAGCAAATTATAGCCTTTTTGTCTGCAGCCTTGATAGCCATCTTCCAATGGGCTCTAATAATGCCCTTAGATATAGGATATATGGAGGAAAGGTATGGCGTAGTTGGCTCTGTCCATATTGCTGGCCAACTCTAGTGCATAGCCCACTGATGTCAACTGCACTATATGAATACATAAACATGCAAGAAAGCTAGGAACAGAATAACATATCACAATTCTATACAATTTTGTCATGTGCAGTTCCCTCACAAATATAAGCATGACAGGTGCAGTTATTATATATATATGCATTATTGATTGCGCCTGGGGACCCAACGTTTCTGATACTAAGCTGATCATGAGGGAACAAAGCCTGGGATCGTCCTTACTTATTTATAGTTAGGGATTGAACCTGCTGCAGCAGAGGAGAGATGGCCTTGCTTGTGGGTTCAGCTCACCAAGCATAGGTATCACTGACCTGGCAGACGCTTGGTTCTGATTTAAATCAAATTCCACATGCAGTCCTTCAGTGAATAAAGATGGCTGTACTGGTATGGAAAATCCATGGCAGGTGGCTCCTTCTTTAAGGCCCGTGTCCATTATACGACAAGGAAAGTGGAATATATGGCTGTTTTGATGTCCAGCAATATGTACATATCTGGGAATATATTTTGTAGATATATTCTACTTTAACTGCAGGTATGCTGTGTCCACTAGGCATTATAAATTGCTGCTCAAACTGACCAGGGCAAACATGGACGAGGTTTTACAATAGAATAAACAGCATATATTCCAATTTCTGCACTAAAAATCAAACATGTTAGATATTCAAATGCCCACTTTTGATGTCCAATTTTGACACCTGCATATTGCTATCCCACTTTCGTATTTGAGAATTTTGTCGTCCAGCTGTGTCCACAGGGATACAAAAGATATATTTCATATTTGTATTCAAATTCACGTTTTGACGGACGACAAATGACCTGATATATGCTAGTGGACACAGGCCTTTTAACAAAAGAAAGGGGATTCTATAGAGTTAACCCTACTCTCATGAGATGTATTTGCTTGTAGCACTAGGATTATCAGTGGCATCAATCTAGTGACTATGTATAGCACAACAAATGGGACGCATGCACCTACCAGTATACCCTTACTTCTTCCTTTGTATACTGCCATTTGCTTCCCTAGCACCTGCCACCATGGAGCTCCATCCTATGCTGAGTAACATTATGGTACCAAACCTGAATCAGTATGCTCTACATGAATGTCTGGTTGTATTGTTCCCCTGTTATCTTTCATCCCTATTATCCTCCCTGGTGAATACAAATTTGAATGAAATATCGAAGCTGTTTCAGGTTAATCTAGGTATTTGTTTTTCTATATATATCAACAGATAGCTAGGGGGATAGACTGCATACAAGATTCAGTATAATCTAGTCAATGCAAACAACCCATGGGACTCAACTGGCATATGTCACTGGTTATCGGTGTTGATAGCATGAGTCTACTGCAAGTTTTCAACATAGTTTATTAAGCCTCTCAAATGGCCTCTATGACGAGTTAGCTCCAGACACCAAATGAAAGGCAATAATTGTGATTATCATCATAGTTGGCTTCTTGTTGTCCATCGTGACTGATCCGTTGACACCATTGCTAAGCTCAGCCTGTATGTGTTCTCAGCCTAGCTAATCGTAGATATGTGTTACAACAACCCCCTTACCCCCTCACATACAACATCCCTCATCCCTACAAGAAGGCCGGCTAATTTTTTTCCTAATACTCCATGCTAATAACCCACCTGCTGTGACAGCCGGGTTTCAAAAGGAAATGGCAGGGGAAGGGCAAGGAGGATGGGCTTTAAGGGGGCACGGCACTCTGTATGAGCCACATTATAGTCTGTGGAGGGAGACACCACAGTCTACATTCCCCCAGTCTATTACACCTTAGTCTATCTGAAGTATTTGCCAATGCAGCTCGAACTGTTGGGCTTATCAACTGAGCAGTCTATCACTGGTATATGAATATATGATGATCTCGCCAACCAAGAACATCATACTTACCCTACCCCTACCCAAAGGTAATACCTAGTTTGGGTTCTATCCCCTTTCCCCTCATTCAGAGAAGGAATGATAATAACAATGGGAAGTGTTTTATATGTATACTAACCTAATATTGGTTATAAATTACCATTTGCTAATAAAGAAATTCTCTCTTTATAAAAGTGTAGGTAAGGTATACATAACAGGAGCATGTACTTAAATGTGCATTTTCTTGTTACATCAAAACATAATTATATGAGAAATTTATTTGTCACTTTATTAACTCCGCTTATCGGAAATGCTGGTGTTGTCTTCCAGACCATACATCCTGCCAGGATAAATGAATGAACGACAGGCTGTTTCTCACGAACCTTGGCCAATGGTTTTGTCTCTGACCAGGTGCTGTCTCCGACCAGGTGCCGTCTCTAACAAGTTTGGCATGACAAGGTCAAAATACCAACAGCAGGAGGCTAATCATATAAACACCTTTTTTCACCTGTATAGAGGCGGCACCTGGTCAGAGACAAAAACATTGGCCCAAGTTCGTGAGGCACAGCCTAAAAACAACAAACAAACTGTCTATCAACCTGTCCCATTGCCTACCCACTCAGCAGCCTATCACAGGCCACGTCGTGATCACCTGTCTTGTTCGGTAAAATAATCACAGTGACTGACATGTAAAATAGAAGGTTAGTTTCAGAAGGCATGTAGTGCCATATGTAGAACACTGTCTAAGCCTCCCACGTATATTTGATGTCTAATTCAGTGAAGAGCAGGAGGCACATAGTCTACACAGTCAGTATTGATTGATTGATTGATTTATTGTGCGACTCGTTCTGTGGTAGAACGTTTTTCGGCGCACGCGTCGATGCCTCACAAAAATGTAGATGGGATCATCGTACGGTGCTTAACAATCGCTGTGCTTCAAAGTGGTGTGATTATGAGATGTAATGTAATTATTATATGATTGATGGCTATGTAACCAATAATATAATGGCTCATTAGAGAAGAGACATGGAATAAATGTAAAGTTAACAAATAATAAGACAGTGTCGGCAGGCGCAGTAAACCATAATGTAGTCAGACAGGGGTGGTCTAGGGTAATGTCAGAGGCAACGTCTCCAATTTCGATTTAAAAGCAGGCTTTGTAGGGATTTTTTGTACGTCCTTATCTAAAGTATCCCAGAGGGACACCCCCCTATAGTAGGGCGACTTTTGATAAAAGCTAGTTTTTGCTCTTTTTTTCCTAAAGCGTATTTTCAAATCACCTCGAGTGCGTACTCGCGCTTGCTCCAGTGCCTCTCCATTGTGGCCCTTTTTCCACATAATAAGTAAGAGCTGCATCCTGCGACGCCTGTCAAGGTATTCAACCCCTACTTGGGTATGCAAGTCATCAACACTGATGCCCCTCACCCTAACATTTAAACATATACGCAGTGCATGATTTTGCATTCTCTGTAGTTTCAATAACTCACCAGAATGTGCGCTTCCTATGAAGAAAGAGCAGGACTCTAGAGTAGGCGCAATCATGACTTTGTAGATCTGCAGGCTAATGCTTTTGCTCATGTTTTTTCGGAGCTTACTTAATTTATAAGTCTTATTGCCTAAACTTTTCTTAACTTTATTAATATGCGGAGTTAGACTAAGACGCTGGTCTAGTTCTACTCCTAAGTAGGGATAGCTCTCACAGGTAGGCAGAGTATTCCCATTTAATTTAATACTAGGGGCACCGATATTTTTTAGCTTGCTGTCAGAGCCAAAATACATGCACATGCTCTTTTGAGTATTTACAGTCATACCATTGGATAGGCACCACTCCCCGACCCTGTTAATGTCATCTTGCAGCAGCCTACTGGCCTCTTGGTGGCTTGTGGCGCTTGTGTAGATTACTACGTCATCCGCGTACATGGCAAATTTACAATTTTGAATGCTATCAGACAGGTCATTTATGAACAATATGAAGAGTAAGGGGCCTAATATGGAGCCCTGAGGTACCCCGAAGTGGACGGGGGCCTCAGGCGATTTAATACCGTTGGCTATAGTACAGTGCGATCGGTGTGCAAGGTATTCCATGAGCCATTTCTTAATTTTTCTGTGGATGTTTAAAGCGCAGATTTTTTTAATCAGGGTCGGGTGGTGGACACTATCAAAGGCTTTACAATAATCAATGTAACAGGCTGCGGTCACATGACCTTCATCTCTAGCATCAAACAAATCCTTAGCAACATTAAAGACCGCGTCACTAGTTCCCATGTTTTTTCGAAAGCCAAACTGGGTTTTACAGAAGAACGCTACGTTCTCCAGATGTTCAGACAATATTTTATGCACAATCTTTTCCAGAATTTTTCCTGGGAGAGGTAACAGGGTTATTGGACGCCAATTTTTATTATTACCAAGATTCCCCTTCTTTGGTATTGGCACCAGGGTGCCACAAGACCATGAAATCGGAAAAATGCCCTCGCGCAACGAGTTTATGAAGATAGTCACCATTTCATTAGACAGATGTAGCAATGCGTCTTTTAGGACCCTACTATTTAATCCGTCTAACCCACATGACTTATCCACGTTTATCTTGCGTAGCAGAGATAACACAAGATCATGATTGACCATGGCACTCAGATCTAGGTCGTCCTCGTCCTCAGCATCATCCAACACCGGGTCCGGTATTAATAGACCGGCACGGGGTAACTTACTGAATAGGTCCTGCCCTATACCCGCAAAATAATTGTTAATGTAATTTGCAGTCTCTTCTACCGGGATAATCTCACCAGTCAATTCATTTCTAAGCTGAATTATTAGATTTTTTGTGACTGGATTTACTAGTTTATTCACCTCCCGCCAGAATTTTGAAGGGTCCCCCTCAGCGCGCTCAAGGGTAGTTATTACATATTCTCCCTCCGCGTTCTCTAGTTGACGCTGTATGCGATTTTTCATTTTATTAACACTCTTTAGGAGAGCTCGGTCCCCAGTTATGCGGTATTCTTTCAGCATGTTTGACCTGTCATTGATCAGTTCAATGGTTTCAGGAGTAACCCACGGGTCAGACTGCTGCTTAATATTGACCGTCCTGACCGGGCAATTAATGTCCAGATATGAAATAATGGCATCATATATAAATACCCACTGGAAGTCAGGGTCCTTAGAGTCATTAAATTCTGTCCAGCTTAGACATGATAGGTATTCAAGGAAATCATCCCTGTCATACGACCTGTAGGATCTACCTGTAAAGGTGTTTGGGGTTTTTACTTCTTTTCCTTTCTTTCTACACGCGTAGACCGGGTAGTGGTCTGAAATTAAGCAACTAATGACACCACTATGACTCACAATGTCGCAATCAGTTAATATGTTGTCTATACATGTACCACCCAATAGATTGTTCTCATTTGGTCGGGTGATGTCCTCAATGTACCTTTTGACGCTTGTTTCACGGCAGAGATCAAATAACCCCTTTGCAGGGCCTGAATTACGGTCTCTGGTGTTTGAGTTGAAATCTCCCACTAGCCATAATTCATAACGGTCCCTATCAATATTACCAACCAGGGTTTCTAATTTATCATAAAAATCAGAGAATTCTGGGTTCGGCGGTCTATACACATTAAGTACTATGAAATTACGGTAGGTAGGTTTTTCAAAAACCAGGGCCTGCACTTCAATGTTGTCCTCCATTAGCTCTAGTGCAGGTTCACTGCGACAATAAGGACTAAAAAAATCTCCTACATAGGTTAACAGCCCGCCCCCTGATTTACCAGGGCGGTCATTTCTAAAAATACGCTTGTTTCCCCAGTGGAATAAACTGTTGTCAGTGTCGGCTAATGCCCACGACTCACAGCAACAAAGAATGTCACAATCTAGGCTCAGTAGTGTGTCATGTTCTCAAACATGTCATTTAGACAAGATATCCCAGGGGATTGACAACAACAACAACAAAGATGGTACTATGTTGAAACTGGAAAGCTTTCTCGGTGCCACTACACATCTGCTCCCATGTCTTACAGGAATATAACAGTGTTAGGCCCCAAAAAAAGAAAAAGGTGTGTTTTAGGTTACATAGTCTGAAAGTCTAGGAAGGGTAGGTCAGATTTCTTTTTTAACTTTTATTTCTTTACTTCAGCCTGAAAAGTAACCAAAAATTGTTTCCCAAACTTCAGTGCCCACTTGTCGACAACAGCGTTAACTCCTGACTATCAAATTTACTCTGAAATAGCCAAAATATCACTTGAAAAATAGTTTGAAATCTGAAACACACCTTTTTTCTTGGCCTCATCATAAAACTCCCTCCAAAGAGACTATGATGAGATAACCCTTCACTTTCTAACTGTTATTTGTATTATTTGATTCCCACAGCGACTTCCCTCGGGTTGTAGGCGTCTACTTTATTATGAAAATGAATATGAATAGGAGCCTGGATGAGGATATGAATAAACATAGTAATTAGATTTGTAGAATATCATAGCTACAGTAGGTAGTTAAGTCAATTACCCGATGTGATCCTCAATCACATGCTCATATTCTCTATTTAGTAGATAACTGATACACCTCAGCAGACATGCTGTGTAAGAAATACTGTTCCTCTATGTTGCTGATTAAAGGTTCCCTGAGGCTAGACGGATCAGATAACCACTAGCAAAGAGCAATTTCTAAGGATAAGCCCACCCACACATTGACTAGATAAGTTATTATTGTTTATTAATAAATTCTCTATCCATTACGCACATTACGATCTCTTTGATATTCAAAGCTGCAAGATTTCAATCTCATAGGAAATTCCTTCAGCCATGCCTCAAATAACATTCTCCTCATCTAGGGGGATTACTGCTTGATTGAAATTACAAATGAATATCTCAAGTTATTCGATCAGTCTTCTAAAGTGTAAATCAATTGCCGAGCAATGCTTGGCAATGCATCATAAAAGTCCATGTTAACGGAGCTTAATACATCCGATAAGGCCCAAAAAAAAGGTTCGTTTCAGGTAACATGGGAAGAAAATGTAGGATTGGTAGGTGTGTTTTTTTTCTAAATTCATTTTTTAACATTCTTCAAAATTGCATAAAAAACATAGGGCCGGCCCTGTTTTTATCAGGTCGGCCCGGTCACCTGAAACCAGCCTTTTTTTACGAATAGTATAATTCTGGCCCCCTAGAACAAGTCACATCCTTTTATCTAGGATGTAAGCACCCAGCATTAGACGTATACCCAACAGTATTTACCATAACATCACTGCTTATGTTACTTGTCATGAGGGTGATCTAATTGTAGTAGATTGTATTGCAATCTAAGCTAAGACCCCATAAGCAAGTGGCTACTGATGATGGTAATGACAAGCATAAATACAATACAAATGTAATAAGCCTTTTGGGCATCAGCATTGTATTGAAGAATACAAAGGAAGCATTGTTAAATCTTGACAATAATGTATTTTTTCAAATGTGTCTGCACAGAAGTTCGGTTGGTAGAGTACCATAGAGACGTGCGTAGAGCTGATTTCATGACACACCTTCAAAGACAAATTAAGTGTATAAGCACTCCTGGGAGATATGACTAATGCACTGATTAAACTAGTATTAAATGATCAATTCACCAACACCACACTTCATTAACCTACAATTCTCTATGCAAGGCTACAGTGACCACTGACCAAGTCACAACGTTGGAGGAAGCTACCAGGTCATAGCAAAGCACTCTGAGAGGTTTTTAAATTCAGTCCTGAAAACATAAGAAATATATCTCTAAACAGAAAACGAGATCTATAGACAGAAATCACCCACAACTCGTGAGCCTAGCAGAAGAACCCCAGCCGCGGGGCTGTCCATCAGTGACACATGCTCATTGGCTGTAACCATGGCGATGGAGTAGTTACCTGTATATTAGTCACTAATTTGGCGGGAGTGACTTGGTTTCCGGACAAAGTCACGCAGATTGGTCTTTTGCCTGAATGGGGGAGTCACAGCTGTGCGTGGTAGCACTCTAATTATACTAATTCACGCTGGTCCATATAAAGGTCCAAGTTACTCAGCCTGGAAACAATGCTTTGCATAACAAGGTCTCGATTGCACATGCAGAGCTAATAATTATATTCTATTAATGGAAGCTATATTATACAGCAATGTCATGATCATTCTATTTGGTCTTTATTTGCTATGTCCCCAAGTGGTATGATTTTCCTTCTTTTTCCTCATACCTAGGATCATACCAACAATGGTAGGTCGTGAAATAATGGCCAATTATTTTATGTAGCAAATCAAATACTTGTCAGGCTTAGGTTCAGATCAACCCAACTCAATCTAGAAAAAGTAACATCATTATGAAAGAATATTACTGGATTTTCTGACAGCCCTATATCATGAACTAAACATCTGCAGTAATTTCAATGTTGTTTTCTGACTCCTCAACTAGGATGAACTCTAATCGTCTAGCCACCCACAGCATCTTCTTCCTCAGCTGTTACTGAAATATCTTTGTGGGTATAACTCATAATAACATACACGCTATGCTATGTTGAAGGATGTGTTCCATCAGGGTTACTTGTATTATTTGAGCCTATAGTTTTGGGACATTGTATGTGACTTGGAATTCAAATAAAGCAATCAATGTATGGAGTCAACTCTGCTGTTGCACCAGTCAAAGCATAGTTAGATGTTACCACACAAAATGATAATTCAGTGGTAATATTACCATACCGAAACAAATAATTAATATAAAATCCCTCCTTCTAGGCTTGGAACAAAACTTTAACATTCACACAAAGCTTCTGAGGATTTATCGTGTATCATCATTAGCACAACATGAAATTAGCACGACATGAGGCCGTGTCTCACCACTTTTGGCAAATGTGAACGTCTTTGACCGGGTGCCAGCTTTGACTGGTGACAACTTTGACCACGTGCCAGCTTTGACCCCCCGACAGATAAAGGTTTATTTAGGGCAGGTGAAGATATATATGGAGATATAACCGCCGCCATTTTCTTTATTTTATCCCTTACATATCAAAAAAAATATTTTTCATCTTTAAATACTATTTTTTATGGTGGCCAGTCAAAGCTGGCACCCAGTCAAAACTGGCACCCAGTCAAAGCTAGTACCAAGTCGAAGACGTTCATATCAGCCAGAGCTCGTGAGACACAGCCATGAATTATTAATTCTAGCTTGTGACTGGCATGAGGTGTTGGCGTCCATTGGTATTTGCTCAGATTTCTATGGTTTAACCTTAAGGTATGCATACTGTTATCAGCAGAATTATAATAATCTGTGCACATTCAGAAATAGTACATGTACAAAATGATATATCCTTTCTCTGTACAGGCCCTCTGGACTAAAAACATGACCGCTCAAATGATAGTAAAAACCTTAAGGATGCATTACTGTGTTGCCCGTGGGGCCCTGATTGAGTTTCTAATGGTAAGCTCATGATGAGAAAACAAAGCCAGCTTTTTGCATCATCTTATTACTTGTTGTTTTGTAGAGATTCAATATGTTAAAACAGAAGGTAGATCAGATGGCCCATCTGTAGGGTTGAAATAACCAAGCCCTGATTGGTGGCGTCCTCTAGCTCTCCTAAAGGATACAAACGCCAAGCAGTATACAGTATAGCATGGTTGTATATATATCACTACATATTGTACTTGCCGCCATTCCATACCATATTCAGTGACCATTTTCAATAGGCCTGTGTCCACTAGCATATATGAGGTCGTTTGTTGTCCTTCAAAACGTGAATTTAATTACAAATATGAAATATATGTTTTGTCTTCCTGTGGACACACCTTGACTACAAAATTCTGAAATACAAAAATGAAATATCAAAATCTGGACGTCAAAAGTGGACGTTAAAAGTGGACGTGTTTGATTTTTAGTGCAGAAATTGGAATATATGCTCTTTATTCTATTGTAAAACCTTGTCCATGGTTGCCCTGGGCAGTCTGGGCAGCAATTTATAACGCCTAGTGGACACAGCATACCTGCAGTTAAAGTAGAATATATCTACAAAATATATTCCCAGATATGTACATATTGCTGGACCTCAAAACGGCCATATATTCCACTTTCCTTGTCGTATAATGGACACAGGCCTAATGGGACATGGGCAATTGATGGGTGGACTACCTGTCCCCCGTGAGCCAAAACCATAGAAATCCAACATCTGTGATACCAAATCCACATCAGCGGGATGGTAGTGTGATTCCTTTGCTATCAATCACCTTTTGCTATCCTCAATGGTAAATCCCACTTTTCATAAGATATTGATGTTGCAATAGGGATCTTCCAACAGGGAGTTATGGACATTGAATAAGTAACAAAGGGTAATCTGTAAAATGCAATAGAACCATGGATCCGATTATGAATTGGCCTATGTTCAGCCTGTTTAAAGCGATATTCCTTTAAATATAACAGTCCAACATTGGTTTGTCTCCAAACTATTGCCCAAATCCATTATAGGCTGTCAATTCAGTACATGTAGTCTCTGAAATATCTTTTTCGTGATCAGCTGCTGATGCTAGACAGGCGTTCCCACGCCATTATACACGGCAGTATGTTTTTGCACATCTCTCCATTGTAGTTCATGACAGTAAATCTACTGTCCAAAATGGGGAGATGAAACCTGACACCAAGAGCATCTGTGGTCACCAGGACACCGAGACAAGGAGAGGTGCAGGGGCCCAGTGTAGTTTGTATAACATGTTGATGTAAGAGATGGATTAGATAGGCCGCTCCTCCAAATTAGACTGTCTCTAGCAGGGTTGGGAGCATCGTAGATGAGCATAAAGACCACAAAAGGGCCCAGAGTGCTACCATGAGGCTACTACGCGTATTCTAACACGATTCATAATTAACTAGATGACCTGCTGTTTAATAGGCACATGACTGTCACTTGTTCTTAACAGGTTGATAAACATTGGCTAGTATAATATAAAACCCAGTGGACGGTTGTTGTAAGGTAGGTCCATACATGGTTGTCTAGATGACTAAGGGAAGGTTCATAAAGGCCATAATCAATCTGAATCTCCAACAAGTCTACTTCTCTTTTAGTTCCACACCATCAATGCAGGCTCACATCAAGCAGCAGGTGTTTCCTTTCATAGTAAGATCAGTAGTATTCTATCATCTTTAGGTCAAAAAGGAAAAGTTGTATACCCTGGCATTTTCCCAAATTTTTGGAATTTTTCTTTTTGACGTTCATACTTTTCTAGAGTTTAGCAAATCTTGGGAGCCATACCCTGTAAGCAATACTTTTCATCTCTATTACTAATTGATGGTCTGCGGATCAGAAAACCTCCCAACGCCATATAAGTAGAGTCATCCTGATCTATAAGTTGATGGAAGACTCTCAGTCATCTGATAGGTTAAGATGAGTTTTACACGTCTGGTAACCTGATGACACAAGGTCAGCTAGGATATTAGATGACTCAGTACCCTTATGGTTATCCCGTCCCTCCCGTCCCTCCCGTCCCTCCCGTCCCTCCCGTCCCTCCCGTCCCTCCCGTCCCTCCCGTCCCTCCCGTCCCTCCCGTCCCTCCCGTCCCTCCCGTCCCTCCCGTCCCTCCCGTCCCTCCCGTCCCTCCTGTCCCTCCCGCCCCTCCCGCCCCTCCCGCCCCTCCCGCCCCTCCGGCCCCTCCCGCCCCTCCCGTCCCTCCCGTCCCTCCCGTCCCTCCCGTCCCTCCCGTCCCTCCCGTCCCTCCCGTCCCTCCCGTCCCTCCCGTCCCTCCCGTCCCTCCCGCCCCTCCCGCCCCTCCCGTCCCTCCCGTCCCTCCCGTCCCTCCCGTCACTCCCGTCCCTCCCGTCCCTCCCGTCCCTCCCGCCCCTCCCGCCCCTCCCGCCCCTCCCGTCCCTCCCGTCCCTCCCGTCCCTCCCGCCCCTCCCGCCCCTCCCGCCCCTCCCGCCCCTCCCGTCCCTCCCGTCCCTCCCGTCCCTCCCGCCCCTCCCGTCCCTCCCGTCCCTCCCGTCCCTCCCGTCCCTCCCGTCCCTCCCGTCCCTCCCGTCCCTCCCGTCCCTCCCGTCCCTCCCGTCCCTCCCGTCCCTCCCGTCCCTCCCGTCCCTCCCGTCCCTCCCGTCCCTCCCGCCCCTCCCCACCCTCCCGTCCCTCCTGTAATAGATAATGCTAGCCTCTGTCCCGTCCCTCCCGTCCCTCCCGCCCCTCCGGTCCCTCCTGTCCCTCCCGTCCCTCCCATCCCTCCCGTCCCTCCCATCCCTCCCGTCCCTCCCGTCCCTCCCGTCCATCCTGTAATAGATAATGCTAGCCTCTGTCCATTACAACGATCCTATCCATTTGATGTTCAAAGCTGCAAGATTTCAAAGTTAGAAGAAACTAATTCAGCATTCCTCAGATATCATCTTCCTCATCTAGAAAGGTTATTGTATGATTGAAAATACAAATGAATATCTAGAGTTACTTGGCTCGTCTTCTATAGTCTAAAATCATATGCAATTGGCAGTCGGTTGATGTAATGAACTTAATTACTTGTTCTTTAAAAACGGCTGAAGGTTTATTTCATGATGGTAAGGTGAAATTGAGGCCTGGTAACATCAGATAAATTTTCCAGATGCTTTTGATTGGATTATTTTCATCTAAAATGCTTGTTCATAATTCTTCATGATTTCTCCTCCCCATTAAGTGTATGTGACTTTCCTGGTTTAGCCCAGGAAGTTTTAGTACTTGGGGTCTTCTCAGCAAATTGTCCTATGGAATGTTGACCTTTACTGCACTTTAGAATGCACCTTGAAACACATTCCTGTGTCTAAGTACCGAGTAAATTGCAGTCGATTGGAAAGTGTGAAGACAGCACGTCCCATTTAGCGAACAGCGTCATTCAATATGGATGCAGTGCCAGGGCTTCAGGCAATAAAAGCTCAATTTACCCGCAGAGCTCAAAATTGGCTCTCAATGGGGATGTTGTAAGTTAGGTTATATGAAGTCAATCTATCACAATAATTGGGCACTTCATCTATCTTGACAGAAATATCCTCTGTGTTAATGCAAAAGGACATCATAGCCAGGGTGAGTTGAGGTCAGGATACCTGTTAAATTAGAGGGTTGGTTATTTTTCAACAACAGAGATTTTCCCAGGAGTGACCTAAATTCTTTTTAAATAACTACTTGCCATCGTTCAAATTGATTACAGACGAGCCATTTGAGCTTTATTAAGATCAGGCTTTTTCGTGGTAAAATGCCACCGGTCCAGCAGATTGACAAGTGTAGCAAGACCAAATGTCCAGACATATAATGGGCTTTTCTGAACTAACAATTATTTAATAGTTTGGTTGGGTTTCTAAACCTGAGATATGTTTGTCAATATATTGTGTAAAACTATGTATTTATCCTGATTTGGCCATACATATAATTTGGCCATAAATATAATGATCAACACTATTTTAGTTAAAATGCAGAGATTATCAGATATGTTGGTATCGGGTCCTTTAAAAAGGAAGACGGTCACGCAACATTGAGAATATGCAGGACCAAATGTCCTGTGGGATGACAAAGTTTTCAAAGACTGCACACCCCTAGGCCACCACTCCCCCCTATAAAATTACCACTCTTTACTTTGCAACTTTTGCAGTATGAAAAGTTATAAACAGTAAGTGTCATTAATAGCTAATGTGTATCTCCTAAGTGCTGCGGCCATGCAGGTGGAGTGGTTGGCTATTTATATAAATGAGTTTATTTGACAGGAGTGACTTGGTCCCCTCACTAAGTCACGCAGATTGGTCTATTGCCTCAATGGGTGGGGGAGGGGAGGGTCACTGCCAAGCTCTAATCAAACAAATTCAGCAAGGTCCATATGATGGTCCATGTAAGTTAGTGCAGAATAAAGTATCAATTGTATGCAGAGGTGATATAGTCAAGCAGCATTATAGTAATCTCGTGACAGTGAGGAGTAAACCAAACCAACACTAAAACAAATGTTTACTTTGTGTACTTATAGTCACAGTACATGTGTGGCTCCATTTATTAACGACTACAGGCTAATCAGGTTGGAATCCCTTAGGTTTGGCAAATTACTCCTAGATATAGCTCTGGGGCACCATAAAAACGTCTTGGGGAGAGGTGGGAGAGTCTGTGGTAAGCCTTGATGTCTGTACAAAATGTCGTTATCATATTAACCTGAATCAATCGTCATAATATAATATTATTAGCATTCCTTTGAGGTATAAAGAGGTATATAAGTCATTTTTGATGAAGTCTAACATTCCTTAACTTCAATTTGACGGGGTATTAGGGAAGAAAAACGCGGAAGAAGGAGTCCCCAGTTAACAAAACGCCCGTCAGAATAATGTTTTCAATGTTATATAACATTTTGCCATGATAAGTAGCTGTAGAGAAACGTTATATATATAACGTTGTATAACGTTTTTTGTTTACGGGGTCAGGGCCATTCTTATATCAGGGGCAAGCCTACTATCTAGATATCACTGCTCAGACATAAGTTAAGCACCATGATCAGTAGGTGATTATAAAATATGTTGGTGTTGGGACAACTTAAATGTGATGGGATTCCTACACATCATCGGCTTCCATCAAACAGGAAGCTCCATGTAATACAAGCTCCCCATTATAGTCAATCTATTTTGAAAACAACATTTCAAGCTGTCTTTTCAAAATATATTTAACCTGTCACCAATCAATGATAAGGGCCTGCATGGCTCTGTCAGAGGAAACTATTCAACCCTCCCCGTGATATATGCTGTCACTCAATGCCAATTAATGTAACCGTATTTATATAAAATCCTGACCTCTCATTTTAAATAGCAAATAAAATACTATTAAAACTAGGACTCAATTCAAACCAAGTTAGAAAACACTGTCATGAAAGGATATTATTGGAGTCTCTGGGAGCCCTAAATCATGAACTCTGTGTATTGTAGTAAAAGAAATTATGGTTGTGAGAATTTAACATCTGCAGCCATTTCAATATTGTTTTTAGACCATTCAATTAGGCTGAGTTTTAATCATTGAGCCACTCCTCAAAGATGCAATCTCTCAGCATGTGCTCATGCACAATGGTCTTTTACACTTAAAATTATGACGAGTTTGTCAAAGCATCTTGGTTTTTGGTTGGCACTAACCCCAATGATTTACCATCTCCCTATTAAATGAAGCCATACCCACAAGACAGAATTCTGAAGGCCATAGAAAGTATCCCTAATGTTGATGGTTTTCTGACTTGTTTATGAATAAAAAACTGCAAGTGGGGTGTGATTACAGTTTCTGCCTCCTTATCAAAATATTTGCTAAAATCAAGAAAATATGAATTTTCAGAATTTGCTTTAGAAATAATAATTCGTAAGGCCTAATTGTACAGTGCATGGAGTAAAACATACTTCACACCATGCTCTCAGCTAGTCTCTAAACCTCGTCAAAATCCAATTGCCTGCAGTATACCCCCATCAAGCTCTAGGAGTGCAGCTGATGTTATGTTAACCTTCAAAGACAGCATATTGATTTACTGTATGGTGTATATATGCCGTCATAATGTCTGACTGATGCATTCAGAAGTACTTCAGCAGTGGTGAATTCATGCTAAGTAAAGACCCAACTTTGGTTATGGCTGTGTCTCTCGAACATGGGCCAATGTTTTTGTCTATGACCGTGTGCAATCTATGACTGGGTGCAATCTATGACCAGCTTGAAAGAAAACGGTTTATTTAGGGCAGATGTCGATATGAATTGAAATAAAATGAGTGATATAAAGTCTTAAAACACCAATTAACATTTTCCACCATTTATATCTTCATCTGCCCTAAATAAAGCGAGTTATTTTCCAAGCTGGTCATGAATTGCACCCGGTCATAGATTGCACCCGGTCATAGACGACAACAATGGCCCGATCTCATGAGACACAGCCTTATACACTCACAAAGAGTTGGGATGCACCAACGCAACGCCAGTTAATTATTCATAAACACTTCATTAGTGTCTACTGGTAATGAATAGATAACAGGCTGTGAGGCATCATACTGTCCTTAATGGATGGTTAAAAGGCTGTCCACCATTTATTAGAAAAAGTAACCCCTTAAGGGCTGCTACATTTGATCCTGAAGTGCCAGCATGTTGCAGGAATACAGCCACAGTTAGTAACGCACCAGGACCACATTCATGCACCAGAGGACAATGAATGGGCATAATGCGGCCCTGATACGGGGTGCAGGTCACCCATCTGCCCTACCTTTCCCTTTGTAGGAGAGGTACAATTTTGAATGTGTAGTATATTATACCACAGCGGACACGGAGAACAAAGCATTTCACACCTCTTGTATACTGCATAGAGCAAGTGATATTAAGTAGTTATAAGTCTAGTACCAATCTATAAGGCTCCTTCACTGTATTTCGGGTACAGATTGGTTAAACAGATTAATAAATTAATAGTTCTCAACTTTTCATAACTCAGCCAGTTCACTGACTCGTCTCGGTTGAAGTCCATTTTCCACGACTTATCATTGTTTCTCCTGCCTTAAAAGCTGACAACTTAAAGAAAACATATTATTCTTTGTTAATCCGCAATAATTTACTACTTACATGGCCAAATTAAGGAGCATTGATTGATTTTCGGCCAAGTTAAGTCGCCGAAACTTGGATTCTTGAGAATTGATGCGACTTTCGACGACAACCGCAAAAAGTCACGATCGAGTTTCTTATTTTTGTAATTACTAAAAAAACATCTAAAAACATCTATGAGATCATTGCCCACCATTCATTATAGCGATAACTTACATATTTAATCGTATTAAGCCATAATCAAGGCTTTTCCTATCGTTCGACACGACGACAATGTCAACAAAATGGCCATCTCGCGTATTCACGGGATCTCGCGAGAGTGCGACTCGGAAATGCTCGGGTATCATTTTATCTTCCGAAATAAAGCAAATTGCAGACTTTCAAGGTAATATTATTACTCCTACAGGTAATATAGAGGCATTTGCGGACATTTTGGACAGTATTACCATCTTGATAAAAAAATAATTTGTTTATCGAGCGCTTCGGCAATCTCCGGTATCTAAATCCAACATGGCGGGTGGGGAACGCCGAGGGACGATGATTCGGTACCGATTTGGTTAATTTCATCGATTACAGCTCAAATATGCAAGGTAAGTCCGCAATTTTTGTTGTCATTGATAGATTAGGCTCCCTCAATTTGGGGGGTGAAATTGCGGACAGCTTAGTAGCCGGGTTATTCCGAAAAATGATATGGACAAACTCTTAAACTTGAAAACACCAAAAAACAGAGCCAATGATCAAATGATAGAAATTGGAAAATGACAGCGTGGCTGGGCGTCCCGGTTGAAAAATGCTTCAACCTAATTTTCTGGGGGGGTAGGGCCTAATTCAGCTATCAGGTGTCTAAATATAGGATTTTTTCTCTGGCGTGCGCTTTTTTTTTTTCAAGACAACTCGATTTTAAAGCTGGAAACGACCAATTTTTTTTTCAGGGAATGTGAAGAAAAGACCCGCGGCCTGCCACCATCAACTAAAAAAGCTTCAACCAATTTTGCTGGGGGGCTAGGGCCTAATTCAGCTATTGTACGTCCAAATATAGGATGTTTTGTAACGCTTAGGCTTTGTTTTCATTAATAATAAGGTATTCTAACCCCCAAACGAAGCCAATGAAAAAAAAAAAGATATCGTCTTTAAAGTTTAGCTTAATGTGGGTCAACGATCAGCTGATCGACGCCAAGCAGTTTTGTGATACCCCCCAGCCAGGACTGTCATTTCTCAACTTGAATCAAATTTCTTGAAAATGGCTCATATCAAAGGTAACTGTCAACCAATATTCACCTTATTAGGCTCGTTAGATGCAGAAATGTCATCTTTATTAGGCCCTAGTGTGTCAGCCCTCCATCTCCCCTACTTTTTGTGAAATTTGACTTTGTTTGGGAATTTTGGCGAGTAGAACGCCAGGATTTCAGAAATGTAAAATTTGTCTCTCTATCATGTTTAGTTCCATAGGTACGGGTATGTCTTTGACAAACATTTGGCTTGGGGCAGGGCACCCCCTTGAAGCAAAAACAATTTGAGCCCCCCCCCCTCCTTGTCAGGTTTCAGGGTTGAGACGCTACCCGGTAGTGCTTTAACATAAGGAGTCTATGGGCGCCGAGTGACAGTGGCTCAATGCAAACATAAAAACTGCTCTTTAATTTAAAACGGAATTCAGATTAGAACACTATCTCTTTAATTTAAATAACTGTAAATACAGGTATGCCCTAGCACAATTTAGGTTAAGTTCGCACAATCTGGGAATAGAGACTGGTCGGCATTGCAGGCCACCTAAACCTGCTGGTGAGAGGATTTGTCTCTACTGCCAGAGTGGAGCTGTGGATGATGAGGTACATTTTCTGACAAAGTGTACATTTCATAATGAATACAGAGAGGTATTCGAAAATGTTGTCAAAAGTATTATACCGAACTACGCTAACACATCTGACACTGATAAATTTGAGAAAGTTATGAAAACACCAGAGCATATTGTTATTAATGCACTGGGAAAATATGTATATATATGGCCTTCAAACAATGACAACAAGTTTGAGTTTGGGGTTAATGTGTTTGTAGGTCAATAATGTTTGAAAGTTTAACCTGTAATGCAAAAATGTGACCCAACTGTATCCATGTCTCTGTACGTCTGTACATATGTGTTTTCTAGTCGAGTACATTTGTGTAGTATTGTGTAGTAGCCTCCTGTATTTTCATTTTGTCTCGTATTGTAGCATAGTTTGTAGATTTAGTTTATATAACCTTTATGTATGACACATAAGTCAGAAATGACTTCCATTTCAGATATTATTATATTTAAAATTGTACAAAGGGGGGGAGCCCCAAGATCTCTCTGTTTAGGCCTTAGCTGAGGCCAAAAATATAACCCTGACAAAATTCTGATCAAAATAGACTAATCAGACAAGATTTCATTTTTTTCAATTTTGACCCCCCCCCCCCGCCATCATCGAAAGAAGAGAAAAATCCCTGATCTTTGCGATAAAGCTACCGCCCCCCCCCCCCCCATTCCAAAGAAAAAAATTGAAGACTCCAATAAAAAAAAAACTGACGCCCCCCCCCCCATCATCGAAAGAAGAAAAAAATCCCTGATCCTTGCGAACAACCATTAGGCGGTGCATTCTGAATAACTGAATCGCTTCCTGATCCTAACGAACAACCTTTTGCTCCCTACCCCCAGGAAAAAAAGTCCCTGATCCTTGCGAAAAAGCTTTGCCCCCCCCCCCATCCAAAGAAAAAAGTGATGATCTTTGACTCCAATCCAAAAAAATTGACCCCCCCCATCATCTAAAGAAGAAAAAAATCCCTGATCATTGCGAACAACCGATAGGCGGTGCATTCTGAATAAATGAATCGCTTCCTGATCCCAGCGAACAACCTTTTGCTCCCTCCCCCAAGGAAAAAAAGTCCCTGATCCTTGCGAAAAAGGCTCTGCTGCCCCCCCCCCCATCCAGAGAAAAAAGTGACGATCCTTGACTCCAATCAAAAAAAATTTGATGCTCCCCCCCCCCGCATCATCGAAAGAAGAAAAAAATCCCTGATCCTTGCGAACAGAGCCAATTTTGAACTCCACAATACTGACTGAGCGCCCAATGTGACCAATTTTAATAGGATACTTTCAGGGGGTTAGGCCTAATTCTCAGTACTGCCACTAACGCACTGCTAAATATAGACCTTGAATTTATATAAAAATCTATTCCCAGGTCATTTACCCTATTTTTGACTTCAGGGGGGGTCTCTGAAATTTTTCTTCAGAGCCAATTATAGTGCCAAACGAAGCGTCTTGGCGAGAGGAGTTCAGAAATGTTCAATTTATCTCTCTATCATGTTTAGTTCCAGAGCTAGGTGCATATTAGTAACCTTTTGTCCCCCCCCCCCTGGTTTGATACATGTCCGACCTTAAACTCCACAGTACTGCCTCAGAAAGGTTATTAAAATTGCCTGTGCTTTAATACATGTAAATAACCGGTATTTAACACTCAGAAAGGTTAATAGATTTGTCTGTGGTTTAATACATGTAAATACCCGGTAGTAAAGGCCATGGTTCTTCAGAAGTTAAAATTCTTTTTCTGCCATTTTATATGTAAATTCTTATATTTTCCAGTGAACGTGAGCGGTACGAGCGGGAGTCACACAAACAGGAGCCACGGGAGCGGGAGTCGCAGGAGCGGGAGCCTTGGCCACGTGGACACAGCACTCAGAACCTTGATCAGGGGCTCTTCAACACGTCTAGGGGCTCCAACCACTCCTCCTCGGGTCAGCATTTACTCAATTTTTGACTTCAGGGGGGGTCTCTGAAATTTAGTCTTCAGAGCAAATCTGAAACTCCACAGTACTGACTGAGCGCCCAATGTGACCAATTTTAATAGGATACTTTCAGGGGGTTAGGCCTAATTCTCAGTACTGCCACTAACGCACTGCTAAATATAGACCTTGAATTTATATTAAAATCTATTCCCAGGTCATTTACCCTATTCACCCAGGTCATTTACAGATGGAAGCCATGGGAGCGGGAGTCGCCGGAGTCGCCGGAGTCGCAGGAGCGGGAGCCTTGGCCATGTGGACACAGCACTCAGAACCTTGATCAGGGGCCCCACAACACGTCTAGGGGCTCCACAACACGCCTAGGGGCTCCACAACATGACTAGGGTCCCCACACCACGTGTAGGGGCTCCACAACACGTGTAGGGGCTCCATACAACGCCTAGGGGCTCCACAACATGACTAGGGGCCCCACAACACTCATACTAGCCCTTTAAATATGGACTTCATGAGAGGGAATTTCAGATACAAGTCAGGCGTGAAACCCATCTTGAAACTGTTCCACATATCTAGGAAACTCATCCACATGTTTAGGAACTCTTCAACATGTGTATCTAAACTCATCAATGGGTCTAGAAACTCTATATCTAGGAATTCCACTAGACATTTAGAAAGTCTAGGAACTCTTCAATACATCAATCTTCATCCAAGTCAATTGATTGCTGCCCTTTTAATTATTAATAAAATCAGTTTCCATTATAACAGAAGGAATTCCTTTGTTGTCATTTATAACCTCTATGTCATCAAGTAAACAAATTTCCTCACCAGCTTTGAAATAAATCCCAAACACACCTCCAAATGCCTAATGCGTTTCCAAACACAACCCCTTCCAAAATAGTAAATCCAGTATCTTCTCAAACAAGTGAGGGCTTGCAAACAGATGTAATCTGTTTGCGCCCTCACTTGTACTCTTCCTATAACTACTACTTGTATAGTATTGCCCAATTCTTTTCTTCTTTTATTTTTTTTTTATTTGGGGGGGGGGGGGGTCGGGGAGTGGGGAGGACATATACAGGCCCCTCCTCCTCTGTAATCTCTGTTTCTAATGTGATGTTAAAGCAGACTGATCGACCTTGTTACCATTCACCTAATAACCCTCTCTGTCGGTAAGGCTTCCTTCCTTGGGTAGGATTACACTTCTTCCACGAGTAATACAATGGGACTAATAACCGGTCCTTGAACCTATGCTGGTTTAGTCAATGTTTCTTGACCTAGCTGTTATAACCTGCGAGCAGGAAGGAATACTTGTAGAAGGAATCCTCTAGGATCATTCCCATCATTCTATCTAGTTCACTCCAACTGGTCCTTATAGGATATGAAATACTGTCCATGCCAAGAAGGGGGTCAAGGTAAGCTTTTATTTCTTTTGAGACACGAGATTTACTATACTTAAGTCCTAGAAAAATGACCTTATCCAATGCCCCCCGTTGAATACAATGTGGACGTATTCAATGGGCTAAGAAAACCTGTTTTTCCTTCATTATGGCTTCAAGTTAAAAAATCAACACATATGCCAACTACATTGAGACCACTCTGATGTATTTCACTTGTGGGGGCTGGGGCATCCCACTCAGCCTGCTGCTTCATGAGTTACTGCCTCAGCCTACACTCGTAAAATACATCAGAGTTGGTATCAACGGGCGTTGGTAATTGTCCATGTACACTGATAATAAAACCTATAGTCATTACTGACTATACCATCATATTTTGACCCCCGTAGTCAGGGGACTATACAACTTAGTCACATATTAGTCATAAAGATAGTCAGTAGTGACTATATGTGGATCACACAAATTGATGATGTCACAGGAATGTGTGCACAGGAAACAGTTAGGATTCAAATTTGAATGGTCCATGGACTTCAGGTAGGCACATCCTTTCCTAAACCACTGTTCTATGGATATCCCTGCTTGTTATATGTTATGTTACAGTTGACTATGACAACTTAAGATGTTATAGGGTGCATGAGTTATCATGGTAATTTGTTCCAATTTTGATAACATAGAAATACATGAACAGTGCATGTCTAGACTGACAGAGCATGATAGGCTTACACAGGAGCCTGTCACCTGCTCTGCCTTATCCTAGCCTGTCCCCTGGCCTGTCTTATCCTAGCTTGTCCCCTGGCCTGCCTTATCCTAGCCTGTCACCTGACTTGCCTTGTCCTAGCCTGTCCCCTGCCCTGCCTCATCCTAGCCTGTCCCTGTCCTGCCCTGCCCTATCCTACTAGCCTGTACCCTGCCCTGCCCTATCCTACTAGCCTGTACCCTGCCCTGCCCTATCCTACTAGCCTGTACCCTGCCCTGCCTCATCCTAGCTTGCCCCCTGCCCTGCTTTATCCTAGCCTGTCCCCTGCCTTGCCTTATCCTAGCCTGTCTCCTGGCCTGCCTTATCCTAGCCTGTCACCTGCCCTGCCTTATCATAGCCTGTCACCTGCCCTGCCTCATTCTAGCTTGTCCCTGCCCTGCTTTATCCTAGCCTGTCCCCTGGCCTGCCTTATTCTAGCCTGTCCCCTGCCCTGCTTTATCCTAGCCTGTCCCCTGCCCTGCCTTATCTTAGCTTGTCCCCTGCCCCAGTAGCTTTATCCTAGTATGTCCCCAGCCCTGCCTTATCTTAGCATGTCCCCTGCCCTGTCTCATCCTAGTCTGTCCCTGCCCTGCTTTATCCTAGCCTGTCCCCTGCCATGCCTTATTCTAGCCTGTCACCTGCCATGCCTCATCCTCACCTGTCCTCTGCATTGCCTTGTCCTAGCCTGTCTCTGCCCTGCTTTATCCTAGCCTGTCCCCTGCCCTGCCTTATCCTAGCTTGTCCCCTGGCCTGGCTTATCCTAGCCTGTCCCATGTCCTGCTTTATCCTAGCCTGTCTCCTGCCCTGCCTTATCTTAGCTTGTCCCCTGCCCTGCCTCATCCTTGCCTGTCCCCTGCCCTGCCTCATCCTAGCATGTCTCTGCCCTGCTTTATCCTAGCCTGTCCCCTGCCCTGCCTTATCTTAGCCTGTCCCCTGCCCTGCCTCATCCTAGTCTGTCCCTGCCCTGCTTTATCCTAGCCTGTCCCCTGCCATGCCTTATCCTAGCCTGTCCCCTGCCATGCCTCATCCTCACCTGTCCCCTGCATTGCCTTATCCTAGCCTGTCTCTGCCTTGCATTATCCTAGCCTGTCCCCTGCCCTGCTTTATCCTAGCCATGTCTACCCTGCTGAACCTTGACCTACTTAAGTTTCCCTGATTTCTCATGATGGACTATATCTATTAGTCATAATGACTACTTTAGACCATGAAACCATTAAATTCATAGTCACTTGACTATATAGCCCAAATCAGCCAATTTAATGGCTGACTATAGGTTGACTATATGACTAACTTACTATAGACATAGGTGACTAACTTGGTATAGTCGTTTTTGCTACATTCATGTGACTATAGAAATGTAGTCCGTAGTGACTAACATTTCCAGGTCCATTATTATCAGTGTACTGCTTTGCCGGTGGGAACCCAATTGCTGGTGTCATGGAAATTTGTTCATGCTGGTATTTTCCTTGTGGATCATTATGGAAAGCTTTTGCTGCCGTAGACGTCTCATCAATTACAGTACAGAATGAATATCTTGGATTATAATGAAGGTTTCAACTATTTGACTTTCTGATTGTCTTTGATAACGTTGGTACAAACCCACATTTGATATTATCCCATCCCTTTCAATATTGATGAGGCCGTGCGTACGAACTATTTGACTTTCTTTTTGTCTTTAATAATTCGATCTTATCCCATCCTATTAATATTGATGAGTTCATGCATATGAAGAACTTAATTCTCATTGGGGAAACGCCCTAGTTAATGGGCAATATCTCTGGACAATCTTTCATACTTTGCCCCTCTCATTATGGGAACCAAACAACATTTTGGGTAGTTTCAAAGAAGAGACCACATGGTGATTGTGCACTGTTAGAAGTAAGTACTGTAGCTGCACAGTATAAAGGGAGGTATTTTTGGTGAGACTTAAACTCATGATTTCCAGTGTGTGATGTTCTACAGTAGGTGATTATAGCTGTACAGTATGTCATACTGGAAAACAAAAATACCTCCTTTTATACTGTGCAGCTACAGTATATCTTGCTGTGCAGCTGCACTAACTTCTAACAGTGTTGGATCTATGGTTGATGTGGGATTTAATGACAGGCTGTGGATGTGGTTTTACCACTCTCACCATTGTCATTGACCATCATCCTACCTAACCCTGTGTTTAAGGCTTGACTTACTACACCTAAATGAAATCCTCATCTTTTATCACCATTATACTGGTCCTGGTAGATTATGCAAGGGGGCATAACCACTGCAATATAGAGCAACACATTCTTAGTGGGGCTCAAACATGCTCGAGCTTCGATGCAGTCTCACTGCATCACTGTGATATCGCTCTACGCTACTTAAAGGTGTCACACGATTTGCCCAATCGCTAACTCTTTAGAGCTACATGAAGTAAACTAGCCCAGTTAGCCCCCTCAGTATCCTGAACCTCGGAAGTACATGATGTCGTGACAACCTTTCAGAAGGTTTCTGGTTGATAACAGAAAATGGTACAGATATGTGTTACCAGTCACGATGAAGGTCCCGGGCACCTTGTATTATACAACTAGTGAGGTTTTGTCTCAATGGCAAGAGTTTTCTGTTCAAATAATTATCCGCCCACTATGAATGAGCTACGTAAGACCATTCCGCTATGTACTTTAGGGCGGAGATATTGAAGCTATTTGAATCACAGATATCTCATTGTATAATATTCTAGATCCTGCTACTTCCGACTGCAGCGCCGGCTGCATAGTGGATTAATGCATCAGGCATCAGTTTACATGATGCTTGAATGCGGCCTTGGCCAGTTACGCTTGTTAATCTGCATACACACATCATGATGACAAAGGGCAAAATGCAACAAGGCACTATGTGGTCTTTGACAGCGTCATAATGCTTATTTACAACATGTAAGGCCTCTGAATTTTGTTATTTGAGAAGGCTGTCTGATTTCCTTTCTGATTATCTCAGCAGAAATATGACCTGTTGGCATAGACCAGTTTCAAATGGAAAGGCACAGAGGGGGCCCAGGGATGGAAGAGGGAAGTAGAGCGAAGTAGAGAAATAGTAAGTTCCTGAATAGATAGGAAGTTAGGTAGGTTTATTAAATATGGGGGTCAAAAGGAAAATGCCATCTTCTCCTGAAGTCTTAATATTCACTGTCATGGAAAATCTATAGGAACTTAATAACAGTAGACATCATAACCATTTTAAGAAGGCACATCATGTGCCACATGTAGAAAGGTATCTAGACCTCTCACATTATAAAGTTTTGATTAACTCAACAGGGGTTTAAAGTCTACAATGTCAGTAGGATGACAGGTTTGCAAGTAGGATGACATATTCTCCAGACAAGATTACCCAGATGAATAACAACAGCAAAGACATTACAATGGAGCACATGGAAAGCTCCACTGCGTGACACAACACACATCTGCTTCCATTTTGTGTGAATATTAACACAGTGTACCATTCCTTCTCTTTGCAGACTTAACAAAGTGTCTAGCCTGCGTGGGGTGTGGGGATTGGTAGCTGATACATGCAATGATGTCGTGCAAGCAATACTGCTCCTTTTCTCTTAATGATAAAAAGTTACATAGTTCAGAATCCACTGACAAACCACTATTGATTGCCACACGTCGTTTGAGATTTTAGACTGCAGAATTCCTAGATATGAGAAATTAATGTTCCACATAATATTCCTATTCCTTAGATGATACCCTACTTAGTTTTCCTTGAGAGGGAGTATTGCTCTACTGAAGTTACAAACGAACATATTAATTTCCTGGGTTTCAATTTTAGTCAAAAGCGATCTAATTTGATTGATTCTTTAGAATCTGTCGAAGGCTAATGCTTTTACCACAGAACGCCTCATTTTCAATTTCCTAATATGCAATTAAATCCAAAGGGCCTATTTTCTCGGGTATAGGATTACACCTCTTCTCGGTGCCAATCAGTGAACCACCATAACCAGACCTCTTAAGTGTTTACAGCAAATGGGAGCTTGGTGTACTTTTAGGATTCAGTTACGTTTTCCTGCGATAATGTGTGTCGAAAAGGCACTTCCATCACTTTGAAATGACTTCGGAATTGACCCACGGTTCACTTATTGCCTGTTGGCATGTTGACATTGGGATTTATCACATGTCCAGGTCTAAAATGAATAAAAAGCAAGATGAACTATTTTTAGATAAAGGCAAACTACAAACTGTATATGCAATTAAGGGCAACGCACTGATTAAATATAAGTACAATACTGTGTTGGTCATAACAATTGTGTGTATTTTGTTTTTACAAGGTCGATATGCCAATTTTGAGAGCCCTGTCCCACTGTTAAATATGTGTAATCTCAAACAAGAACCAACAACCTCAACAACATTCCATATGAATCATCATCTACTCCTTTATTTCCTTGAACCCTGAAGTAGGTAACCTCTGCAGAAGGCACCTACACTGTAAACAGTTACTGTATTTAAACAGCACAATGTGCTGTACGTTTACAGCACGCTTTGCTGTAGTTGATATAACAGCACTATTTGCTGTATGATTACAGCATTATGTACTGTAAATTGGGCCTACAGCAATGTTGCTGTACATTTACAGTACATTCTGCTGTAGATTTCTGCCACTAGGTGGCAGCAGTATACTATTTTTGTAATAATTATTCCATCCAACCCTTTCCTGAGTCAAATAAAGCCTCACACACTCTTAAGACATTGTACAATAAAAATGGATGAGAGAGACTGAATGCAGTTATCATACAGTGTATTGATATTTGCATAATTGTGTTAAATAATACAAAAAACAGCAAAAGTATAGAATAGACACCACATTGGTGGGAAAAGTTAAATCCCTAAGTGCCTGGACTGGAAAAAAAAAGCTGGTATCACAAACAGGTCAGCTGTATTAAAGCAGGATTAAACCATTACATTGTGTAATATGCATTCTAGCTCAAATTGAACTAATGCAGGAAAGGTACTCTCCTTGCATACATATTAATTGATGTAAATAATAGCAACTTTTGTTGTAGATGTACAGTAGTCGGTGCTGTAAATTTACGGTAGATGTTGCTGTACATCTACAGTGGAAATTGCTGTACATGTACAGCAATTCAGTTGCTGTACACCTACAGCAAAATCTACTGGAACAAAAGTTGCCAGCAACTTTTGCTGCAGGTGTACAGTACTTACTTCTTACTGTGTAGCTCACGCCAGTGCATGGACAAATGTTTACAGTGTGCCTTATGCAAATCTTACAGATGTCTTGGTCTTAGTCTTACACATAGTTCCGTTGGAAAGTTTTGAGACACATCATTAAGACATTTTGTGAACACTATAGTTGTTGTTTGTGAAACTGCATGAAGCCATAACAATCTTACTCAAGTCTTAATGTTAGTCTTAAATTAGATGGAAAAGGAAGAAATAATAGCAAAAAAACAGGGGGTGTTTGTTTGCTCCACATTGAACCTCAGCATCTGAGTCCCCTGGAACATACAGCCGCATGCATTTAGTTATGTTATATAAATAAATTGGGTTTTTAACATTTCTTTCTGGAGTAGGGGTGTTTTTTTTCCCGAAAAACTTTACTACTGAATCTTTGTATTTGGAGAGGACACCAAGCTCCTGGACATCTACCTCATGATAAAATACAGAAGATACACCGGATATATCTGTGAGATAGCTGACAGGTGGATCATACAGAGAACAATTTGACACTGGAATTGAATTGAAATGCAAAGTAAGCATGTGGTTCTCAGGCATACAGGTTTTTTGACGCGATGTTTTGATAACATAATACACTCAAAAGTGCTGATATCACAAATATTAAGAAACTCCACTGTTCTAGATGCACAGGGACTACTTGATTAGTATAAAACTGAGAGCTGACATATTTGTAGCCTCTGGCTCATTGCAGATTACCAATCAAGATTTCTAATAGAAATAATACACACCTGATGTCACTACCTGGATGAAACATGAGCTACATTAAACCAGCTGTATGTACTGCTGTCAATGCGACCAGCTGCACAACCTCCTACTGTTGGAACCATGGGGCTGTGTCTCACCCCAGTGGGCACAAAATTCAGTCCAATGTTGAATCAACATTGAATCAATGCTGAATCAACATTGACAACCATTTATCGTCTATGACCTGGTGCAATCTATGACCGTCTTGAAAGAAAACGGTTAGTTTAGAGCAGATGTAGATATAAATTGAAATAAAATGAGTGATAACCCAGTAACATTTTCCACCATTTATACTTTCATCTGCCCACGATAAACCACTTTTTTTCCCAAGCTTTTTTTGGCCCGATCTCATGAGACACAGCCATGGGTGCCATCCCAATCTCCAAGCACCGTCTCGTTGGTTGGGTGGGTAATTGTAGAAAGCGGTTCCCCCCCTTTCCATTGAGTATCACATTTTAGCAAATGTACATGTATGCATTTTTATGCACTCAAAGGCCACATGTCCATGATTATGCATAATAAATTATATAGCTGGGATCCAGAACACAACCTTATTTATTAAATCAGAGATGGAGCCATTTCTTATCAAGGTCCTCCCCTCTGCTTTGAGTCAGCATTGCCACATGTGGGACTGACCCACATCGTTGTGGGAGAGGAAGGCAGCACAGAGAACCATGGACAGGTCGCCAGTGTAGCGTCTAGAGGCACTCACCCTTCTCCTTCTATACGCACCGTAATCACTCATCCCCCGAGGCTTAGACCACTGTTAGACTAGTTACAGCCATTGTTTGGAACGGCCAGCCTGCAGCTATTTGCACGTAGGTAATTCCACTTATATAGCAGCTTAATGATAATATTTCCAGGAATTCATGGTAGCTTGAACCGAGGAACGGATATTACTGTATAAATATTCTGGCTCAAATTACATCTGTTACAATGCACCTGCATGGTAATAGGTGCCTGTAAGATATCATGCTACCCTATCGTACCAGGCCCACTGTCAGAGGGAGCAGGGAAATGGGATAACATGATATAACTGTCCCTACCTCTTACTAGATCTAAGAATTCACAGTTAGGCTTAGGTAAGGTGTGTTATGCCCCGACCCCAGTTTCAAAATAGGGCTAATTGTAGTATTTCCCCCTGATTCTGAGGGAATCTTTATTTTCTCTGAACATAACATTTCTAAATTTTTGTACATTTCTGATCAGGAAGAAAAAGCTCCTACTTTTTTAGTGGCCTAAATAATTTTCTTACATTGCTTTAAAGTAAGTATTAACATTTTTTGGGATGTTCCTAATTGGATGAATCTGTGAGTTATTCTGTTGACCGATGAGTCGATGCAGCATTTTACAATTTATTCCGAGTAGTTTCAACAGTAAATACAAATATTTAAAAAGACAAATGTTTCCTACCAGTGTTTATACTTAAGACCATATTATTGCCTGAACATTTTTCATGGCTACACCCATTATTCTAGAACCATAGGAGATGATGGATTTATTTATACATGTAGATTGGGGCTATCCCAGGGATCTAGCCACATGCTCCTTAGACTGCATAATATATGAGCAAGACTACCCATGGGTCAATATCTACATCATGGGCTGATTCAATTGGATGATAAACGTTTGGTGTCTGCATATTGCTCAATTATCTCCATATAGCACTAAATCTCACCAAGTTGGTACAGCTGCAAAATGTATGACGGATTGAGGTGTCTCTATGTAGAATAGGGTCTGCTATTCTAGCTTGGATATAGGATGATTACGTAATAATTATTTTATAAGCAAAACATAATTAATATTGTTATTATTTTTATAATTGGTGTTGGATATTAATTATGATACTATTATAAATGGATGCTGTCACATGATAGTAGCGGGGGTAAGGACAGGTGTAATGTTACCTGGTAGCCTCCTTATCTAGATTATGACTGACTCAGATTGTACAACTGTACCATGCTAATTATACTGATATGATGCTAATGAATATCAATGAGGGAACATGCGCTGGCTTGGCCCACAGCTGGTAATAAACAGTTATTAATTTAAATTCAATCAGAACAGACGTCTGTGTCATTCCTTCCCATATGAGACAATCTAACCCTCTTAGTTTTATATCACCATGCAGGGGACATATATAACAAGGTGATGTATATGACAGGTTAATAGAACCTCTGTCGGATGAAAAACAATGACTATAACATATTAATTTCTTTTCTGTATCAGGTCCGGCTGGGTGAGGGCCTCCCAAAAACATGTGTTTCATCGCCATATTACCTACTCTGGATGACAAGTGAACATGTGACCTGGTCAGATCTGGATGTAGTAGTGGAGCATCAACAACCCCGTTCTTTCACCACCTTCTCCAGATGACCTTACCAGGTGGAAGACTGCCTGGATTTACAGTATAGCCTGCATAACACACCCAGCCCGTTTTCACAGGTCACTCAGCCTGGAATACAGGGCTGTTCATTAGCAGAACTGTGTTTTCACTATAGGTTTTATATAATCATATTTGCAATTTTTATGTGATATTTGCTAAGAATAAACTCATATATAGGATATAGATCAGTACATCACCTTCCAACTTATGGATGTAGTATGTGCCTGGTCCACTGCATTTTTGAATAATTACATGTTTAAATTGGTATTTTATCTGATGGGACAACGATAAGAGCAGGCATAACAGTTGCCTCTGCTTGGAGAAGGTGTGAAAGCCTGAGCCCCAGCCTGCTGTACCAGGGTCATGTGCTGGGAGAGTGTGAACAACCTGTACAAACACCCTGCCTGTAAAGACTCCCGGCCTGTTAAACCAGCCTGGGCAGCCTGAATTAACAGGCTGCCTGGAAATACAGGCCAGGCTGTATCACTGGTCTAGTCCTCCACCTGCTTACATCACTTCCTAGTGCTGGCCAGTTATATACATCAGCCTGTCATATACATAAGCTGGTCATTTACATTATATCAACATAGTTATGTGTTATTCATAATACAGCTACGGTCAGATAGTTACAAACATACTCAATTGTAGAGTGTAGTGTATCCAAAATACCATGTTATTTAGCCTGGCAATAGTCAGGCACAGTTCTTTTTTTAGCATATTTTCTAAGAACCTTACAATTGACCTAAAAGCTATTAACATTTTTGACAACAATACGTATTGTTTTCCACAGGAGGTGTAGTATAATAGTGCCTCCTAATGAGAACCATTATAATGAATCCATTTTAAAATAGCAATATCCAGTTATCTTTTTATCCCTAGAATGTAATGATTTCCATTAAAGTGTCAATTCCATTAGACTAGAGCTAATATACACTGACATGGATGTCTCTAGTCGTTAAAGCTGGGACTATTAGGCGCAGCTCCAGTATAAAGACCTGTTTTTGCAAGCGCTCTTTAATAGCCTATGCTTCCACAAACTGGCTGTCTATCCAATGATGACTATGAACACATTGTGAATAGGTACACTGTTGTTTTTTCCCCTAGGGTTAAGGTTTTATCATTACATCTTTGGGTCCTTTGGACAAGGTCATTTTTCCTCATATAGGGAATATCTAGGGCTATTGATAATGTAGAATTTCGACTTTGTGTCAATAAAGGCAACTGTGTATGTGTAGCACTCTCTTCATTAAGCGAAACCCCAGGGTAATATGAAGGTTCCAGTTTTTAGGTGAGACAATGGTATATGCTACAAACTATTTTATGACAGCCTTTCACACTGAAATAAAGTGGATATATATGACATATACCCAGGTAGCAAGGGTATATTGGGCCAATGTCGGCAATGATCGACTCCATCGCAATCGTTATACCAACCATGGCCCATTGTTAGCAATGCATACATTGGTTCAACATACAAATTACAATGATGGCCCACCTCTGGCAATACTGATAATGGGCCATCGCTGGGTTGACCGCTGGCCCAGAGCTGGTCCATGCTTGATATCGTTGATATTGACTCAGTGTTGGCCCAGTGCTGGGACACTTCAGGGCCATCGTATTATTTCTGATGTTGGACCAACATCAACTCTATCTACACTTGTCCAATATTGGCTGTGATCTACACCAGGGGGATTCAACGTTGCCTGAATAATTTTTTACAGGATGGCTCCTACTTTGCCATCATATTGGGTTTTAAACGTGATCCCCAGTGTTCTCTACATGTTTAAAGGTCAGAGTAAGTTCATGGATGAAATTTGATATCTAAAAGTGCTATTTACTGCATGACACCCATGGGAATTTGTCAAAAGTAACCTGAAGACACCTCATGTGTGGGTAATGGAGTTAGATAAGTCCTAGATGATAGTAATACAGTTTGTGTTATTTCTAACCATTTTGGGATAGAAATCAAGATGGATTAAAAAGACAAGAACGACTTTTTCTAAACTGATGATTCTTGAGAGTCATGTCTTAAGTATGCTTGCACATTCAATTATACACATAAAAGTGATATTGTTCAATATCAGTGATTGATGCAGTGGTCCTATATTGAAAATTATATATTTGGGCGACATATGTATTACAAGGTTGGTCCGATGTCTAATTTCTAACCTTGGTAAAAATGTAAAAACATTTTGATGTTGGCCCAACATTGGGCCAACATGAAATCAATATCCCTTTATCCGAGCATGGGCCATTACTGGGCCAGCGGTCAAACCAGCGGTGGGCCAATATCAAAATGCCATTATTGGCCCAATTTTAAGTTTTATATTGGCCCAATCATGGCCCAATGTACTTATGTTACCTGGGTACTGGGAAAATGAACCTTAATTAGTACACCCTGCACTAAAACTCAGGCCAGGTAAGTGGCCTGCATGGAAACTGGCCTTTTTTCCCTTAATAAAGGAATTCTGCAAGTGAAAGAAAAAAATCTTTGACAAAAGACACCTTTCATAGCTCTTCTTTCTCATTTCTTATTCCACTTTTCCTATATGTGGCCCTTCTAAGTCACCTAATGGATGTCTTTCTTTTTCGATGAGATATGGAAAGTTCTGGTTCAGAACAAAGAGAACTCCATATAATAGTAACCTGGTTGTGGGTAGTAATGATAGAGTTTTTGCTCAGGTTTCTGTCTTCTTCAGATGTGTGGGCAGGCTGTGCTGTGGTTTCATCTCCCATGACACCTTCGCCTTTGGCCGCCCACATTCAGTAGTAAGGGGAACCTTCCTGTGTCCAAAGGGCTTCTTCATGCCAGGGTGTACTTTTATTTGTATCTCTATGTTTTGTGAAAGAGGACAAAGGCCAGATACAAAGGCAAACTATATAAAAACATGGCATATCTACATCATGGAATAAATTATCATAATTATGATTGATAATGATTATATTATATTGGGTTTATAACACTTGATATGTATGTATGTGAATATAGATATGTAAGGAAAACGTAAAGGAATAGTGATATTACATGAATGTATTGTTATTGTGAAATTATATAAATGCCATTAATTTATATTCATACTTCAAAATCTCCAGACAAAGCTTTAGCCTTTAAGGGAAAAGTGTTTTTTCACAGAAATGTCATTTAGATACAGGAATTGCGACCAAAGGCTATCAGATTAAGTTGATGTTTTGCCCCACCTGTCGTTAGTCAATCCCTTTGAGTGTCATTGGTGTAATGGTTATGAATTGAGACATTCGCTTTAATCATGGCAACGCCATTGCGCAGGGTTTCCAACAAAATGGAGCAGGAGGAAGGAGAGTTGGCATGAAAGATTAATGTAATGGTGTGATGTATTGCCATCGGAAGCCATTGCTGTAAACTATCAACTTCGAAAATTGCTGCTGTCAACTGTCAACTTTTTCAACATTCTACTCTCCAAGTACGTTCTGGCATCAGCACATGAGACCATATAACCATATGATACAGGTATTCTCGACAATAAGGTAGTCAGGAAATTAACTACGATTTCCATGTGAAATGTCCTACCATATTCCCTACAGCTTGTTATGCGTTCTTCAGATAAGCTGGTTGTATGATTGCATAGTCTATTTTCTCAACCCTTACAACTGTTGAAAGATGACCGTTGCTATACATGTGTACACATCTCCATGTCTCTTCCAGAGCTATTGTTATGTACGTAGACTGATGTTTTATTAGTATAAGGCCACAAAGAAAAGGTTTCTTTCATGTCACCCGACCGACCCTATCAGAACAGGGCCGACCCTAGGTTTTCTTATGCAACTTTGAAGAAATTCTCATATTTTCACCCTTCTTTGGTCAATTTTGGGGTCTTCGGAGAGGTGGGCTAGTATTAAAAAAATAAAAAATAAATCCGACCTACAGAACCTACATTTTCTTGCCATGTTACCTGAAACAAACCTTTTTTTTCCCTTATTACTGGGCCTGAAGTGAGAGTTACCTTCCCTCCTATTACTAAGTGCTATTCCTGGTTTAATCCATGAGAGTGTATTCACGCAACACCCATGTCTTCTTTCGGGTTTGAGAAATCTTTGCTGTCGAGAGTATTTCTCCTTTTTCTTTCACTGTTCCCAAAGTCACCTGAATCTTACAACTTATGGTGATTGAGTCAGACTGCCAGGACCGCATCCATTTCTCTTCCCTTTTTGATGCTTTCACTTCAATTAATTCTGACCAAAAATCAACTATTAGTGCTGGTCTGGGAGGAGAAATGGGTGGATCAGAAAGAACCATTGGCACCTTCATCATACCCCAATTTCCAATGCTAGTCAAAAGGCATCATGATATTACTATAAAAAGACAAATCGTTGAATGAGAGGATTATGACAGATGAAGTTGTTGCTGCTGTACTTGTCAACAAGTGACCACAAACACAGCCTCAAGTTTTCCGCCAAAAGGGCTACACAACGGACTGGACAAACTGACATATTTAGATCGTACACACTCAAAAAAGTGAGCGTCACTGTCACCTGAAAGACAGGCAGCGACTGACTTTCAATTGAGAGTGATTTTGGCGACAGTGACGCTCACTTTTCTGAGTGTGTAACTTTTTGCCTGGTTGTGCACATCGATTGGTGTACAGGGTTTGAATGGTCAATTCCTGGAGACAAGTTTGCCTGACATGTTTATTTTATATGAGTTGGCCTAGATTCTACTATTAAGTCGGGGCCAGAGAATGCTAAAGGCAGCCAACGATCTGACAGTAAGGCAATCACAGTGTAGTAACAATTACATTAGAGGCGTCATTCAGGGGCGGGAACAAAGCCCTCTGGCGGTCAATACCAGGACAAAGTAGTCAGTACTTTCCTGTAATGGAGTGACACGAAGTGGGGTTGTTTAGGGTTTATTGTTAAAGATACATTATCAGTTAGAACGCCCCAAAATTGAGTTATTGCAGTTGCTTTTGTTAACCATTTTCCTTGTGTTTGACATCATACTTTATGGTATTAATGTTCTCCCCAATGTAATTCGCAAGTAGTAATAGACTGAATTTAGTGGTTGTGTACAGGTTGTTGTGTTGTGATTATAGGCTAAATCCAATGGTTACACAATGCATCCATAACAGGTCTTGATTTCTGCGAGCCGGACAGTTATGCATTTGTGAGAATGTATTGTAGTTTAACTATGCTAAATGATAAGTGAGAGCCTGCCAACTTTCCATACCTATATGCACCTCAAATTAGCTGACATAATAACTTTAATAGAAACATACAAGAAGTATCTGAGTGTCGTTAATCATCACATTGAATTGCAGCTCAACAAGTTGACTCACATATTCTTCTAGAACCTTCTTCCGGAACATTGTGAAATTGTTGGGTATTTGTGTAATAAAGCAATTTCTGAAATCACACACTCGTTTATAGTACTTTTTGGGGGCTGACTCTTGTCGGCCACCAAAATTATCCAACAACCTATTCTCTTGCAAGTTATTTATTGGGTAGTTTCTTGGATTCTGAGTTTCTAATCCTGGAGAATAAAAATCACATGAAGAAGGCCTTGAGATATGATCAATTGGCATGTTTCCTTAAAAAGTCAACTTTTTAATTATTCCCCTACTTTATCTGTTTTCATCATCTGTTTGACGTTCGATACTCCCAGTTATACGCTGTAACACCAGACATGTGGTCAATACATATCTGGTAGTATCTATAATCGGATAACCTAAACCTAATTGATTTATTGAGAGAGCCAGTTACTGTCAGTAGCATGTGAGCTATAGCACCATCAGCACAAATATTAACAGCTGTATCGATACATAATATTGACTACAGCTTCATCAAATATTCACAGCAGGGTTATGCTTACAATTGACCCTAGATAATCCATTGGGAGCCATTGTTAATCACATCGGCAGGCTAAGGGTATAATAAGTACCATCAATGCATTATGATATACATCCGAGTAACCTCCGTATGGCCATATATAACCTAGCTAAGAGGACCAATGGTGAAATTATTGAATTAGATAGTTTTTGGTTTATATGAAATGATGATATCCCAATATAGGTGTAATCATATTATAACAGTAGGTAGACAGAGATATCATGATGGCTTTGAATATTTTCAGGGATTACCAAGAAAAGAACAGCAGAACATTGAGATATATTTAGTGCAGCAGTTACAGAATGATTGGGTAATATTCATCAGTTGAGAGTGTTTGGTTAGCCAATAGTTAGGCTCCCTATTTTTACTTCATATATAATAGGCATTAACAATGACACAATTGGTTACACCTTATATCAGCCACACCCTTCCCAGAACGGACAGGTGCTAATGATGTTATATTGGAAGGCGCACCATGTGCCCCTACCTACACACAATAAGCCTGTTATTTCGGTATTTCTGGCTGGAATTCACATAGAGTCGATCACACAGACTGAGCACGCTTGAGGTAGACTCCAAAATCTGCATGCGGTTAATGGTTTTTGTAGCAGTAGGATAAATTGTTGTTTTGCAGAATGTTCTGCAGTATTAATGTAAATAAGTGGTAGAACCTACTGTAAATTCACTGTAGAAATAGACAGAGGTCCACAATAATCTGTCCGAATATCAGGTTTTTCCACAAGTGGTGCATTGGATCGTATCACATGAGGTGGAGCCGTGTGTGATGCAATCCACTGCACCACAAGTGGAGAAACCAGGAGTTCAGACTGATTAGAGTTGATCTATGTATTTATTTCATGTAATTTCATCAAAATACACAATTAAAGATTGGTTTCATAGCTATTTTGGTCACATCATCATGGAGAAACAGCCAATGGAGAATAAACATCACTTTCTCCAAGGGGGTGTCGAGAACAGCCATTTTAGTACTTGATAAAAGTAACTTTCTTTCTCCACATGAAATAAAAGATGAAATTCTCGGCTTAAGTCTTTAGAGTGTTTAGCTATGCATGTATAGTAAGCTCCCAGTTTTCCCTATGTTGGTGATATCATTACACTTAATGATTACCGGTAAGTATTTAATCAGGTGCCTTAGTATTAGTAACATCCCTTAATCCCTTAATCTACAGCCTTTAATGGCCAGTCAACCACCCTCTTTAATTGTTCCATTGCTGCAAAGAAGGAAAAGCCAGCTCTTTTTTGCCTAAGGTTCCGATACGGGAGGCAAGCTGGCCCCAGCTCCTCTTCAGTCACTTCTGCGCGACATCGCTGGTATTACCACATAACTCGACGCAGATTGCACCTAGCTCATGTAAATGCACGGGCAAATGTTTTGAGTGAGTCTTAATGAAATCTTACTGAAGTGTTACTCGTCGCCATGACACAGTTCATATTACTTGTCTTTAATATAATGTTTAAAAGGTAGTGAACTGGGGTTCCGCCAGTACAGCGAGTACTAAAGAAGGGGTAAAAGGGGTTAAAGATACGGGGAGTTGGGGGGCAAAGCCCCCCATCTATATTATGACTTCAGGTAAGATTTTATCAAGACTCACTCAAAACATTTGTCCGTGCATTCACTTGAGCTAGCTCTGTCGTGCTCATTTGAGCCCTTATGGAACCCTTGGGGATCCTTGCATGGTACCCCACATACACTTATCCCATTACAGCACCAAGCAAGCCGGATTTACTTGCACTAAGAAGATTAAGTGCCAGCGATTACGTTCGGTATCAGAGGTCGAGGTAGGGTCAGCTTGTCGCAGAGGGACTAACTAGTGGTAGCCTTATGTGCATGGCGGTCTCTGTTGGGAAGGAACACTGGCCAATCATTGATTGCTGATTTGCTTTTATAAGGTATCAAGCAGGGATCTATAAAGTCTTATTGCATGAGCAGAAGATATTAATGATGTTAATCACTGGTATAAACGGTCAGAATACTGAACACCTCTATTCACTACCACAAAATAAGTCAATTTGACTTCCTGCATTAACTGAATAGAACCATGGTAACAAGGCTTCGGCGACTGAGACGGCAGTGTTATTGACCAATCACAGTCCAGTTATAAACACTGTTTGGAGAGTGACAATGCCCAGGAGGGTAGATCTACTGCCATATACTTGGTTAATGGCACATATTTACAGATCCCTTTATCAGTTCTGTTTGTTCCAAGTTTACGATCCAGGATGTGCTTGGTGAATTTTTGTGGCTCAGTCGAACATTACTATGCTCCATGCATGGCCTCGCCTCTCTCCAGATAAATCTGCCCCAAGCTTTATAACAATCCCCCGGAAATGAAAATGGAGGAAATAGGCAAATCATTTCCCTATCATTCACCTTTAAAGTTCCTGCAAGAATGGTTGCCCATCCCAACAATATAAGTAACCCCATTACCAATTAGCCAATTTGGATTACTACAAATTGGTAAATTTGCCTGTATTTGAGCAAATCGTTGTGTATTTTACCTCGTCCTCATCTCATCCCTCATCCAAATGACTACAAAGTTTTCTTCTTTTGGATCATTTATTGTCAAAATGAAATGTATATCGATGCCATTACACGTCAGTTAGTCAGGAAAATATAATCATAAAAAGGCCTGGACAGCAAAACGGCATTGCCGAGTCCAGTGGCAGATTAGGTATATACATAATAACTGTATATCCTTGGTAAACACACTTTAAAAAAAAGTCTTGGAACTGCGGTTGTGGTAATGTACAAAGCAACGTCAATCACTATTTCAAATCGGTAAAGTGTCCTTTTGTCAGGTATAGAGCTACAACAACAAATTGTTGTGGTATCAGGACAAGTAACCCCCTCCCCGACATCTATGCCCCGGACATCTATATATAGATGCCTGCCATATACCCCCTGGACATCTACCCCCTGGACTTTTACCCCCTCAGGACCTTTAACCCCTAGGACATAGATCTAGACCCTTGGAGATCTACCCCCTTGTCGATAATATGGCTGAGTCACATCATGTGGAGGGGTAGATGTCCCCAGGGGTTGAACTCCTAGAGGGTGAAAGTCCAAGGGGATAGATGTCCAAGGGGTGGATGTCCTATGGGGTAAAAGTCCTAAGGGGGTAAAAGTCCAGGGGGGGGAGTCCTAAGGGGTAGATGTCCTAGCGGGTAGATGTCCAGGGGTTACTTGTCCTAGAACCGCTGTGGTAGTGGCCTATGTCCCCATCAGTTGATGTAGCGGTCACTCCCCTGCAAATGTTTGGTCATGCCTGGATACTATGTCTGTGATCACGACGGCCATTAGTCGCCGGTCGATAAAGATTATCTCAAAGATGGCGTCATCCTCACAGAGATAGAACTCCACCTGTAGAGCCACTTAGGCCAAAAATAAAGTTTGTTTTAGGTCACCCGACCGACCCTATCAAAACAGGGCCGACTCTACGTTTTTGATGCAATTTGGAAGAAATTTCTGTACTTTTATCCTTTTTTGGTCTATTTCAGGGTCTTCGGACCTGCCGGCCAGTACTTTCATGTTAAAAAAAAGTTTTAAAAAAAAAGGACCTACCTACCTTACAATTTCTGCCCATGTTACCTGAAAGAAGGCTTCTTTTTTTGGCCTTACCATGATACTGTGATGGATTATCACAACAAATCAGTGGTAGTACACTCCGTGCCTTTTGTCAGTCGAAAGTTGCCAATGCGATGCTGTAAAGATCGGCTTATTTGAAATAAAAGGCTATCATTTTTCTCCTATTTTGAGCATAAGTGACGTGATGTCTATAATAAAATGTGTACCCTTTCCCGGAATGCCCATTCCTGATAGTAACTAGCAGGTTGGTTCAGAGGTGAATAGCTCCAACAATACACATTGGTCTTGTACAGTGCACTGAGTATCTTTAGGGTCAAAAACCTAGTCAATAGCAACAAACCTAGTTAGTCATCGTCGGATCCCTACACAACCAACCATGTTTAAGTAATAATATCAGGTATAGTCAGTAGTGATCAATCCACCAATGGAAGTTATTTCATTTCCCTGAGTATACCGCTTTTTGGGCAAGGCCTTAGCCATATTTTGTTTTGCCTTAGTTATTATTGACTATCACGTCATCATTTCTGACCAATATCCCTCTGACTAACCTGGGATAGCCGATACAGACTAAGGTCCGGGGCATTTAGATTGCCAGTGTGTCACATGAAGAGAGGCTTAAAGGCTGAGCAAGGTGGGGTTTAAGGCATTGGGATGTGGCATTAGAGAGTGCCGACGTGGGCGAGTGGGAGGGTAATAAAATCTATGCGAATATCCCATTTGATTCATCAATTTCTCAGTAGCAGTCCCCATCCTTAGGTCTTTAGCTGTGGTGTTGTCCACAGTAAACCATTGGTTTATGGTGTTTTCTTCCTATCCTAGTAACCGGACTAATCCATCAATGTGTAGTTTTCCCAAACCTATGGTACTTTGGCCAAAAGAAGAAAAGGTGACAACAGTGCCGACTCGTAGACTATCAAATCGACTCTGAAATTGCCCAAAGATTACTTGAATTTTTTTCAAAATTGGATAAACATTTCTATCGTCAGCCCTGTTTTGCTAGGTAGGGTTGGGTAACCTGAAACACACATTTAGAAAAGGCTATTTCAGGCAAACCGACCCCAGTCCTAACTTAAGTATTCCTTCCCAATCCTATTTTAAATGTCATATTTCTAGATATTGTTAGCAGATACTTGGTCAAGAAGAACACTGCTGTAGCCTAAATAATCGTATGCCTTCAGAAAATTCCATTTTAACATGAAATTCCAACTATTCAGTGATGGTCCTACTCTTAATCAGTAAGTTATGCTAATGTGCCGTGTCGAAATGTTGAGGTTAGCCACTATGTCTTCCAACAAACAAAAGAAGAAATATCTATACCTGAAAGAAATAACTATATATAACAAGCAAAAACACAACATGTTATGTTATGTCCAATCAAGAGTGGATTTTCATCTATTAGACAGAACCCCTTTCCAGGTTTTCATCGCCTTCCAAGAAAACTAGGATAATCTGATTAAATTTGTTACGTGGCAACACATTTGATTTCTAAAGCCATCAGCAGTAGGCTGTCAAGTCACTGTAGAGACTTATGTCAAGTTTCTGTAGAGACTGATAGATAAGCCATATGGCATATGAAAGTTACTGATCTGCTATCCACTTACACTAACAGAAAAGTTACAGGGGATAGTATTAGTATTCGCTGAATGATATTGGTTTTCAGTGCGGATAACATTGAGACTAGCTGTGCTAGACCTAAAAATAACCGTGTTGAAAGCTCGTACTCCCAGTATATATGTAAGAATTCTGAAATTAACTATGTTGTTATCGAAGCATACAAACTGCGTAGTTCAGTACCATACCATCGCACCTTAGCATAGGGGTGCTATTCAAGTTGCTAAAATCCTTAATACCTAATGGAGATCCTGCTTTAGTGCTTAAGATATATTTTAAGACCCCTGAAACCCAACGACTTAAATATAAGACTGGCGCTCTTTTGAATCGGGCGTTTTATCACGATATTTGGGGTGATTTTAGCTCTAGACTGAGGCTCTAACTGCACGTCCTCGCAACTCTGTCTCAACCATACTCTCTGTCTGTCTGTCTGTCTGTCTGTTGGTCGGTCGGTCTGTCTCCCCCCCCCCCTCTATCTCCCCCTCCCATTTTATGTGTGCCTTTCCATCTTTCTTTCTCTTCAGCACCCCCTGACCCCATGTCTCTCTCTCCGAACAGGTCTTATGCGCAATTTCCCTGGACCCTCACACGCGCACACACCATCCCCCTTGCATAAATAGAGACAAGGCTGTTTTAAAGGTACTCACTACTTGGATTACTGATGTTCTATTGACTTTTGCATATAACTCAGGATTATGATAGTTTGATTTATTATCTAATAGAAAATCAAAAGAAATTGCCATGTCGCGGTACTAACTTTCAAGATACGGCCATTTGAGCAAAGAAGTACCTTAACTATAGAAATGAATAGGAAAACAGCATTTTTACATTATCTGTCATGGATAATCCCTTTCTTTTATTGATATTGCAACCAAACCTAGGGAATGTATAATGGACATCTATACAAACATTTTAGGACCAATAAAACAGGGGGTCACAGATAAAATGACAAAGGCATTACACCCAGGTCAACAAGTGTTGTCTGCCCACGCATGCAAGAGTACATGAGAAATTTCCAATTATCACAATTTGACGGTATATTATCGGTCCTAACATGTGGAAATTAGCAGCAGGTATATCAGTCACTTCTCAATTTTCGCTGAGTACGCCTTGGCCGATGTGGGAGCACTCTCAGACTAGGGGGGTTCCAACTGCAAAGACTCCATCTATCGGGGTACAGGGGAACTACAACATTGAGCTGCAATCTCTCTAACCCAGCATGTCTGAGAAAATGCCATGATACTTTAATACTACCACATGGGACGACTAACCGATGATACATCCATATGGAAAAGACTTCCCCTTTGTGCCTGCTGCATATTAGAGGCATGCAATGTTTGAGAATAGAGAAATCTAGGCTAATTGACCTGACATTGGCTGTCCATAAAGCCAAAGATTAGACAGCTACTGGGACTTTGAGGGATAGGTCCACTGAATCTAAAAAGGAAATAAATAGAATGATACGCCCTGTATAAACTTGCAGATGGAGCTCTGAGGGAGCTTCAGTACTTGTGGTTGAAAAAAATATCTTAGATTGTCTCATATTAGCACTGTTTCCCATTGAAGCCTACAGTAACTAGTTCCCCAAACCGCCAAAGATGACACTACTGTACTGGGATCTCACTACTCCATATCCATTTGGCTCCTAAACTAGACCAAAGTATGCACGACTTCAACACCAGGGTGCGAGGCAATTCTGCCCTCCTCTACTTTCAGACAATACGCACATCCTACATAGGACTTTGTAGTGGTATTTTCAGCCTGTGTTGACCGAGAAGACGGATAATCAGAGGTGTAGGAAGCCAATTTTTATTGGAGGGGGGGGGGGGCAGATGGTGCCCAACCCAAGCACTGTCTTCTGCTTGATGGCGTATGCATGTACCCTTTATTACAGTGGCCCAGGAGGGTCAATTCCTTTGGAAGTTTGGATGTGTTATGCAACGTGTTGCGCACTATATAAAGGCTTCCGCGTTTGTATGCGTATATACCCATTTAATCCTTTCTGCGCTTCTGTATGTTATCCGGTGGTCATTCCTTATAGATCTACCAGAGGGCCCTGCAGCCTCGCCGCAAAGACGCTCAGCATTCAAATCAAAGTCGCTTTCAAAACTAGAATATGCACCGTGTTACGCACTGTGTTACGCACAGTGTTTTGCACAAGTTCCACCGAAAGTTCCACCCCACGTTTCACTTCACGTTCCACCCCAAGATCCACCCCAAGTTCCATCCCAAGTTCCATCCCAAGTTCCATCTCAAGTTCCTTCCCAAGTACCACCTCAAGTTCCATCCAAAGTTCCACCCCAAGTTCCACCCCAAGTTCAATCCAAGGTTCCACCCAAGATTCCACTCCAGGTTCCACCCCAAGTTCCATCCTAAGTTCCACTCCAAGTTTCACTCCAAGTTTCACTCCAAGTTTCACTCCAAGTTCCACCACAAGTTCCATCCCAAGTTCTACCACAAGTTCTACTACAAGTTCCACTGCAAGTTCCACTCTAAGTGCCACCCCAAGTTCCACTCCAAGTTCCATCCCAGCGTGGCACACAGCATGGCACACAGCGCGGCACACAGCCTTTGAAACATATCATAGGAGACATGGAGTGAACTACAGTGCTAAAAGATACCTGTCACAAACTGTTGTTCTTGAATTGACACTTGACAGTCTACAGTCAGCGACTGAAGTTGGACTTTTCACTTTCAACTTTGACATTTGCATTGCTTTGGGTTTGCTTGTAATGTTAAAAGATAGCAGTCACATGTTGTTTAACTTGACTTGACAGTTGACAGGTGACAGTAAATGGTTGAAGTTGTAGTTTTCACTTTCAAGTTGAAGTTCAAGTTTGTAAAATTTATTCAGAGTATCGACTTACACAGGTACATAATGTATAAGGGTAAACCAGCATAATAACTATTAATGTACAAATTCCGTAATATTATATGTCCATTAGTGATGTAATGTATATGTTACTATTCCACCTCATTAGACATTTCCCTCGACACCTAATAATGCCATATGTCACAAAGGCTATACTGAAAAGGGTGCTGCTGGGAGTACACCTCCTGTTCTCGTTAGCCACCTGTCAACTCTTGTACTTTTTTTGCAAGTTAAAGTGAATTTGCAATTTCAATTTTACCAAAAAAATTTGACCCTCCTGGGCCTCTGTACTTTATCTTTGGAAATACAAGATCTCCTATGCTTAAGCATTGCAAGGCCGTAGTCAATGCCCCCATTGAATACAATGTGCCCGTATTCAATGGGCTAAGAAAATAAATGGGTTCAAATGAAAAAATAAATGCAAATGCCAACTATTTATTTTGTTGTCCCAGCCAACCGAGGTGTAAGTACATAATGGTGATCTATTATAAGTAATCCGTACCAGATAACTCAACCTGTTTCCGGATTACCTGTATTATCGGTGATTCTAATTGTGTAGCAACCCTCCTCCACCTCCACACAATAAGGCCAAAAAATGTTTCAGGTAACTATGCAAGAAATTGGACGGTCAGGTTTTAATTTGTTTATAACTTTTTTTCAAACGTGAAAGTACTAGCCAGCCTCTCCGAATACCCTAAGATTGAACAAAAAAAGGGTAAAAATATGAAAGTTCGTCAAAATTGGGTCAGCCCTCTTTTGATAGGGTCAGTCGGGTGACCTGAAGCTAACCTATTTTTCTTGGCCTAAACGAGACAATAAACAGGTACTAGATTTAGATCGAAGTTACAATCAGGAACCTGCTCAACAAAAGCAGAAGAAGCAGAAATATTTAGATGATATATATATGAAATAAGAAATGTTGAAATTTTTAAATACGCTATTAGATTAATTGAGGACATAGAAGAAAACTATAGTATTTAACTCAGGTGATGAGAAATCAGAATATGATCAAAACAACAACTAGGATATGGAGGTAGATACCATATCGAGGAACATAACTAGAAAATGCCAGTATAAAAGATCAGTGTTTTTGATTGCCCTTTACGGTACAGGTAATTACCATAATAATCTTTTATAGCATGATAATAATCTCAAAAATGGTGCACTCCCATCTTATTTGCAATGTTGCTTAGCTTCTAAGCTGCTTTGCATGAGCAAGTTAATAGTCAGTAAAACTGAACAGCGGCACTATTGAATAATGTTAAAGGTAATGACACTCTCATAATATAACAATAAAATCAGGACTTTGGACTCAAGGCGTCTGTTCAACTAAGTAACATGGCAATGTGCAATAGGTAAAAAACAGAGAGAAAGCAGGGCCAGTGCTTTTTTCCAATTCTGCCAAGCACTAGGTATGGCTTCATGAACCCTTTAAGGGCCGCATAGTGCTTTCAGCTGTTATGTCTATGGTCGAGATGGTGCATGAATGCATCCGAATGGGTGATTTGTTGGGTCTGCATTTATTTGTTCATGAGTCCTTTATGGTCAGCCTGCTTCTTGAATGCAACCCTGATGAGTTACTCGCGAGAGTTGTACATAATATAAGGTACACATTGTGACAATATATTCCATTAAAAGGGTTAACGAGCTAGTCTGGTACCTACCTCTTTAATCGAGCACCCCCTCCCACTTCCAGCCACTCACCTAAACTTCCTAGTCTGTATGTAAGGCTGCCTATACTGACTGCATTAAGGATTGTTGCCCGGAGCCCTATACTCGCATAGTGGATTCAACAGAAATTTGAACTCACCAGGGATCGAAGCTGTCCTCTTGTAGTGGGTCCGACTGGGGTGTAAAGTGCTGTAGTAGTGTCAATAGTAAAATACTGGCTGCAGAAGTATATCAATGGCGGCAGTAGTATAATAGTGGTAGTAGCAGTTGAGTAGTAATGGTAGTAGTGTTAGTAGTAGGAACAGCAACAGCAACTACAGTAGTAGCAATAGTACTTAATAGTACTAGTAGCAGCAGTACTGGCAGGAGTACTAGTATTCCTAGCAGTAGCCGCTGCAGTAATTGTAGTAGAAGTAGTAGTATAAGCGGTATGCGACTGTAGCAGTGCTAGTAGAATAGACCCTAGTAGTATACTCAGTTGTCCCTGTGTCTCTGGCACTATGACCTCCTTGCTGCTGTAGCACTTAACTTCAAAGTCCCTGACTCCAACCAGCACAGAACCTGCCTCCAGTCCTCCTAGAGTCCTAGAGAGGCAGTCTTATGTCCCTATCCCGGCCCTGCTGTCTGGGGGCTACATAAGGGCTGCCTGCTGATCCAGGTATAAGAGGAGCGTCTACTGCCGCGCCGTAAGTCTCCCACCACCCTACTGCTCCCACAAGCTGTCTAAGCCGTTCCGGCGCCGCCACTCTCGTGAGATCTCGTGAGAGTGAGACTGCTCGGAAACCACGGCATCTGGTGGGTCTGTGGGTGTGGTCGTTACCATATGTGTACAGTATTGTTGTGGTTCTGAGGTCTTGGGTGGGGAGGTATTACATATATATGGCATAAACTCCCCACTTATATTGTTTTGGCTATTTCTGGCCCTTTTCAGGCTTATACCCCTACAAAATAACTAGTTTTGCACCAATTTATTCTAATTTTTGGTATATGTGAAAAAACATCCTAATAATTCGGGAAATCTCTATTTTTTGTGTATTGGCCCAATATTTTCTGTTTTCTGGCCCTCCAAAGGCCCAAAAAACCCTAAAAACCTCAAAAACGCCAAAAATGACATGTTTTACATGCCTCCCATGTGTACTGAGGCAGTAACAGCTTATTCCTAATATCATTTACTATAAGGTCTATGGTATAGTCAATTGATTCACGAGGATTTCACTAGATATGTTCCATATTTTTTTCTCCACAGTCATTTAAGTGTGTTTTGTGAGCAAAATATTCAAATGTCATTTCAGGTTGATACCTCTATATAGTAAATAAAGAAGATCCACACAGTCTCTATTGTATCCCAGACTGTGAGGTAACTCTTGTGTCTTCTGCTGGAAAAAAGACATTTTGAAAAATATCCAATAATCTTGCCTCAAGGAGCATATGTCTATTGGGATACATATTTTCCGTCACGGAGTCACCCGGAATATTCGTCACGGAGTCACCAGCCACCCTGATGAAAATTTAAACCTTCATAAAATTGTTAATACCCAATGTATTTAAGTTATCTCTGGTTTTCCTGTGTCCTACCCACTCCCTCTATTGTTCTAATGCAAAAATCCACCATCTTTATGCTCATTTATACAAGAAATAATTTCCGTCACGGAGTCACCCGGGTGACTCCGTGACGTAAAATAGGTTAATAGGGGTACTTTAAGCCTATACTGTGCAAATTTGGTCTAACCAGATATCATGATGCTTCATATTTCTTAAAGTACACATGATCAGAACACTGTAGAGTGAATTTAACCAATAATGGGACCATTTTGAGGAAACTAGGGTAAAGTTGAGAGTATGTAGTTGAAATGTTCATATTTCTGATAAATGTTCAAAATCTATCGAGCTGTATCTCAAAAACTATTACTCAGAGGATATCCATTCTTGGTATGCTTCAAGATATATGTCGGCCCAGCTTGTAAACTAAATTATTAGTTGCTGTGATGTATTTAAAACATAATGTTCATGATCATGGATTTTTGGTCACGGAGTCACCTGAAAAAAGGACAATAGACTTCACGAGCCGATAAAAAACGAACCGCTAGGGTTAGAAATGTATCAAAAAGTGTTCCAAGGAGCCAAGATATATACCTTTCAATATACTAAACTTGTTTAAACATATTAAGAACTTTCTGATTTGTCCTTCCTCTATCCTAAAACAACATAAGTCAGGAGTTTGAGCCATATATTGATAATAGATGATCAATAGTAAGAAGATGAGCTGCACCGAGTATTATTTACACTGTTGAATGTGTTATAACTCTTACGTAGTCACTCCATTGTTAATCAATACCCAGTCACAGATGTTATATGAGGTGTCCTCTCCACAGAAGATTTCTACTCCGGAAGGCATTTACTTTAGGCCAAAAAAATAAAAGGTATGTTTCAGATAACATGAGAAGAAATACTAGGGTTGGTAGGTCGGGTATTTGTTTTATTTGATTTGATTTTTTTAATCGGAAAATACTAGCCATCCTTCATGTAAACCATATAAAATTCATAAAAATTGTAAAAGTATGAAATTTTCTTCAAAATTGCAAAAAAAGACCTAGGGTACGTCGGCCCTGTCTTGCTAGGGTCGGTCAGGCGTTCTGAAACCAATTTCTTTTTATTTGGCCTTACCATACAGAGTAGAAGGGTTTCCTATTAGAATGCACTGAATCAAATTGTGAGATGTTATATCGGTTTGCCATTGGCCTGATCACCAGCTCAGCCAAATCTCGTTTCCGAGATTAGGGTACAAGCAGGGTGTAGTTATTCCGCATTAGCTAGATGATCACTGTACAGCGCCATCTTGTCTGGTACCAGTGCTCTTTCCTCTGCTAGCTATAGAAGCCTGCTGCTTAGCTGAAGCTGGTTCCTGTCATGACCGAAATTTGGTGTTTTAGGGGTCATAAACCTTTCAAGTATCAGCCTCGAGCATTCCAGGCCCATTACAGCCGTCAGGCTGTAATGGGCCTGGACAATTTTGTATCTAATAAAAGCTATCCTACTTAGAAAATGATCCGGGATCCTGGATCATTTCCTAATGAGATAGGTAGCTCACTGATTGGTCAGCTATGGTCACATGATCATGAGCCAGGTTGTGTATGGCCTCATGGGTTCGAATCCCACCTTGGCAAAAGGTAGGTTCGTTTTTTTACATAATTTATTTAGCCTATTTGAAGCATAAATCCACATTGATTGACATAGTTGAATGAAATATTAGATATGTGACTAGGGAACTTATTTAAATTTAGGTGCAATATGCAGATATCAAAAGTATTAGTAATCAAGCCAGAGTGGGGTTCGAACCCACACCCCCATGGTTGCTGATACAAGTTGGACTATATATAGTACATGTGTGTATAGCAGGGTATGAGGCCAGTGTAGGTACATAGACCTAAGTAATCTCCCAGACTGTAAACGTACAGTCGGGCCCGAGACTGTTCAAGTATAGGCCTCTATTGTGGGTCCTTAGTTCACCTGTTCAGATTGGGGGAGTGGTTAGGACTCTCACCTACCAATCTATGCATCATGGGTTCAAATCCATGTCAAGGCAATTTTGTTCACACACAATTTTAAGATGTATTTTGGTAGCTCAAAAAATGTGATAGTATACAACCCGGTTGTAAAGATCCTAAACACCTAAAATCTAAGATTTAAAATGGTTTTGTATTGTTGCATTGGGTTTTCTTTGTAAATAATATTACTATTTCTTACCAACTATAAAAAAAAAAAGTTGCCTTGGCATGGATTTGAACCTATAACCCCTGGATTGATTGGCCAGTTTCCTAACCACTCCCCCAATGCAACCAGGTGGCATGAGAAATATTCAAATACAACTGATTGAAAACCATTTTAGATTACACTATAAATATTGATCTTGTGTAAAGGATCTTTAAAACCGAATTGTATACTATCACAATTTCTGACCTACCAAAGATACATGTTAAAATTATGTGTGAACAAAACAGCCTAGACATAGATTTGAACTCATGACCCATTGATTGGTAGGCCAGAGTCCTAACCACTCCCCCAATCTGAACAGATGACCTAAGGACCCACAATAGAGGGCTATAAGTGAAAGGTTTATGACCCCTAAAACTCCGATTTTGGACATGACAGGAACCAGCTTCAGCTAAAGGTCTCACAAGGTAGAATTACTGCATCCTGCTAGTGCCCTATTGTGAGTTGGTTGTACCTGTTCAGCATAGGGTAGTGGTTAGGATATTGGATTCATGATACAAGGTACAGGAGTTCTAATCCCTCCCAAGGCATAATTATGTGGTAGCGAAACCATACATCTGTGATTCTTCTTATTTCTGTTTATAGCTTCATAGAAAATTAATTCAATCGCTGTACAAGCTTACACCCAGGCAAATATGAGCGTCAGCCAATGTTGCCATAACCACTCTCAGACAAGGGTCAGGCATTGCTAGACTATAATAGATGGGTCAAGGGCCATTCTAGTGAGGGCCAGGCTATGCTGGACCTTCAATAACAGGCTGGACTTTGGCAAAATTGCTTGAAAATCTGGCCATGCTGGATTCTCATGCCACAGTCTGACAATGCTGGACTCTTGCGGGCTGAAAGAGACTCTCTGTCAACTTTACTGTGAGTGTATTTTGCATTTTCTCCTAAAATCGGAAAAGTAAAGTTACCTACTTTTGTCTTAAGTGCTGGTAGTGCCTTTGTATTGTTGAAGGGCGCTATTTTGTGATGAATCTCTGACCAAACAATACATTCAAGACCTCAATTTCTGCAGCAAATAAGAAGGGACCGCTGTGATATTTAAAATTAATGAGGCAATAAGGGAAAGTACGGGAATACTCGCAGGAGAATGTGAACATCATTCTCTGTGTCATCCTAACAATGTAGCCTTATATGATACCATCCAGCCACCATCTGTTTAAAAAACACACTATCTGTATTATGTGCATGAACAAGTTGTTATCTGTATCAAGGACATCTAGTAATTCTCTAACACTTAGTGTGTCAACACGTCGAAAATGGCCAAATTTGCCCCCCCCCCCCCCCAAAAAAAAGTTCAAAAAATCACGGAACAGATGATTTTCCCTTAAACTGGCTGATTTGGCAAGAAATTTAAAAATCTTATGACAAATTTATTGAAAAGTGGCATGAAAAAGGTCAATGTTCCTGAAAAAGGTCAATGTTCCTGAAAAAGGCCAATTTTCTCTTATTAAATTTCCTTCCAAAGCGGTCATAACATAGGGAACCTTTTCACTCTGAAGTCAATTTTGCTTACCGTGATTTCAAAGTCATTTTGACTCCAAGGTCAGTTTGAACTGTCAATTCGCCGAATGTGTCACGGTCCGAAATGACCGTATCAAGTTAGGTATTTCAGTTGACGTGGCAACCAGTATGCACTTTAACTCCAAATATCTCGTTCATAGACTGGCTTGAAGTAAACATCACAAAGAGAGACTTGGCACTGGAATTTGCCTAAGTGACCCACCAGATGGCGAAACTTGATGCATGAACTAAGGGTAGGTATACCAACCAGAGACCACGCTCACGGTCCCTTATGTGTCACAGTGCTAAACAGCCTAAACACAATCATAGAATTCTCAGCAATGAAAAGTGTTACAAAGTTTAATGACACACTAACAGAAAGATGTGAATTTCACATTATAGGGTGGATTTAGTTACCTATTTGCTAAGTAATGTACTCTTGCTTGGTAGAAATAACACAATTGCAGTGCCACAATTAAATTGGAACTGTTTTACTAGGATAGGCACTGGCGCTATTGTATACAAAAAGGGGCTGATTCATATGAGATTTAATTTGTTTTGACAACATCTCTTGTGCATGGACTGTCTTTACTAAACAGACTTGTAAGCTGTTTTAATTTAATTCCTCCGCTAATAATTACTATTTCAAATCGTTGATACAGAGAGATACAATTTGTTGGAGTGCCTTATAGGGTCAGGTATTACCTACAACCCCCCAAAACCCCGACCATTAGATATATTTGAGCTTTCTGAGTGAGATTATTTTGGTTTGGTGTAAAATAATGGTGGCGAAAATTGGCGACATACCTTCTCCTGTGAGATAGCATATTAGCCCAATAGTAATGAGTATGCTATATATATTTAGAAATGATGTAAATAAATTAAATTACTGAAGGCATATTTTCATAAAGGACCTTAAATGTAGAATACCTTTGTAAACAGATAAGAAATAATAGGACTTCGAACACTTTTCCCATGGTTTTGTATGCCCTCCCCTTCTGTGCTGCTCAACTCACACGCTATTGGACCATGTCTGGCTGGGGCTCCCTGCTGTGGAGGTCCGGGGCATGCACACCAGGCTGGTGTGTATTGACAGGTCGATTGGCTCAAGTTTTCTTGTTCGATAAATCATAAGAAAATAACCCATTATAACTAGGTGCATAATGGTTGTAGTTTTGAACTACACTTGATCCCCCCATCATTTTGACATGTTGCATGATTAATTCGAAGCATTTTATGAAAATGCTGTGTCCTACCTACTTACTAAGGGTCACAATTGTGAGAATAACATATTTGTTCCAGGAACACAAACTTGTCGTGCCTTATAGATTTTGAGAAAAAGCTTTTTTTTAGATATTTTTGTAAATTTATAACAAGTGAGGGCGCAAACAGATTCCATCTGTTTGCTAGCCCTCACTTGATTGAGAAGATACTGGATTTAATATTTATGCAGGGTTGTGTTAGGTAAGTGGCAGAATTTAGAAATAGGCCTAACCCCCCGAAATGGGCACTTTAGTTTTGGTCACATTGGTCTGTGAGTCCATACCGGTACTGTGTAGTTTAAGTTGTGCTCAGATTTCAAAATTCCCCAACCCCCCACGAAGTAAAAAATTGACCCATTTTCCTGGAAATATTTTTTTTCTATAATTCAAGGTCTATATTAGATTGTGTGCAAGTGTCATATTTGAGAAATAGGCCTAACCCCCCGAAATGGGCACTTTAGTTTTGGTCACATTGGTCTGTGAGTCCATACCGGTACTGTGTAGTTTAAGTTGTGCTCAGATTTCAAAATTCCCCAACCCCCCCCCCCCTGAAGTAACAAATTGACCCTTTTTCCTGGAAATATTTTTTCTATAATTTCAAGGTCTATATTATATTGTGTGCAAGTGTCATATTTGAGAAATAGGCCTAACCCCCCGAAATGGGCACTTTAGTTTTGGTCACATTGGTCTGTGAGTCCATACCGGTACTGTGTAGTTTAAGTTGTGCTCAGATTTCAAAATTCCCCAACCCCCCCCCCCCCCCCACTGAAGTAAAAAATTGACCCATTTTCCTGGAAATATTTTTTTCTATAATTTCAAGGTCTATATTAGATTGTGTGCAAGTGTCATATTTGAGAAATAGGCCTAACCCCCCCAAAATGGGCACTTTAGTTTTGGTCACATTGGTCTGTGAGTCCATACCGGTACTGTGTAGTTTAAGTTGTGCTCAGATTTCAAAATTCCCCAACCCCCCCCCCCCTGAAGTAACAAATTGACCCATTTTCCTGGAAATATTTTTTTCTATAATTTCAAGGTCTATATTAGATTGTGTGCAGGTGTCATATTTGAGAAATAGGCCTAACCCCCCGAAATGGGCACTTTAGTTTTGGTCACATTGGTCTGTGAGTCCATACCGGTGGAGTTTAAGTTGTGTCAATTTTTTTTTCTTCAAGGGGGTGCCCTGCCCCAAATACCTGTAGCTATGGAACTAAACATGATAGAGAGACAAATTTTACATTTCTGAACTCCTCTCGCCAAGACGCTTTGTTTGCTATGCAAAAGAGTCTAAGTCGAAGCGTTCTACTCGCCAAAATTCCCAAACAAAGTCAAATTTCGCAAAAAGTAGGGGGGATGGAGGGCTGACACACTAGGGCCTAATAAAGATGACATTTCTGCATCTAACGAGCCTAATAAGGTGAATATTGGTTGAGAATTACCTTTGATATGAGCCATTTTCAAGAGATTTGATTCAAGTTGAGAAATGACAGTCCGGTCTGTTTGAGGCTCGTGCCGCTTTTGGGTTTAGTCACTTCTACATGTTGGATTTCTTAATGAATCGTATCATTAGAAAGGCCTAATACAGGAGAGTTCAGAAAAAAATATGTTGGGGCTCCCCCCCCCCCCTTGTACAATTCTTAAGAGCAGTTTTCATGTTTGCATCGAGCCACTGTCGCTCGGTGCCCATAGACTCGCTATGTTTAAAGCACTACCGGGTAGCGTCCCCCCGAGTGAAAACTTCGCCATAAAAGTTCATTTTCCTAAATAACCACTACATATTTTGCAATTGGAACCCAAAATCATGTATCTTTAGACATCTGTTCTAGTCCCCGCAAAAGGATTTACTCAAATATTGTGTCTAAGTACCTCAAAATTGAACCTTTCCAAAGGGGGGTGACCAGCCACGCTGTCATTTTCAAACTTCTATCATTTGATCATTGGCTCTGTTTTTTGGTCTTTGGTAAGTTTAGAGCCCGGTCTTTGTCATTTTGCGAAATAACCCGGCTACTGAGCTGTCCGCAATTTCAACCCCCATAAGAGAGGAGCCTAATCTATCAATGACAACAAAAATTGCGGACTTACCTTGCATATTTGAGCTGTAATCGATGAAATTAACCAAATCAGTACCGAATCGTCGCCCCTCGGCGTCCCCTGTCCGCCATTTTGAATCTCGAGAGGTCCCGTGAATACGCGAGATAGCCATATTTTGTTTACATTGTCGGCGTGTCGAACGATAGTAAAAGGCTGAATTATGGCATAATACGATTAAATATGGAAGGTATCGCCCTGCTGAACGGTAAGCCATCATTATAAATGTATTATGGATATATTTTCATGCCAAAATAAAAATAAAACACATGATCTATCGTTGTCGTCAAAAATAACATCAAATCTCAAGAATCCGACGAGTCAAGTTTCGGCGACTTAACTTGGCCGAAAATCAATCAATCCTCCTTAATTTGTCCATGTAAGTAGTAAATTATTGCGGATTATCAAAGAATAATATGTTTTCTTTAAGTTGTCAGCTTTTAAGGCAGGAGAAACAATGATAAGTTGTGAAAAATGGACTTCAACCGAGACGAGTCAGTGAACTCGCTGACTCGCCTGCAAATTAGTGAAAAGTTGACAACTATTATAATAGGAATCTGTTCAATGAAAACCATGAAAGAAATATTGTCAAATATTGGTATTTTTGGTCTCTAATTGAAGCGAATAACATGAATTCCATGTCCTCAACGTTGCAAGATCAATAAACTCAACACTACTAAAATATAAAATTCGGTCACATAAAGCATTGATTTTCCTATACATTTTAGCCCAAAGGGAAAAAGCTTTTTAAAAAAGCCTCCCTCGTCATATTTGTCAGTGCTTGGAGAAATTATTCTATTTTTTGAGTAGCTAATTATAGCAATTTTTGACACAGATAATGGATGGTCAACCTCTATTTGTTATTGACACACATAACGGTTATGATACACATAGCCGTTGTACACCCTTCATAATTACAGGAGGCTGTAACTCCCTCATGAGAACATATTAGTAAGTCAAATGTCAAACCACAGACTATTAGTTGTAATGAAAAAGTTGTTTCCCTATTGGTTATTCAACTCGAGTCAGAATGTCAATTTGTCGCAATATTTCACTTCCCCTCTCGACAGGAGCCAAAAATATTAGCGCCCCCTCTTTTAAGTAGGCCTATAGTAGATTAAGTATCATCTCTCACAGTGGGCAGTTTGGAGACGTTATCCCATAGTAATTACTGGGGTGGTGGAGGGTTGTTAAGGTAACTGTACCATGACAACGGCATACGTCAGGTAACACAATTCAGATGTCCGAAGGGTGTCTTTTAAGTCATACATCCAGACACGATCACATCCCATTCGATGTGATTGACCTTCATAAAGGTTTGTTCAAAGTATTTTCTTTGTGATCGAGTCTTTGCTCCATTTCTGAATGGGGGGGTCCCAAGCAGCTCTGTTTGGGATAGGATCGGACGAGTACACAGGTATCTCTGACTTCAGCCTAACCATAGTGCTATGGCCTAAAACAAGCATTTCTGGCCACGGTTTGTACAATGGAATAGGCCTGTGGACTATTCTCACGCTGTCACAAGGGCCGCTCTTTGCTGGCAACAGAAACATTGATACTGGGTAATCAAGAAAAGTCGCCATGGAGACGATGACGCTTGCGTCAATGCTTCGCGGTACACACGGTGCTACTTAACTTCTTCAAGAAACCCCTCAGCTGTCCTAGCTAATACTATAAGATCTAGTTTCATCAGCTAGATACATTGTAACACATCGTACAGTAGGCCTACAGTTGCACTTGTTATACCGGATCAAATATCGAAAAGTTTACGTTCATTAAATCTATGATGTGGTCACCTAATAAACTGTGTCACTCAACGTCACTCTCTGCCAAAACCTCTGACATCTGATAGGGTTGGGCCAATAAAAAAAGTAGGATCGGTAGGTTGGATTTTTTTCAAACTTCTTATTCTCAACATGAAAGTGCTAGCCACCCTCTCCGAAGACCCTATTAAAAATTGACTAAAAAAGGGTAAAAATACGAAAATCTCTTCAAAATTGCATAAAAAAAATAGGGTTGGCCCCGTTTTGATTACGTTGGTCAGGTGACCTGAAACTTACCTTTTCTTTTTTCTGACCTTAGCACAGCCAGAGGCTCTGCTGAGAGTGAAGATAACGCAACGCAAAAGGCTTGTTCTTTACTTTCAATAAATCGTACTAGCAGTTACATTCGAGGAAATCTGCCTACAACAACTTGCAAAGATGCATTGATTTAATACGAAAGCACATCTCTGTAAATGCATTCATAAAGAAGAAACATAATTTCAGGTTTTGTCTTGTTTTGGTTCATGCTTCATGTTCCCCCAACCCGGAACCAATTCTCTACCATTTGCTCTTACTCTAGACTCTAGACTATACAGTGTGAACTAAGAATATCAAAAGATGTACTCTAGTTCAAAAAAGGACTCGACCCAACGAGGTTTAGGTCTTTACCACAAACCAACAACACCGTTATAAAAAACCTTAGCAATGTTTACCATTATTATAACATGTAAATCATTTATTCATGGTCCTCCTATACGGATTTGGAATATACCCGGATCTCAAATCGGATCTCAAATCTTGTTATCTGTGATATCCAAGATGGCGGCCACCATGGGTGGCTACTGGGGAAGTACAAACATCATATGCCTTACCCTGGTGGGGCCTGGCGGCCCAACCAGAGGGCACCTTAAGGCACCACTTCGGCATAAAAAATGGGAAAATATTGGCATATATATAATTTATGATATCAAATTAAAGCTTATAGTGTAACACAAATACAATGGGCTAGAGAAAACATTTATTTTTACAAAGGCACCGATACCTAATTTCTACGATGCTAAAATTTGAATTTAGTTCACTAAGAGACAATCTAAAAATTGAAAAAAGTGCCCTCGTGGTGAGGGTAGCAGGTTGGTAAGAAGATGAACAAGGGATAGGTGGGTTCTTAAAAACAGTGACCTAATTATTGAACGTTCCCTAATGAGTGGAGCTGGATTGTTGCAGAATATCCCATCCCGGTGAGGGGAGCAGGTTGGTGAGCGGGGTGGGGATCAGGTGTGGGGTAATTGGCCTCAGGTAGCACAGCCGACCCGCTTACCTGCAACGTAACGAAGGTATTAGGGCAGGATCACAGTCCCCAGGCCACCATCAGACAATCCTCTCCAATGGATTTTCAACATTGTCTGTTTTGCTGAGCTTGCAATACTAAAGTGATTCTAGGGTGATGCTGAGTACCCACCTTCCCATAAGGTTGTTAGGTTTTTGAGTTATAAATGCATCCTTAGCACTGACTTTAGTGCTAAGGACTTCCCCCCTTTTCATAAGGCCAAGCAATGGATTAACTTCAACGCCTTTTCTCCCTTATATATGTTACCGTTGGAAGAGCTTACACAATACTCAACATCACCAAGATCAATCTCTCTCACTAACCCATGCCATACCTCACTATCTGATCATCCAAAAGTGTGCCTTGTTCTATGTTCTGGGTTTTGGGACGTAAGTATATGTCACTTCTAGGCTGGCTTTAAAATATATCTTTATCATTCTCTTAAATGCTGAGTTCCGAATAATACATGACCTTACTGCCTACACAGAGAAGAAACAGCATCAAAAGGGAGTCCAGGTTGCCTCCAGGATGACTCCCCTCTTTAGGGGAGCCCAGGTCGTCTAATGTAGCCTAGGTGACTTTCTGGCTGACCTAACCGAGTCAAATGGGGGAGTCACATAGCTCCCTTGGTCATACGACTCCCCCAGCTGACTCCAGAGAGTCACCCACGCTCTCTTAGGTGACCTGGACTCCCCTATAGAGGGGAGTCATTCTGGGGGCAACCTGGACTCCCTTTTGGCGCTGTTTCTTTTCTCTGTGTAGAAATGGCAAAACAATAAGCAATTTTGGGGACCATGGAGTATCTGGCTACACTACACTATACGGCAGGTGCAGATTGTGTACCTGCTATGGGTTTAACATGGGTTTAACATTGGTAGTACTAAATCAGCCATGTAATAAATGGAGGTCTTATGCGAAAATGGGAAGTATAAGGATAAAATGTGATGTAACTTTATTTCGGAGATCACAATGTGTAATTGACAATCCCTGTCTGGAACTAGGATTAATAGGATGAAGTCTAAGGGTCTAGTACGGTAACAGATTTATCCCTGTAACAGTCTTGCAGCCTAACTATATCTAAGCCTAGGTGGAATCTCTACATGAAATGACGTCATTACTGTTTCTTGTTAGCACAGCAGGCTTAGGGTGGTGAAGGTGCTACGTATCCATCGTAACAGGCTTTCTTACCCATGGAATTCGTGCAAATGCCCCTTCAAGAAATCCCCTCTAGTCCCCCTCTCGCGTTCCTGAGAAGATTGTATAACATGCAGATAGTACTGCTCAACAATGAGTGCACAGAGAGAAGAAACCGAGTCAAAAGGGAGTCCAGGCTTGCCTCCAGAATGACCCCCTTTTCTGACTCTCTTTCTGACTCTCTTGATGAACCTGACTCCCTTAAAAGGGAGTTATGTGACTCCCTTAAGAGAGCCCAGGTTTTGCCTCCAAAATGACTCCCTTTTATGACTCCCCGCTACAGACAGAGTCCAGGTCTATGCTGCAACTCCCTTTAGAAAGGGAGTCTAGGCACAGGATGGCTCCTTTGGAATAGAGAGTCATGATTTATAGGTAATTCTTACCCCCTAACCCTCTATATAACCACTTCAATAGCTGTCTCCCTAGCTGATGTTTCTACATTATGTTGGTGCAATGCCTCACAAGGAGGAGGGATCTCAGAAAGATCCCTCAGAGCACATTAGTTAATATACAAAGGAACATATGAGCTTTTGGGATTTAACTTTCTCATGTTGCTACAAATTGGGTGTCTATACGTTATACATCATGCTTATGCTACAGTTTTAAATTAACTGTAATTATTTCATAAAATGTAATTCTGACATTACATGTTGATGCTACAATGATATACACGTATCAGCAAAATTATCAATGTCACAAATAACATGGATCTAGAAATCTGAGCATGCAGAATATTACCATTTTAGGTATAGTGCTACCACCTAGTAGGCTTAACTGTAACCAACTGTTTGACTCCCTTGTGGGAAAAGGGAGTAGGGACCATTGACTCTGATTAGAAACAGAGTCAGATGGCTTCTTAACATATATGCTAGATGGTATTACAGTCATTGTACGGTAGTGTCACCTAGTGGGTTTCCTATTTCCGTTTTGTATGCTCACCTCTGTGACTCCCTTAGGGAGTCCAGGTAACCATTGACTCACCTCAGCTGACATGGACTCTGTTTGATCTAATTGAAAAGGAGTCAAGGCTGTTAGAAAGGGGAGTCAGACAGTGTGAAAAGTGAGCCAAAGGGACCCTGGCTCTCTTTTTATAGCCTGGACTCCCCTTGTGACTCGGTTTCCTCTCTCTGTGTGGTAAATTGTCTCCGAGATACAAAGGGCATGATATATCTAACTGGATACCCTTTCAATTAAAATAATCTGAATTCAAAATGTGAGGAAAATTTGTTGTCATAATCATATTCTGCTGTGTAGAACAGAAGCAATAATTCAAGAATGAGGAGGGTGGTTTTGTAATACTCAGAAAATAGTGAGCTATATGGACGGCTAATGCCCAAAATCCACGGCGACAGTATCCTGCATTAAAACAGTTTCACACCCCTGATGCCCCCATTTCGCGTCTGTTGCGCTGTGGACACGGGCGAAATAGCGGCAAAATAGCTGCGAAATAGTGGCGGCAGGTACGCGATACTGTTTTAACGCAGGATCCTATTGCCATGGATTTTAGGCTTATGGCTCATCAATGACTGAGGGTTGTAGCTAATATGAAATCTCCCCATGGTACTTTCTGTGTTAACACTTATTGTATTTTCAGAAAAGGAAAATGATATAGCTTTTTATTTCATGGTAAATACGGCCGTCCCATTGATTTAACCAAGGAAGGCCGTATTTCACCCCCCCTCCTGAACCCTCTCCCGTATTTCACGGCCTTTTAAATCATTAAAATTGATGATTAAAACGCTGTGAAATAGCTTTTTCAGATCAATTAAATGGAATTTTGAGGAATATTGTTAATAATAACATGAAATAAACACAAAGCTGTCAAAGGAGCACTCGTATAGTTCCCCACTGAGGGTTATTTCACTCGGCTCTGCCTCGTGAAATAACCCTCAGTGGGGAACTATACTCGTGAACCTTTGTCTATTTATTTGTTATGGAATACGCCAGTGCCATTGACTTAACCAAGGGAAGCCGTAGTACACACCACCCGTTAAATAACCCACTGCCGTATTTCACGGCCCTGTGACATCATCAAAATGGCGGTTTGTTTACATTTGAACGGCGTAGAAATAAGCTATCTTAGCCTATTTAGGCCCCCCTACTATAATTTTGGTGATTTGAATCGAAAAACATAAAAATAGGGTACAAAGGCACACTCGTTTAAGCCTTCTGGGCTGGTTATTGGACTTGCAGGACTAGGAAAGTGCAATGGACGAAAATATCACCATGGTGAAGAAGAGAATAGTTTTGCCACCCAATCATCCTCCCCCGATTTGGTCATCATTGAGCACAAGTAGGCGATATTAACAAGGTTGTCTCACTTTGTTACTTGAGAATCGTCTGCAGTGGACTACCGTTATGGCAGGAATTTAGATGATTTCAAGAGAATACTGAAGTCACTGTTTGCTGAAAATAAAAGTCGTGGTTAATGGAGCTGCATATAAACATTTTCCATTTGTCAAAGAGCTGGCTCAGACGAAAGTTAAAATCCGACCCTATCTTAACAGGGCTGACCCTACCTTTTTTATGCATTTTTTTTATATTTTTACACTTTTAAGGGGTCCATTTTAGGTTTGTAAAAATTTTGAAAAAATCTTGCCATTTTGACACTTTTTTTGCGGTCAATTTGAGGAAACATAGAGGGGCTGTAAAAAAAAGTTAACAAAAGAAAAAAAGAAATCCGACCCAGCGACCTTAAAGTTTCTTCAGATGTTACCTGAAACAAACTTTTTGTTTAATTTGGACTTTCTGTTGTGGAAGACCTCATCTACACCTATAATATAGCAAGGTATTGTTGGCTGTATAATCGACACCAGACTTTGCGGTCACTCAGGAGATGAGGTCTGGGAGCAGCCATAGCATGAAGCAATCAACTGACGGAAGTCGGATCCGGTAAAAGCACGGTCACGTTCCATTGCGGTGTTCTCATTTCCTCTCATAGATAAGAGGATTTTTTTTTAAAAGCCTTGCAGAAGGAACCCGTTGAACAACAAGACAGAGACTTGGTCGACTCCCAAAAATAAACTAGTTTCTCATTAAGGCACACTTTATCAGAACATAAAGAGACACCATTTAGGAATTGTATTTGATTTCAATATGCGCAGAATAGGGAAAGGCTAAAGGTATAGTATAATAAATTGAATCATGTAAAATATCAGTTCATTTTAAAATAAAAATTCATTGGTAATAACATCTGTAATATACCACTCAGGTTTTTCAATGTTTGAGCCATTGTGGATACAAACATGGATTATCTGATAAAAAGTGTTATTAGTTTAGAATCCTTCGCTAAGAATTCACAACCTGGTGATATCTCAGCAATTAACCCTTTAGGGCCGAGCATCAACTATAGTTGATGCCATGGGGGGCCGAGCATCGACTATAGTCGATACCATGGGGCGCCGAGCATCGACTATAGTCATCATAACTCTATGGGGTTTACCAAAGGCTCGGCCTTGGGACAGTTCCATTAAAACTGTCTCGGCCCCATCACATGAAATAATTTTTTTTGCTCGGCCCTAAAGGGTTAAGTCAACAGCCAATTACATTAACTCCTTTTACCACCGAATAGGAAATAAGCTACCAGATACATTCAGAAACCAAAATGACATCCACCCTACAGTTTCAAAAGGAAAGAACCAACCTGGGGCCCATTTCTTAAGTTTGAACGATTCATTTTGCTTAACATTGCTCAAGTAAAGCTGTTAACGATTCATGCAATCCTTACATATAGCAGTGAACGATTCATACAGCCCCTTACATACAGCTGAATCGTCCAGGTATATATGGCTATCGTATAATCATCCCTCCCTGCCTCCCTGCCTCCCTGCCTACCTCCCTGCCTCCCTCCTCTCTCTGGACAAAAACTCTGGACGAAAGCTAGCTATGCACGATAGCGCTGTACGAAAGCGATGCATTGGACAATTTGCTCCGTACAATTTTACCAGATATTAATGTTTTGCTTATGATGCGATTGTTTCCCATTGAGAAATAGGCCCCAGAAGTCTACTAGGAAAACAAATTATCCAAAGTGCTCAGTGGTCAGTTTACTGATTATTATGGTGTAATTCAAATATTTCTTAAGTTGTTTTTTCCCAAAAGAAGAACGGGAATACGATGCCAAGTCTCATTAGAGAAATGGTGTCATTATTTAACTTCAAGACAATCTGATCCATTTTAATCCAAGAACAAACAATTATTTTAAGCTTCCACGACTTAATAAACAGTAGCCCAGGATGGGAAAAAATGTGATTTAACGAAGATAAATCAACTTTCAAAAAGTGTTGGTCACAGTATTCATCACAAACATCTAAAATATTTCTTTTTCTAAAAGGGTACTGTCAGGCTATCAGTAAAGTTTATGACAGGTATTTGTTGGCATGGTAACGAAGCCCAACAGGTGAGGCAGGGAGGCAGGAGATCAAGGAAACAGGAGAGTGAGAAAGCTGGGGACTGGCATAGTGGAGTAGCCTAGTGGAGTATGGAGTATATAGGAGTGAGAGTGTGTAGGATTTGAGCACAGGCTTAAACTGAATGGCATGCTTATGCTAGGAGTAGATGACTGTATATAACACAAGGTATGCCAGAGCTCATCTTTCAACCCATCATCTTTTAACCCAATATGGCCCTACTGTACCATCATGAATCTAAATCGACATCCATGATACCATGTACTCCACAACTGGTTGGCAGTATACAAACTGCTTAGTTCACCATCATCTTTATACTTCAGATGGGGCCACATGTCTATGGCCAAATACATGGTACAGTAGGGCCATCTAGGGTAAAAAGATGATGGGCTTCTAGCTCTGTCATACCTTTGAGTGTGTAAGAGAGTATGTAAGAGAGTATATAGGATTAAGAGATTGCTGGAGTATGTCGTAGAGTCGCAATCAAATACTGTTAATGTGACTCTTGCAGTCAATTTAGATTATTAGTCAATTGAGACGTAGAGAGCGTAACTTTTGTGGAGTAGTACACTAGAATATGATCGTGTAAGTATGGAACTTTAATACAATGTTGTGATTATCTTTAATGTAGAAACATGATAATATTTTATTTTCCCTCAAATAATGAAATTTGAAATAGTCACGTAATTAAGAACGACAATCAATGAACACTATTTGATTATGACTGTTGAGGTTAATATATGATACACGACATAATGTATTTGTGTGATTCCTTCTGGTCGGTAGGGAGGTCACTGGAGACCAAACAGGATGCGCCCCTTATTGATTTCTTTAATAAATAGAAAGTGAAGATTAGGTGCAATAAAAGTTACCATGATTGGAAATAAAGGTCGTCCCGAGAAAAATTCATTTTCAGTTAACATGAGACCCATGATATCAGTTAGGCTCACAAATTGTTAACAAGAAGGTAAAATGTATCTGTGTAATGATAATGTTACATGAATACATAGGAGTTTAATGGTTACTCACATTCACACTCTCCTATACACTTGGTAGACTCGGTCCATCCAGGAGGGTAGGGGTTTACCCACTGCTGACCTCAGTGAGTCAGAAGCTCAGGCCAAAAATGTTAAAATAGAGCCGACCCTACGTTTTGTTATGCAATTTTGAAGAAGCTTTAGTATTTTTACCCTTTTTTGGTGAATTTTAGGGTACTTGGAGAGGCTGGCTCGTACTTTCATGTCTAAAAAAATTAGTTTTAAAAGAAATCCGACGTACCGACCCTAGATTTTCTTGCCATGCTACATGAAACATATCTTCCTTTTTTTGGCATCACTGACATATACAAATCGTACACACACACTCAGCAATCCTCCATCCTAGGAGGCAGGTTGGAATGCAGCTCTATGGTGTGTGTGTGTGTGTGTGTGTAAATACAGGAAATAACTGCCTCTTCAGTGAGACACAAGCGGACATTGTTTTGCACACTTTCATCTTCTGCCTGGCAACGCTAATGGGACTGTGTTTCCTCTTCTGGGCACCTACATTTACTTGAATGAGCAGTATCCGACCCAATGGTCCAAGAAAATAACAGGAACCTTGAGTATTCCTGTTTCGGCTTAGTTGCTAGCCTTATTGAAATTCTATTTCATTATTAAAAGAAATATTAGAATGACACATACGGGTACTACCACGTTGCATGTCAGCATACCACGTTTTCCGACATGTCGAAGGGGTTCATCAGGTAGGATAATGGGAGGTCACACAATCAGAGATGGTCAAAGATGCAATAATACAATACAGTAAAATCAAAAAGAGTTGTACCATTGATGTATCAATGGTCTCTCTTCATACATAAACCACTACCACCAAGTTTTGATAACTATAATATTATGTGTACATAGTGTATGTACTATGTACGCAGACTCTCTAACACAAGTATACCTAGAACAGCCATTTATCCTTCAGTAGAAATACACCTTTTCCATGAGTACTACAATTCACTGACTCTACATACTAAGCATTCTAGTGTGCCTTAAAACATGGCATATAGGCAGCAGCTGGTATGCAAGTAAGAGCGTGAGTGTGGCATATAGAATCAAGAAAAGGTCAAGGTGCTGCTTATGCTTATGCCTTTTAGATGTATACTTCTTTTAGTTTTTTCTGCATAAGAGTCAGTACTGTTCCCATATTTGTAATAAACTGATGAATTGTATGGTTCAAAAAGGGGCGTATGTATATATATATATATATATATATATATATATATATATATATATATATATATATATATGTTTATTTATATATATATATATATGTATATATATATATATATATGTTTATTTATATATATATATATTCCCTGGAATGGACAACGAACGATGATGATTATAGTTTGCCCTTAGCGAATGATCTAAGCGGCCCTGTTTATTACCAGATAACAACATTTAACATCAATCACATCTTTTTTTTAAAAAAAACTGGTAAGACTTCACAGGCGAAGGAGAACACGGAGACTGACTAACATGAAGCAGTAACTACCGAAGTCAATGTAACCCTAGTGGAGAGAATGGAAACCACACTGTGTGGACATTGATGAGGGTAACAAGAGTCCTGTGGGTGAATATATCACCGTAATGCCAATACTCATTACGGTACACATATTCCCTGGAATGGACAACGAACGATGATGATTATAGTTTGCCCTTAGCGAATGATCTAAGCGGCCAAGGCCACAACACATAATAGTTTGCCCATCTAAAAGGCAGATAGCCTGTCGGCCACCAACAGGTCCTTGTCTTTTCTTGTAGCGTAAGTGTCAGATATGTAGAGGAGGACGGCCCACGAGCGCCAATCCCCATAAGTTTTAACCACATGCAGCGGCAGGAAGGAGGAGAGGAAAGTGGCAGAGCCCCTCCTCAGGCTATGAGTGGTGTACTTGTCTTTCAATCCCGCCTTGAAACAGACCTTTTTGAACAGGGTGGAGAACTTGTTGTAAGTATAGGGAAATAAAGGAGTGTCCTTTGAAGGTTTTGCAATTGACAAATAGCACCGCAGGTAGCGGACTGGGCACAGGACACTGTTCCCTGCACTGACAACAGGAATCAATTGAATCCTTTCTTTAAACTGAATCGTCTTTGAAGATCTCAAGGTAATGTCCATCCCAGCATCCGTGAAGGTCACATCACCCACCAGTAGGGTGTGTGGAGAACAAGTTATATGGCTCACCCTCAGCAAGCAGCGGTAAGCTAAGGTAATAGCACGCCACAATTGTAGGTCATAATAATTATCCAAGTTCAAGACGCGCCACATCTTCACCAAGTCCACAGGAAATAATGGGGGTGCCTGAACTGTATGGCAACCCAACAGCCGTTTGGCACCCTTTAGTGTTGACTGGATGAGAAAAATTGAGGGATCAACATGACCAAGGCCCCAGTAGTCATGCAAGGCCCACAGTCCTGACACATAGTTCTGGATTGTGACATAGCAGCATTTTCTAGCCAAGAAGATTATAAATAAGCACACAGTCTCAGGTTCTGCTGGTAAGGGTAGGAGATCATATTCCGTGCAGAAAGCAAAATATCTCCTCCACTGGCTCCTACGGGCCTTGTGAATGTTTTCAGACCAACACAAGTCTCTAACCTCGGCCCATTCCCCACGCAACACATCCAGCTCTGCAACATGTAGAAAAAATATCAATCTCATTGCAACAAATAGTAACACAGTCTGGGTTGTTAAGGCGGGACAGAGAGTCTGCCAGGATGTTGTCAACCCCGGGGAGCCATTCAGCACGAATATCCACATTGTAAAAAGAAGAAACCCAGAAAATCTCCCTCAGCCAGGCCATAGATGTAGGGTTCGTGCTTCTACCGGTATTCAAAGCAGCCTGTACCTGGGTATTGTCAGTGTAGACCTTGATCTGACGGTCTCTCCATGCCGGTCCCCATCTATGAATACCCACAACTACAGGCCAGAGTTCAGTCACATTAATATGATCACAGTAGGATTCCAGCCTGGGAGGATTGACAGCATGGGGGCAGCTCGGGGCATCCTCCCCCCACGCCCCCCAGAAGTAGTCCCACTCGTTGTATGCTCCAAACCCAAAATCAGATGAGTCAGAGCAGACGACCCAAGGTTCACTTTTCGCTCCCAGAACCCTGGCCTTGCCATTGAACCAGGTTACGAAGGAGGCCCACCATACAAAATCCTGTCTCACACATTCATCCAGACGTATAATATTACCAGACGTGAGTTTCAACAAGTTATATATACGCCTAGCAAAGGTCCTGCCACCTTTGACGACGGTAGCACAATGCGCCAGCAGACCCGCCGTCTCCTCCAGGTCCTTGCGGCTGCAGGATGATTTGTCCAATAGGCTAAGGACCTCAGCCTTCACACGTGCCAGCTCAACATCATCAATAGAAATGGTCATGTCCAGGCTGTTCACTATGATGCCCAGATATTTGAATTCCTGTGAGGGTTCCACAGACTTCTCGGTAGCCACCTTGAAGCCTAGGGTGAATAGCACACTATGAAGAGTCGATTGTCCATGGGAACATGTGCTAGAATCCTCTCTCAGAACTGCAAAGTCGTCAAGGTAATTGACGACCCTGACGACCCCCAGCTTCTCACAGCATTTCACAACAAAGTCAGACATCTTGGTGAAAATGTATGGTGCACACTTGAGTCCAAAACTCAATCTCATATCCTCATAGAACTGACGACCCCCTCCTGAGTCCCACTGGAACCCCTGGAAGGTTCTGTGAGAGGGGAGTATGTGGACGGCACGATAAGCACTGCTAATATCGGTGATAGAACCAAAGTCTTGTTCCTGTAGGATGTTGACTACCGTATCAATGTTCTTATAATGAAACTTTTCACAAGTTGTAGTCATGAAATTGTTAATTGAGCGGCCATCAGGCATGGAACAATCAGTCACAGGACGAAGTTTGCCGTTAGATTTTGGCACACCACCCATAGAGTGGACACAACGAGGGGGAACTGATGTCATTCTAATTTTAGAGTCAAGGAGCTCACTCTTGACTTTCTGAGACATTTCTGCAGAAAATTGCACACCGGTAATAGTCGAATAATTTTCACACAAATATGAGGTATCACAGCCCTTGTCCACAATGCGCGCCCCCCTACACACACATGTTAAGACAAATGCATCATCCCTGGTAACACTGACACCGAAAGCCAACACCGCTGCGGCGAAACGACACGGTTTCAGATCACACTCGGCCCCACTGAGCACATATTTACAATCACACACACGGTCAACACACGACATAAACACAGGGATAAAACAGTTTAGACCCACTTCTACAATGGCACGAGGGGCCTCACAACCTTATACATCACTATATCCAATGGTAGAAACGTAATCATCATAAATACTCACAAATTCAGGCAATTTGTCCCAATATTCATCGTCGAAACAGCCCACCTCCACACCACACGACCGCCATCTTGTAATAGACGGATGTGACTCGACATAGTTTCGTAACTCCCAAATACCGCCCCACTTTTGAATACACTATCGTGAACACTATCAGCACAGTAACTCCCCACAGGATCAAAAAGAATATTTTCATCATTTTCAGAACATAAATTGACTAGGTCTGGGTAGGTATGGAAATCTTGAGGAGAAATACGAAATTTGCCATCAAAGTCATCGCTGACTAAATACTCGTCCACTTCCGGCGCAGTAGGGCGAACCAAAATACAATCCACACGGCCTTGTTTTTCACACATTCCAGTCACAATTATGTCATCCCCACCGTGAAACCCAGCAGGATTAACACAATCAACTTCACAATCAACCCCGCTAGCAGTAAGTGGAACACAATAGGCCGGTACGGCTTGTTTATCACCTTCGACTAGTCAAGCCGTCTTATTATCGCCCACATATTGACCCCGCTTAGGGCAGTCAAACATGCAGTGGGTCGAAACATCACAATTCAAACACAAATGCCTAAAAGAACAATTTTCACACGGCATATTTTGAGAAAATCTGAAGCAAATGCCCTTGTCTGCCGCCACCTTGCGCCAGCCAGACAAAGCTTTGCTTTTGTTGTCACTAGACTTCCGGGGGTTAGAACTATAGCGAGACTTATTGCCAGACTGATTACCCCTGGGTCGAGGACTGCGACCCCCCGCACCCCCGTGAAAGGACTTGATGCCCCCCGCCCCCAATTTGGTGTTGGTTAGATGAGTATCTGCCCCTTGAAAAGCCAGTGGACCCCAGTTATTGGCCCTTTCCAGCATGACGGCATCATAAGTAACCAGGGCAGACACACTATAAATACCTGACCTGCCCATTTCTGACATGTAATTCATATGTTCAACAAAACCTGTTACATCATCACCAGCCTGCAACATATCTCTCAGTAGATTGTTGTGGAAATCCCACAGTTCTTCAATGTTATTAATGACCAATTGTTTTTTCCGTTCACTGGCAGGCACGTAACGGCGGTAGTCAAACTTACTCAGTGCAGAATCCACCCGTGCTCCACAGCATCCTCCTGCGTGTGACTGATCGCCGTAGAAGGAAGCCCCAAACGACTGTTGCTGATGAGGCTGCAGATACTGATACTGGTTGTATTGCTGGTGAAGAGGCAGCCTTTCATGTGGAGACTGCACTGGAGGATGAGGGACCTGCCCCCCGACTGGTAGGCCCCCAGGCTGTTGTAAACTGGCCGCTGATTGTTGGCCCCCCGGAGTAGACGGCGAGAAGATGCCTGGCGGGAGCCCTGACCCCCGAGGTGGGCCCCCCGACGAATGAAGATCTGCGAACTGGCCCCCAGGGAAATGGCCCCCAGGGGGGTAGGCCATGTTGAAACGCGGATGTGCGCCATATCCACCGGAAAAAATATCCGAGTGTGGCCCGGGGAACTGTCTGCCCGGATACAAGTGGCCTTGAGGAGGGAAGCTCTGACCCATATATCCAGCTGGATATTGAGAATCATAATGGAAGGATTGTGGCTGGTGGTAGAATGAAGAGGTTGCATCCGCCGGGGGTGACTGAGAAGGCTCGGTCACCGGGGCCGAAGTGGTGGCTCCAGGACTGCCGGCACCGTCGCCATCTTGGACGCCACCGCCATCTTGAATACCACCCGCCTTGGTCACCAGTTTGTCAATCATTGCTCCAAATTTGGACAAGGTACTCTCAAACTTCCCTACCAGAGCGTTCACCACAGACAGGGGGACACTATCCTTTTCATCCCCCACGTCCAGGTCGTGCAGGCTTGTGTTCCCCACGAACTCCTCCTCCTTGGACTCGTCCGTATTCAGATCCGACTTTGTCGACGAAGTTGTGTCATGAAACACAGTTACCAGTAGCGCCTGGAGCTTTGCATTTAACACAATTAGAACAAATCCTACCGTCCCACTCCAGGAGACATGGAGTGCAGAACATGGTGACTGGTAAGACTTCACAGGCGAAGGAGAACACGGAGACTGACTAACATGAAGCAGTAACTACCGAAGTCAATGTAACCCTAGTGGAGAGAATGGAAACCACACTGTGTGGACATTGATGAGGGTAACAAGAGTCCTGTGGGTGAATATATCACCGTAATGCCAATACTCATTACAGTACACATATATATATATATTTATCTATATATTATTATGGATCTACGGGTAGGCAATACAATTTGGTTTGAGCCCAAAACTCGCACACAAGTCAATTTAGAATCATTCACAGTGCCCTAACGGAACAAATGGTGATCAGTAAGGATTGTCCGCACATTTATATGGGCTATGGCTTGGAAATATGAGCAAATTTACCCTGAAATAACCATTTGCTACAGTGTAAATTCTAACATTGCAGGTAGTAGTAGTGCCACTATGGTGCTAACATTAGCAATGATTCTCTTAATCACATTTACTGAATTCTATATCAATTTACTGAGTAAGATATTTCTTGCTACCTTATGCTTTCTTAGTACATTTTCTATTATAATTGTAGATAAACAATTTGATTATGTATAATTTTTCCCTCCATTGCCCTCTGCCTCGCTCACCGTGCAAAGTCAGCATATCCACTGTATAATTTGTGTATAAGTGCCTCACCTTGGCATCTGCTAAATTCGTGCTAGTAATGATTTTGACACTGTGACATTTGTCTGTATGGGTCTGCTGGCTACACACTGATATTTAGATGACGTAAAATAACACATACATTTGCTAAGAAGTCATATGACAAAAGAAAAGTACCCGGCATTCTAGCCTTGTTCATTTTTCTATAGTGGTTCAGCATTTGATTATTTACCATGAGTGCATGTCTGAAGAGGTGAAGTGTAGCAGTCAGGTTTTTTTCTTTAGAAACAAGCGCTATTCGAATCCTAGCAGTGAAATTTAACTTTATTGTACGTCTGCAATTACATGAAATCGTTTATTTTACCCACTACCCCCTACAGTTTAACCTTAAAAATAACTATGTATTGGGACGGACAAACTTTTTTCCGGAAAGCATCACAATTGGCTGCTCTCCTCTAGGAATAAAAGGCGTCTTCATTGAAATGATATAAAAGAACATGTATAACAATTCACCATAAAATATCTTACGTTGCATAAAAAGAATTGAAGTTTTTGTATTTTTTTCATCAAATTCACATATAACTTTGAGTCCTGCAGTTTACATGGTGGTTCATGAAATCGAAAAAGTGTCTCACTTATATAGCATGTTTTGTCAATGATATCTCTATTTGGTATATTCTGTTAGGAAGGGTTGAACAAATGCCACATATTTTAGAAGTGATGATTACTTTACCCTTGGCTTCGTCCTGAAATTACTGCCTCACCCTTCAGACCAGGCAACGTAATTTCAACCCCCACCGCCCTCAAACTACCGACTCCACCCCCTTGTTGCTAAGACATTTAGCACTCACTAGTAAATAGACAACCCAGTAACCAATATACAACATTTTATGATGTTATATAACGTTTCTCTAAGGCTCCATACTATGGCCTAACGCTATATATAACTTGTTAAAACGTAATTTGGACGTTTTCTGTTAGCTGGGAATTACCGGCCATATTTCAAGAGGCCGTGGGCCAAATGCACTTCAATTTGAAATAGAAGACACCATTTTTATGGTGCCACAGAGAAGGTGGGTTGTTCAATGGGATGGCAAAATACAAGTTTCTTGAAACAATGCCATTGCTGTATTTCAGGAAAAAAATGGATACAAGTCTACTGTTGACATCCTGTGCTGTCAAGTTGATTGATTGTTAGGTAGTTTAACGTCCGGAGGGCAAGTTGCATTTTGCATTCAGGAGCAATGGGCATTTGAACTGTCTGAGTACCCTGGTAAAGATAATCACTTTGAATAAAAGAATTAGACTCTTATGTAATAAGATATATGGATTATGTTCAGGTTAACAAAATATGTTGCTATTGTGATACTTCTTTGTTAAAATAGTGCTCCACAGGCGGGTTTTATGAACCCATTACGTTTCTCTTTTGGTGAACCCGAGTGGATTCTAAAAACACTCACCTTTAGTGGGGGCTTAATTTTCACTAAATTATCTTTTATTGATATGGTTGTATATACTGACTGGAGCTAAGCATGGCTAAGGAAAAAAAAGTTATGACTCCCCTACACAAGCCGACATTTGTTAAACCCACACCTTCTCTAACTCACCAGGATTGTATTGATGTATTTGAAAGTGTATCAACCCTAATGGGTCAACATGAATGAGTATTTATTTCATGGTGAATACGGCAGTCCCATTGACTTAACCAAGGAAGGCTGTATGTCACACCCCCTGTAAATAACCCTCTCCTGTACCTCCGGCCTTTTAAATCATTACAATTGATGATTTAATAGCTATAAAAAAGCTTTTACAGATCAATTAAGTGACATTTTGGTGGATATTGTTAGTAATGACATGAAATAAACACGAAAGAGCACTCGTATAGTTCCCCACTGAGGGTTATTTCAAGAGGCGAAGCTTTGTCTATTTACTCAGTAAGACTGTATCCTACTGTGCATCCATTTATCAAGAAAATAAGAGCATATTTTAAGATTCCACTGTGCAGCACTAGAATGGTTGAATGTGGAGGTGATGTATGTTTTCCCCCTTGAGAGATCTGCCCCTTTGGTGTTGACAACCCTAGAAGTAAGGGTATCATGAATAATCTACAACACAACCACACAGCTGATAAATCAGCTCATGTCAAGCTTACCACTTCTGGGCCTCGATTCATAAGTTTATACTACCAAGTTAATTTTTCCGTCACAGTCGTAAGTAAAGCTACAACTTTTAGAAAAAACGATTGCATACCCATTTCACAAGAGGAAGTAGTATCTCCTTCAAAAATAGTCAGAAGTAAATTGATTTACGATTGGGAACATCTGCAGTTGTAAAGTATAATTGAAATCGTATGTGCCCCTGTCGTACAATGTGGGGGAAACCAATTTATTGCAATATTTATTGCAATATTGGGGTGTTTCCCATCAATATGACGTCATTTCCGGTGAGGAGTTCCCACCTAGTCGTACAAAGAAAGTTTAGGAAATGCCCCAACATGAAATTATCACAGGAGCTACAGGCACTGGCGGGGTGGGGTAATTGCCTGACAAAAGTGAGTGGGCAGTGACAAAGCCTCCTATTCCCTATTCGCACCTCAGTCTTAAGACAATGCAGGGCACCGCTAATCCCTGCCAGCATCCTAACAGTAACAGTGCGACAATGCCCAAAGAGGTAGAGGGGGGGTGGCTGGGGATCTCGACCCTGTGAAAATATAACGGGAGGAGAAACCGTTAGTGCATGTTTTTCCCACCTGCAGAGAGCTACCTATACCCCTGTACATCTCACCTTGCATACAATTATAATTGACACATTTCTCTAGACAAAACGTGACTAAATAGGCCTATGTTGGTTGGCCATACATACACTAAAATATAATGGTACATTACACATGTAGTAGGATCTGAATACACGAACTACATTGTAGGTGATGATGGAGAGGCCCTCCAAGAGGGTATGAATGGGCTGGGGATGATTGTGTTGGTTTACAGTATAAGCGATAATATAGGCTATACAACTGTAGTTTACATTAGGTGTAGTATTGAAACATTGTTTGAAGTGTGTCACACCTAAGACTGGTGACTACCCTGCCAAATAAACCAGGTCGGAAATTTCCTTCCTATCCCACTGTCATGTTATCCCACTGCACCATGCGATATACAAAATACAGTATGATTTCTTATAACGACCAATGTTTTATTTATATTACATCCACTTGATAAAGCATTGTATTGACAATATATTGACATAGTGCAGTACATGTTTCTCTTTCTTTTGCACCGGGTTTGGAAGGTATACACCTTCAAATGGAGAAAAGGTCATTGGCTGAGATGAGATTGGACCCTGTCTCAGCCGTCTGTTGTGAAATGACCTAAACCATCCTTACGACCACCTATTACCCTTGTTTTTTACGACTTCATGAGCAGATATATCATTATGACAGCATTGTGAAATGCACTAAATATGACCTTACGACTGCAAAAGGAACATATCATTACCTTACCCATATTTAAATGTACTACACCTCCTCATTTTAACGTGAAACGGTATTCTTCTGTCGTAAGAGTATTCAACTTTTGTACATTGTTATGAATCGAGCCCCAGACCGTGCCAGTACCACCCATAAAAAACAACATCTCAACCTAAGTTATGGCTTGGACTGGACCGCTGGTTGTTTCTTATAACATTGACATCTTTATTGAAGAGCTACATGAAAAATGAACTATGCTTACCAAACTATATTTATTTACTTCTCACAAAGGAAAAGAAGTTTACACGGACGATGCAAAAATATACTCTTTTATAAAACTAATGAGTTTCAATAAAGTTTTTAAGCCTCTGGCCGAGGTGCGGTATTAATCAAGATGGCGACTAGGGAGGATTAGTCATGACATTTTTGGTTCACAGAGATCTGCTCAGACAATTACCAGTGATGGTGAAGCCAGCCCTGACGCAGGCAAGACATGGTTATTTCAGATGGGATGGTCCCATTAAGAGGATCTCATCAATAACATTCTGTGACAGACATGGATATAAGTTAATAAATAGCTCCAGTTAGAGGTATTTTTCCCCGGCCAAGAATTTCATGCATTTAGGTGGCTCTAGAGCTGAAGGTCTAAAGCCCTAAAAGACAGGTATGTTGGAGGGACATTGGTAGACTGTTGGAGCATATAGGACAAATACATTGTCTCTTGAATTAAAGTGGGTCCTTCAGAGTTAATAATTGCAGCAAGGACATCTGTGACTGTTGCTAGTCCTAATTGAAGTGTATTGTACACTTATACTAGAGTAAAGGCACCCTGACTCGGACAGATACCTTGAGTCGGACACCATTGGCTTTGAATTACATGGTTAATATACACATGTAACTGTGGTCCATCATAAACATTAATATAGTGTGTTGAATACCTATAGTCAGTGAAAAGGCCTAGCTACATTCATACATGACTAAACGTTGAATAAACACTTCATCTGATTGGGGGCCAATATTACATGATTGGGGATCTATAACTAGATAAAAACTGTTTTAATAACATAATATGATATTTTTTTCTCCACAAGAAGATTGCAAGCATTCCTATCAAGTGTCTAACTCCTGGATCATTTCATGAAGTGTCTGACTTTAGGTGTAGTTTAATCTTTTGAAATCAAGATTTTAGATGTAGATTTATTTATACTTACACAAGAGAATTTATTGTTATCTCATCAGGAATATAACCTAATAAATAATGTGTCAAATTAGGTAACCTATGTTAATAATGCTATCTTTCAAAGTTGTCTATTCAAACAGGACCATCCGAAAGGGGTGCCTTTACCCTATAAGAGGAATTGATATGTAGGAGTTTGCGTTCTATTATTAATGATTTGTGGACAGTTACTTGATGTGTATTTGTGTATTATTGCATCATACTCAGGGCTGTGCCTTGTTCCTTCTCCAAGAGGAAATGCTGTTTCCCCATACCAGCAGTGTTATGCACTTAACTACGTGTCTGCTGTTGTTTGTAGTTGTTGTTACGATTTGTGACATGTACTGGGAAAGGGGATCTTGGTGCACCCTACAATAAGGGTCATTTTTGCTGATTGTGTCCCATTTACTGGCATGAGCAATGATTATGATAAAATGCATATATTTTGTTGGTATGCCAAAGTTGCCTCTGATAAAGCAGAGAGTTAGATAGAAAATGTGGATATATAGTCCTATATCGTCGCCTCAGAATACAAAGGTCGTAAGTGAGAAAAAATGAATTTCTCTTTATTCTTTGAGATTTGTCTTTATCCAACGATTTTTTCACAATTTTTGGAATTTTTCGGATTTGACCATTTTTTGGAAAATTATAGGTCAGTATACAAAGGTCGTAACTGTTTTGATGCATTTCTTTTCAGTATACAAAGGTCGTAAGTGATGTGATAATATTATCCCAAATATATTTTTCAATAAAACAATATATTTTGTTCCTTTTAGTCTAATCCTTTAATGTAATTGTGATTACATATGGCCATTCACATTTTTTTTACAAAAATATGATCATTTTGAAGCATTAGGGGGGTGATTATATGGGGGAAATGGCTGAAATTGCTCATTTTAGCAGAAAATAGGGCTGTTGCTAGGCAACAGGACTACATGTATTCTATTTTCATGTCATATTGGTAGGTAAAAATAAATTGGTTTGTGCAGTGACCATTGGGGTTACATAACATTGCATTGATATACCTATATAGGTCTTAAGCATAGTTTTAAACTAAAGAAATCACTTACGACCTTTGTTTAGTGTATATATACTGACTGGAGCTAAGCATGGCTAAGGAAATGAGACTTATGACTCCCCTACACAAGCTGACCTTTGTCAAACCCACACCTCCTCTATGAAAGCCCTGAGTTGCCCAGCTCCGACTGTGAGAGCAGGGGCATATTTCATCTTTAAGTAGTGTTGAGGGCCACAAACTGATTTAACTCACAATGTTATTTGTTGTCATAATGCACGTATGCAGCTCTGGTGAGTAACTCACTAGGATTGTATTGATGTATTTGAAAGTGTATCAACCCTAATGGGTCAGCATGAATGAGTGAATATGTCAGTGCCATTGACTTAACCAAGGAAGGCTGTATTTCACACCCCCTGTAAATAACCCTCTCCTGTATTTCACGGCCTTTTAAATCATTACAATTGATGATTTAATAACTATAAAATAGCTTTTACACATCAATTAAGTGACATTTTGGTGGATATTGTTTGTAATGACATGAAATAAACACAAAGGAGCACTCGTATAGTTCCCCACTGAGGGTTATTCCACGAGGCGAAGCTTTGTCTATTTACTCAGTAAGACTGTATCCCACTGTGCATCCATTAATCAAGAAGAAAAGAGCATATTTTAAGATTCCACTGTGCAGCACTAGAATGGTTGAATGTGGAGGTGATGTATGTTTTCCCCCTTGAGAGCTCTGCCCCTTTGGTGTTGACAACCCTAGCAGTAAGGGTATCATGAATAATCTACAACACAACCACACAGCTGATAAATCAGCTGACGTCAAGCTTATCACTTCTGGCCGTACAAGTACCACCCATGAAAAGCAATACGTCAACCCAAGTTATGGCTAGGACTGGACCGCTGGTTGTTTCTCATAACATTGACATCTTTATTGAAGAGCTACATGAAAAATGAACTATGCTTACCAAACTACATTTATTTACTTCTCACGAAGGAAAAGAAGTTAACACGAACGATATAAATATACTCTTTTATAAAACTAATGAGTATCAATAAAGTTTTTAAGCACCTGGCCGCGGTGTGGTAATATCCAAGATGGCAATCGGGGAGGATTAGTCATGACATTTTTAGTTCACAGAGATTTGCTCAGACAATTACCAGTGATGGTGAATCCAGCCCTGACGCAGGCAAGACATGGTTATTTCAATTGGGATGGTCCCATTAAGAAGATCTCATTAATAACATCTTGTGACAGACATGGATATAAGTTAATAAATAGCTCCAGTTAGAGGTATTTTCCCCGGCCAAAGATTTCATGCATTTAGGTGACTCTAGAGCCAAAGGACTAAAGCCCTAAAAGACAGGTATGTTGGAGGGACATTGGTAGACTGTTGGAACATATAGGACAATTACATTGTCTCTTGAATTAAAGTGGGTCCTTCAGAGTTAATAATTGCAGCAAGGACAATGCCATCTGTAACTGTTGCTAGTCATAATTGTTGATTATTGTACACTCATATTAGAGTAAAGGCACCATGACTCGGACAGATACCTTGAGTAGGACACCACTGGCTTTGAATTACATGGTTAATATACACATGTAACTGTGGTCCATCATAAACATTAATATAGTGTGTTGAATACCTATAGAGAGTGAAAAAGCCGTAGCTACATTCATACATGACTAGATATTGTATAAACACTTCATATGATCGGGGGGCCAGTATTACATGATTGGGGATCTATAACTAGATAAAAACTGTTTCAATAACATAATATGATATTTTTCCCCCACAAGAATATTGCAAGCATTCCTATCAAGTGTCTGACTCCTGGATCATTTCATGAAGTGTCTGACTTTAGGTGTAGTTTAATCTTTGGAAATCAAGATTTTAGATGTAGATTTATTTATACTTACACAAGAGAATTTATTGTGATCTCATCAGGAATATAACCTAATAGATGATGTGTCAAATGAGGTAACCTATGTTAAAAATGACATCTTTCAAAGTTGTATATTTAAACAGGACCATCTGAAAGGGGTGCCTTTACCCTATAAGAGGAATTGATATGTAGGAGTTTGCGTTCTATTATTAATGATTTGTGGACAGTTACTTGATGTGTATTTGTGTATTATTGCATCATACTCAGGGCTGTGCCTTATTCCTTCTCCCAGAGGAAATGCTGTTTCCCCATACCAGCAGTGTTATGCACTTAACTACGTGTCTGCTGTTGTTTGTAGTTGTTGTTACGATTTGTGACATGTACTGGGAAAGGGGATCTTAGGTATGCACCCAACAATAAGGGTCATTTTCGCTGATTGTGTCCCATTTACTGGCATGAGCGATGATTATGAAAAAATGCATATATTTTGTTGATATGCCAAAGTTGCCTCTGATAAAGCAGAGAGTTAGATAGAAAATGTGGATATATAGTCCTATATAAGTCATACATACATGATTATTGCCTTTCGGCAGTGAATAATCCAGGGTCACTGTCTCTAGTAGGTTCTCTGCAGGGGGCCTATTGCGCAAAGAATTCTTGTGGTATGTATTAGACTTTGACCTGATGACCTTGCTTTTGCCTCTTTACTAATGATTAGTATTCCTCTTGGTTGTAACACTTCGTCTTATAAAGTATGGAGTAGCTAACTGAGCAGGTGTCTCCTCCTTGCTACTTCTATTCTCTCACTGCACGATTCCACCATTGTCACCAGCATACCAGAATGTATCCAGGCTTAGTCTTTCCAGCATACCTATTCAGGCTGGTGCCAACAGGAACAAAGTTAGTCATGGTGCACAATTTGTAAGATGGGCTCAGGCAGTGCCAATGTCATTGTTCCTATTCTTTACCATTGTACAATATTTGTCAGGGCCTTGAAAGAATTATTCATGACTTTCTTACCCTAAATGTTGACTAGATGGGGAGTTGTGTGTGAAATTGTAAATCAATCCTTTCTTTGTTCTTTTATGATGTATCACCAGAGATATTCAATGCTGAAAGTGATGGGGCAATTCACCATTTAAGCTGCTTGTGGAGCCTGTCAGAAATATGACGGAAATGAGGATATAGTTGTACATATTGACTCTGGCCCAGCATGGCCTTGTCAATGAGAGCAAAATTTTGTCTACATCAGAAGCCGAGGTCTGTTTGATCCACCACCTCCTCTATGGGGACCAGAGTGGCAGTTCCCAGTCACTACGCATCACTAAACGGGTGAAGCATGGAGACAATGTATGTACATGGTTTTGACCCCTGGAGAGGTCAGCCCCCTATGCAGCTGGGAACCCTTATATTTAGGGTATAATGAACAACCTACAACACCACCCAGGTGATAAGCTAGCTGATGTAGGGCTTATAAGTTTGTACTCTGCCAGTTCCATGAATAAAACATAATGTCAACCTACTGTATGGCTGGGACTTGTTTCTAGTCACAATGTTATCGGAGACAGACCCTTGTGATAAGGGCCTTCATGGAGTGATTTTCACTAAAGATACCTTATTTAGTAGGCATCTCTCATAAATGTCTATAATGTGAAAAAAACTGTACTCTGAAAATTATAATAGCATTTTAAATGTCCCTTCTTAATGCATAACCTTGATCAGCATTTTACAGGATTCCTTCTTGTGATATGTTTGACTACTAAATTTGCTGTGGTCTGTATGTGCCTGCAGACTTTGGCAGATGCAGGTTTTAATATGGTTAATAGTGTGCTGTCAGCATTCCCCAGTTGAGACCTACGGATAATCTTAAAGCGACAGAATATATTTGGTGAATGGCATCCCGTAGGGTACGGGGTGACCAGAATGGTAAAACCTGACCTGATGCAGGCTAAATATGGTTATTCTAGATAGGATGTTCCCCTAACAGTATTGTAGCGGGGCTGGGTGACGGCCAGCACTTCCTCCGCATGTCGTGCGGAGGAGTTGTTCGCCCCGGCGCCGTGAGGTGGCGCCGTGAGGTGGCACCTCCTCCGTGCGGATGCTATATAAGGCGGCGTGCGGAGGGGGCACGCCAGTTCTGTCTTAGAGCTCACCGCAGTAGGTCGCATTATCTCTAATCCGATGTCATATCATCTTTCATATGTTGTTCCTGTTCATGACTTTGGAATATGATATACCGACATTGTTACTGCTACTTCCTCTTATTGTGTTTCTTTCCTAGTTAAGCCCTAGCCTCCAAGTTCTATTACAGTATCATCAATAGCATTCTGTGACGGAAACAAATGTAGGTTAATGCATTTGTTTTTTTTCCTGTTAGCATTTCATTTCAACCACAACCTTCTTGCACTGAGTCACTGTATATAGTACAGTCAAGACCCACCTTTTCTTGATCATGTGTCTATGTATATCAAAATCCTAAGATTAAAACTCTGTAGGAGTGTAAAGCAATGTCATTAGTACTTTGTGATTAATCTTACATGGCACTCAGGCTCAGAATCTATCACATGACATAAAATTGGACTTTATATTATGTATGGGCATCTAGGCATCTTTCCTTGAAGTAAAGTGGCTGATTATTGGTAGGAAATTGCAGGAACAACTGTAGTCGTGACTGTAGGTTATTGCACACTAATACTATAAAAGGAACCAATATGAAGGAGCTAGGGTTCTATTACTTATAATGGCTGCACAATTCCTACATGTTCATTAATTGATATCTGCAATGCTTATGAAGAGAAACTAGCTGTCCTATGTTTTTAACTACTTTACTTATGTTATGTGCATTATTGCATAGTAATCCATGTACGTAATGACACTACAATTGCCCATATTCTAAAAAGCAATAGCTAGGAGCAAGGTTGATTGACAAAGTTGATGAATGGAATGAAAGAGATTATGTGATGGAAAACCTCCGCGGAGCTGTAGAATGTAGTACATAGCCTCTGAGGCTACATAAGTGCATCACAATGACAAATGTGATCTTTAATGACATGCTTTCCTGAAAGAGTTAACATACATTTTACAATGAAGTAATAATACAACAAAGGTTAATACATCTGATGATAAGTTGACATATCGAATCCCCATGGGATATATTTATGCTGCTGCCGTATAAAAGGCTCAACAATGGGGATATCAATTTTCATATAGAGCAACTACTAAATGGCCATGTTGAAAGATGCAGCCTCAAGGGATAAAGAATATATCTAAAAGCAACTGTCTGTCAGACAAAAATTCTAGCATATGAGACCAAGTCTTGGCCGACTAACATTGGTTGAATGGACACTTATGAGTGCACTGGCATAAGCAGATCTCTTGAACTAAAGATTCGATTTTTGTACCAAAGCATGTTCCTAGCAAATCGTGCACACCCAAATATAGCGATTATAACCCCCAAATAATGCAGGTAGAATGATAGAAAATTTGTTCCCGACAATGCCACATGGGTGAGTATTGGTGTCAAGAAAACATGGTTGTTATTTGTAAATATACAACTTACACATTCAAACTTGTTATTAGCCCTGTCATGTTTGTTGTACTTGTTCTGTTTCACACAAACCATTTGTTTTTCGTTATAAAAGGGAATCTTCATAATCCACCCAACTCTCGTTGAATGAGTCACACAGATACAGTTCTAAATCCTAATATCTCAATAGCGCAAAATCTATATCTCTTCTATTCTAGAGCCCCTTACATCACTTCAATTCCAACTGCAGTCCTTCCAGTTCTTAGAAGTTATATTTTCGGCATAGCTTATATGGCCATAAGCTGCACTGTGGGCCTGTGCAACGCTGTGCTTCCAACGAACTAATCATGTAGTGTGCCTGGGGTTGAGATGTTATACACATTAAAAGTGGAAGGAAAATTCTGAGAATGGTAGATATGTTGCTGCTCATTCAACTAGTGAGGGACATATCTTCTTGACAATTTCATATGTTTGCAAGTTCATAAGTGCATTAGTAGTTGGAACTCATTCTATTTATTGTGTACTATGTGTATATATATACACCCATTTCTCCTTATCAGGTTATTCCCCTCCTTTTGCACCTAGAACAAAGTAACTGATAAGAAATTCACCATCAATGCACTGCTCTGGAGTTGGGGGCCTAACCAGAATGCATTGCTAAAGATAGCAACCCCATAGCCTAATGCGCTGGTGCTTTATAGAATTCACACATCAATTGAGACAATTATATTGGAAATTTAGCCTTAGATCTTTAAGACTGTATGGCGTAAATCGCTTGACTTATGTCATCCTTTGGCTGTATTAAAAAGCGCCCCTCGCTGTGTGATATTATGGTCAAATAAAACATAAACTACAACTTCAAACTATAAATGTCTACTGACACATATATCTCTGATGACAAGGGGACTTTGTGTAGCACTTATACCTACATGACCGTGGCCAATTTCTTAAAGCAGAGCTTTATCTGAATAAAAAAGACGGATATAATTTACTCTCGGGATCGGAAACTGGCGTTTTGACTTGTCCTTTAATTAGAACATCCAATTCAACACGCAACTTCTTTTAACCCCGTTTACTCTTATTTCTGAACGGGACCTTTACCTCATTGTGTGCATCTGAGAGTGTGACATTCAGCTGTGTCATATTACTTTATAGGCTTATTGAGTTCAAATCAAATCATGCCTGCTATTGTTTGTTAATGTTATTGGCATAAAATATGATACACTAGATCTTTTTGCATTAACATGGCAAGGACGCCTCTGTTAAAGAAAATTGCATATGTCCTATACGTTATCACCAAGTATCCTTATAATAAGCATTCAAATTCAGTTCAAGGCTGCTCTTTGGAGCTGTCGTAAACTGTCCTTGTCTCTGTGCCACTGGCTGTAGGAGGTTACATTCAGAGAGCTCTCTGTACTGAGGGCCCTTGTGGCATGTGTCAGACCTAGGATTGATAGCCTTCAGTTTAACCTTGTTCTTGCCTCTCAGTATTCATGCACACTGCATGAAAATTCCTATTTAAGTATATTTAAGTGTACCAAAATATCCGGGAAATGACCTGGAAATGTCGTTTTGAGCTTGCCATGAAATATAAGAAATCTTAAATTTACCGGAAATGTCATTTGACATTTCCGGTAAATTTAAGGTAAACTTAAATTTTCCCAAAATGTCAAATGACATTTCCAGTAAATTTAAGGTGAATTTAAATTTACTGGAAATGTCAAATGACATTTCCAGTAAATTTAAGGTAAACTAAAACTTTCCGGAAATGTCATTTGAGGGGTATAGGCCGTGATACTATCCAGGTGCGTTTGGGGACTGTGGCATGCGGCCCCCGGCCGTCAGAGGGGGGGCCGGTCCCCAGTCCCCCTGGAGGCGCCCCCGGCCGTCAGAGGGGGTGCCGCTCCCCCAGTCCCCCTGGAGGCTCCCCAGTCCCCCTGGAGGCCCCCCCCCCCCGACCGTCAGAGGGCAGGTGGCCCTCCCCCAGCCCCCCTGGAGGCTCCCGTTATAATACATTATTCTGAAGACATCTAGAGGGGTACAATCCGCGATACTAACCAGGGGAGTTAGGGGACGCTTATCCCATTATTATACATTGTTTCAAAGACATCTAGAGGGGTGCAACCCATGATACTAACCAGGGGAGTTAGGGGACGCTTATTCCATTATTATACATTGTTTTGAAGACATCTAGAGGGGTACAAAACGGGATACTAACCAGGGGACTTAGGGGACCCTTATCCCATTATCATACATTAATTTGAAGACATCTAGAGGGGTACAACCCGGGATACTAACCAGGGGAGTTAGGGGACGCTTATCCCATTATTATACATTAATTTGAGGACATCTATAGGGGTATGACAAATATAATGTAATACAAAAAAAACGACAGTAAACTAATTCCTCATGTGTGTGATGATTTCTTCTATGTAATATGATAAAATTGTATTATAATGCCATGTTAGTATGACACACACACACACACATGCCCCTAGCTGCTATGCCCGCATCTGTGAGTGAAAGCTGCCATCACAGTGCAGCAGGTATTACAATAGAGGTGCGACTGAGCATCAGGCCAAGCCTAGACTCCTTGTCTAGCTGCATGTAATTGAACAATGGGTTCGGTATGACCTACATATATAACAACCAATGGGATACCTTCAGTAGTGGTCAGTTAGTATTTTGAATCAGTACACAGTAGGAAACGGATGGAAGCACATGTAGCTCCTGGTAGTAGCCCTATACACTATGCATGGTGGGTATGCTTTCATTTATATATTGCAATATAATTATATTATTATAACTATGCAATAAATATACATTCCAATATCATACATTTTAATTGTTCCTCTTATAAATACACAACCAGGTCAACAGCAATGATTTAACCTTTCACTGTATAATACTGCATTAATAACACATATTTTTCTATCACCCATAGGAGGAAACAGCCCTGCCTTCCAGAGACCGGCCCTACCTCCCCTAGACCCCCTGGAGGCGCCCCCGGCCGTCAGAGGGCGGGGGCCGGTCCCCCAGCCCCCCTGGAGGCTCCCCAGTCCCCCTGGAGGAGCCCCCGGCCGTCAGAGGGCGGGTGCCGCTCCCCCAGTCCCCCTGGAGGCTCCCCAGTCCCCCTGGAGGCGCCCCGGCCGTCAGAGGGCGGGGGCCGGTCCCCCAGTCCCCCTGGAGGCTCCCCAGTCCCCCTGGAGGCGCTCCCGGCCGTCAGAGGGCAGGTGTCGGTCCCCCAGCCCCCCGGAAAGCTGCCGTTAAATGATGAAAATAATGAATTTGATGAAATGATGAATTAACCTCCCCACAATAAAAAATATATTGCCTAGAAGAATAAGCAACCTAAGATGGGTTTAATTTTAAGTAAAGGGTAGAGCAACTATAGCAATACACATTAAACATATGTAAATATAATGAAATGTGCTTAAATGTCGTTCACAGAAGACAAGAACATTGACATTGATATTATCTTTAAGCACATTTAAGTACCACCTTGCCTGGCCATTTAATCAACTTAAATAGCCTTAAATTCTACTTAAATGTCGCCTTAAAGTGTTGCTTTAAGTACCCCAAAATGCTGCTTAAATGTCAAAATCGACATTTAAGTTTCACCTTAAATGTACTTAAATTTGACATTTAAGTAATAAAAATGACATTTAAGGCATACTTAAATAGATATTCTCGTGCAGTGGCAGGGTGTGGTCGCACAAGGTAGCGTTTGTACCTAGTACGCCCCGTCCTACATACATCAGTCTTCCTTTTGTTTGCACCAAATTGTTTTCGCCTTTTGTGTAGTTTTGTGTAGGTAACTGAGCAGGTGTCTTGTCCTGGCTATTTCTCACTGTTTCTATTCACTCTCTATTTAAATGCCGCAATGGTCACTAGCGTCAGAGACATTATCCTGGTGTAGCCTTTTGAAGGAACTTGTTTATGTCAGGGTCAAGGGGAACATGCTATTCCTGGCGCTCTGTTTGAAAGAGAGCTTCAGGCAGTACCAGCGTCATTGTCTCTATTCTTCAGAATTGTAAGATATTTGTCATGGCCTTACACAAATTATTCATGTCTAGGTGAAAATGTCCCGACGGATGTGGAGCTCTCACCCTTGAGCCATTTGAGAAATCCAAAAACTGAAAACTGGAAAAATGTCTTATCTTTGCTTCTAATCAACTTAGAGACTCAAATATGTAAACGTCGGTGTTTATCTTAGCTCTAAGTTGGAGAGACTCAGGAACACATCCTCTGACATTTTGGCGACCTCAGCTTGTGACGTCATACTTTAATAACGGAAGTAACATGACATTTTTGCGCGTCGTCAAATACTCAACAAAATAAAACAATTACATTTATGAGGCCAAGGAAACCAATTCCAAAAAGCTATGTGGCAGCCATTTTGAATCTTTAATGAAATTATCAATCCAAAGTGGTGAAATCGGAGCCGGAAGTGTGTCTATCAGTATCTAATCAAGATAAATACACACTTGGAATAGCATTCCTTGCATCATGCGCTCTCGAGGGGGGGGGGGAAAGAAAAAATATTTTTCGCACCTCCGCACAAAGTCTCATCACCCCTCTGTAAATTAACACTCCTGTAGGCCTTTATTATATGTTTGGGACTAGATCTAGGCCTACTGCTCCCCCCCGATTGTTATCATTATCAGGCCTATATCACAAGTTTAGGGCTAGATCTATAGCCTACTGTCCCGCCAATCCCCCCCCCCATTATTATTATCATAGTCATTATTGTTATTATACTCTAGCTTTTATGTTAGTCTTCCCAGAGAGGATGTCCCCCTATGATCATAAAATGTGACGTGTACTGGGATAAGGGACGTTAGTGCGCCCTGCACTAAGGGCCTTTTTTGCAGATCGTGTCACAAATTATGTGTCAAAATAAATAGAGGTTGCTTAATTGCTCCATTATTTTGTAGATGTTGCTTTTTTCCTATCAAGGGTTTATCGCGATAAAAACAATCATTTTTACATACCACAAACATTTTTGTGGCTCTAGCCCAGTCAAAAGTCGTATAGTCCCATCACAACCCAGCTCTTCCTGACCATGTGAACAGGCAATGGTAGTTATGTAAATAAGACAATCTTCAGCATCAATAAGATGCAATCTTACTTACTCGTAAAACTCTACCATTACAACTTTGTAGAGGGGTTGATAAAGGTCTTTTGATTTTTTAAATAAATCTTGTATTGCACTGAGGCTCAGAATCTTGCTCATACCGTCCCTCATGGAATACTGGCTATATACTATTCCCCATATTCTCGATACAGGCATGTTAGAGAGACAATAGTTGGACTATAGGGCATCTAGGTCAGTCACTATGTCCCTTGTAGTAAAGTAGATGCTTAATGGTCAGTAATTGCAGGAACGACAGAGCCATCTGTGGCTGTTGGTAGCCTTGATTGTAGTTTATTGCACACTAATACTATAAAAGGAACCAATAAGGAGGAGCTGGGGTCCTATAACTTATAATCAATGAACAATTTCTCATGATTTGTGAGTGCAAAATTTGTGACAATACATACATGTTTATTAGTTGATATTTGCAATCCTTTTGAAGAGAAACTAGCTACATCTAATTTAATTATTTAGTTGAGTATTATTGTAAAGCCATTGTGTACACGATGACACTGCGATCGTCCATACTAAGCAATAGCTGGAAATGAATCACATATTCATAAAACAAAAGCTAGTTGATGAATAGAATGAAATTGATTAACAACCGAGATTGGTTTAATGTACATGTTTAACCCTTTGAGGACAGCATCATGCTTAAATACTTCTTGCCCTAGGATATCATTATGCATGAATGTAACCGATGTGAGTGACTTGCGATGACTACTTTCAAGCATTATGCCATGCTACGCAATCGAGAGTCTGCATGATGCACCTATGAAGCGCCACTGAGTCATTTGTGCATCATGACGACATGTTATCCTTCAAGGGTTTTACACATTTTAGAATGGAGTATTACAATAACAAAGGCCAAAACATCTGATTGAATCCCCATGGGATATATTAATGCTGCACCCATCTATAAGCATTCACCTTGGGGTTATCAATTTTCTCATGGAGCAGCTACCCCAAATAGCCTTGTTGAAAAATGAAGCCTCAATGGATTAAGACTACATAAGCTAAGAGTGCACAGACATAAGTAGATGTTTTCAATTGAGGGTTCTGAATTAGGATCGGAGCATTTTCCTGAAAAATCATGCTATGAGACAAGTTCTAAGATCAGAACCAATATATTGACAAAGGTGCACGAGTTTCAGTCTGTTGGCTGGGTTATTTCACAAGTTGACCTTGGACCATATTTCACGAGGCCGTAGGCCGTGTGACATGCAGCCCAATGGTCAACAAGTGAAGAATGGTCAACTAGTTCTTGACTACACGACAGGGGGGGGGAGGGACATTGGTATGCCTATGAATGGTTGTCATGAATATCTGGTAGCTTTGCTGACTGTAATTATACAATGTACTCATTGAAATTTATTATTAGTCAGGATACTTTGTTCTTGTTCTGTGTCACACAAACAATTGGTTGTCCATAAGGCGGGACTTTTATACTCCATTGGGGCTGTCCTTAAAAGAGTCCCACACACACACAACGCTAAGCCCTAAATCCTAAATTCTAAAATACAGATATCTTTAAGCCTATATCTCATCTTCATCGAAAAACATTTTGCGCCTGACTTTAAAACAAATTATCATGCTCGGTGCCTTTGGGTTGAATAGTTATACACATTAAAAGTGGGAGCTAAAGTTTGAGTATGGTAGACATGTTGCAGCCCAAATGACTGTTTAGGTCATCTTGACATTTTTATTTGTTCTCAAGTTGATAAGTGCAATAGTATCTTATAACCCATGCTAAGGCCAAAAAAAAGGTGTGTTTCAGGCAACATGGTCAGAATTTCCAGGGTAGGTAGGTCGGATTTTTTTTTTTTTTTTAATATCTAGAGAAAACCAGGGATGAGTCGTGAATCGACAAATCGACTCGTGACTCACCAGAATGATTCAATAGTATAGTTCCTCTATTGACTAGGAATATCAAAAAGTTATTGCATGTTCCTCTTAAAAAGCCATTTTCTGAAGTTGATCAATTATTCAGGCCTCTGAGGTCACTGGGAGCTTGTTTTTCTTGAAAAAAAATTGTAAAAATTGAGAAAAATAACAAGAAAAATCAAAAAAAAAAAAGAAATCTCCAAAATTGGGAAAAAAATGCTAGGGTCGGCCCTTTTTTGAATCTACGGTCGGGTGTCCTGAAACACACCTTTTTCTTTTTTGGCCTAATTTGTATGTGTGTGTGGGGGGAGGGGCATAATCTTGACTCCTTCATATATTAATGAATGACCCTTCTCTCAGTGCCGATATAGAAGTAGCTTAAATGTCTCTACTACCCGATTTGTTGGGTCATTTTCACAAACCATTCATTTAGGTTTGATCAGGTCAAAACAAAAACATATTTGCTCTCTGTTATTGTGCATAAATTGGCCGATTAGAGCTCTCTGAATGGGGGAGCATCAGATAAATGAAAATATACCAGTTTGATATATGATTGGGAGCCAAATTCGGCCAAAGATGCGAATCGGGGCCCAAATCGGGACATAAATCCTGTTTATGTAGTCTTGGCAAGTCTTGTCACAGCCTTGTGTTAAACTGTGATGCATGAATCAATGTATTTACAACTTTAATAAAAATCTATTTTATATTCTTTCTTGCAAATTAGTGTATTAAACCGATTCTGTAATCTAATAGATAGATTTCCTTTCTAAAGCCCTGTGGATGTACTGAGTTGATTCTGTGTTTCATTCATGAGGAAAAGGGAGTTAAAGTACATGTATAATTATCTAACCTGGACCCCATCCCATCGCCTGTGCTTCATGCTACTGAGTGTGTGTGTGTGTGTGGGTGAGTGCCTAGAAACCCCTCCCCCCCCCCACCCCCTCCCCCGTTCACATCCAGCTTTCACACTCAGCATCCATGTACATGGTGAGGTCCGGGGCTAGGGAGGGAGGAGGGGGAGTGTCACACTATACCACTAAGTTATATGTGAAGACAGTGTACGTCTTAATATAGCCGTGGACCATACCTGATTAACTAATTGCTTCCCAAAGCGTGGAGATAATAACAATATGAACTACTGCAGCAGTGATTATTCAAATGCATTTAATCCACATTCCTCATACCTTCGCAAATGTGTATGCAGTAGTTGGGCTAGGAGGCCTCCCACACAGTTTTCAGGATTATTGTATTTATGCCTGTGAGGGGTAATCTATTACTTCAGCTGTCTACTTAGGCTAAATCAAATTTCCTTTGGTGGCTTTGCTCATACCCCATTAATGTAGTGAGCCGTGCTTTTCCACCATGCGCTTTTACTTGTCCGTCATTTTATACATATCAGCCATCCTATTTATGTTACTCTGCCTACACAATGAGCATAGTCATTTAGTGCCCTACGGGGAGCAGAGAAGCTGAATAGATAAACTTGCATTGAGCTCATGTTTTCATGTGGCAGTTCTGATATAGTTAGCCATCAGAGTTATGACTCATGTATCACCTGATCGGCAAATGGAGTCCCTCTTGGCTACACAATGAGAAAGTACTTGTATATTACACTGTTTAGACAATAACAATTTCATCAACAACAACAATGCCTGTGGGTACCGAAATCTTTTTCTAGTGCCTCTGGTTATGTCATTCGTTATGTATACGTCATTCAATGCCCACACATTGCATAGTGATCTCTAGTTTTCCAACAAAAAAAAGAAATTTTAGCGCCTGTGTTGCCAATAGGTACAAAATACCAGCTGCTGCATTGATCTATAACACACAACTTTATCAAGAACTCTAGATATCTACATACTCCAAGTTGTTTCAACGTACACAATTATTGTGCCTCTACATGGGGTAAAAATCGACACGGGCGACATGGCGACACAGAGACACAGCCCTTTTAAAAATAGACACGGGCGACACGGCCCTTTTAAAAATCGATGGACACAGACGTTTTTTTAAGGCCTTAGTATGTTCTATATGGGCTAAAACTCGACACAATGACATGGTCCTTTGGCTAAAAATCAACACGGCGACACAGTCAAATTTGTGGTAACCCATGTAGAGGTATCTTTTGCTTCACACAATGTCATATGAAATCAACGATCAAACAAAGATGACAAACTGCACTAAACTGGAAATGCACAATAACTATCACTGCATGAATGTTGGCATTTAAGCAAAGCCTGGACTGCCAAAAGTCACACTTTAAGCATCTTTAATTTCAGTAAATGATACTTAAAGCCGCTTAATGTCATTATGACTTTTGAGGGACATTTACATAGAATTTACAAAACTTAAAGGTGCTTAAATGGTGACTTTCTATACGAGAATACTATAGCATTGACTAATGGTCTTTATAGGGCGGAGTATAAGCTAGAAAACCTCCGCGGAGGTGTAGTATTTGCTGTAAGTCGTAAAACCTCCTCCGCTACGCCTCAGAGGTGTTACAGCAAATACTACACCTCCGCAGAGGTTTTCCATCACAAAACTCGTTTGATTATTTGTGCTTTTATCCAATATGTCCAATGGATTACACCAAAATGTGTCATGCACCATGGATTGACCTATTAATCAATGAGCAATTTGCACAGGCTATCTACTGTCGATCTTGATAAGGTAAACCGGTAGTTAATGTACTTTTAGCGTTGGCAGGGTTATGCTCTTAGCGTTGGCAAGGTGATGCCATCTGTCACATTTATAGTTTTTTGCATTTATCATACTGTCGTGTTAAATCGCCCCAGCGCTTATAGCTTGAAAGGGGTGGGGGGGTAACCCCTGGCACTCATACAAGAGAGGTGCTTATTTGAGAGCCAAATATAAAGAGTTATTTCAAGACCTTCGTACCCCTGGCGCTATACAAAACCGGTGTTAATTTAAAACCTGGCGCTTAAATGCGATGGTACGGTACGTTAGCTGGGTGCATGCCCTCCTTTGTACTCAAATATGATGATATGAAGTCAAACATTAGGGTTTGGAGAGAAAGGAATTTTCACCAAAGATGATACCCAACTTAGTGGCAGGGTATAGCGATATTGGGACAATTCACACCTTTGATTAATGAACGTAATGCCTCCCTGTAGATTCTATAAGTTATACAGAAGGCCAAGAGGCCTCTTCCGGGTTCCATGTAGTAGAGCAGTGGTTAATCCTTCTCTATACACCCCTAGGAGGTGGTTATATGTAAGAACTCTTTTTCTCTTTGAGAGCCCGGGTATCTAGCAGGATCGATACCCACAACCTCAGAACTATTGAGCCCACCAGCTAACCAACTACTCCATCCAGAATCATGAAATGATATTCCAATAGTATACATGTACTGCTTTTGCCCTTTGAGACCAATGAGTAACACTATTTAAAGATTGTGAGGGCTTTGAACCCCATTTGATCCAAACCCAACAAGAAGTACCCTGTACCCTAGCATTAAGACCACACAGCCATATGTGTTTGAGCCTGTCAAATACTGTTTAGTAAGTGCTGTTGTTATATAATCCGGGGCTCTACCCACGCACCCCTGTTTTCCTCCTTTTTTCTTGAAATATCAGAAGAGCGAAGGAAGCAAAATATGTAAATCAGGCATTCCAAAAGTGCTGCTCAACATAGGATTCAAACCCAGCTTCTGGAAGTCCAAACCAGAAATGCCATGTACTCAAGCTATGCCTGGCTGTGAGTCTTATATATGACTAGGTTGTATCACTATGAGGCTACACTCTTCAAGCATGTGCTATGATCATTGTATTTCTATGAGAACACACAGAGAAAATGTTTGCTGATCATATAACCTCTTAGGAGGGTTATACAAGATATCCTCCTAGGCCACATGTGCGGAAAAAGAGCTGTTCTCAGGCTATTATACATAATCAATCTATACAAGCAGGCTGTATGTCTGATATACTCCTGGTGTCTTGAGTTAATATCATTGATATAAGCCACAGCCTTCGGCAGTGGCTTATATCAAGGAAATTGCCTCTCGAACCCCAGGAGTATCTCTATTTAAGATTTTGCTACCCATCCCTGTTATTAATTAATCACCATTCCCTTAGCACCTAGGTTTACTATATACATTTATTGATAATCCCTTACACCTCTGTCGAGTGTAAATTTACCGCTCAGACACAGGTAGGTTTTTTTTTTTAAATAAAGCATTTCAAGTCTGTCAACCCCGATAATACCTAATTAAAGCGGCCGATGATATCCGCACGAGGAGCTCGTGCATATAGCGGCCGTTATTCGCACAAGGAACCAGTGAGAGAGGCGATGGAGAGAGAGGCGACCACACGAGGAGCCAGCGAGAGAGGCGACCACATGAGGAACCGGCGAGAGAGGCGACCACACGAGGAGCCAGCGAGAGAGGCGACCCAAAAAAGCTATTTATTCTAGTAAAATTGACCAAAAAGTACCCCTTATGTGTACACAATGCGTAGGCCTATGCCAAAATAGCTCATGACACTCATCACAATGATACTCATCACCCAATAGTATATGTACTGCTTCTGCCTTTTGAGACCAATGAGTAATGCTATTTAAAAATATTGAGGGGTTTGAATCACATTTGTCCAAATCCCAACAAGAAGTACCCTGTGCCCCAGCAGCAGGACCACACAGCCACATGTGTTTGAGCCTGTTAACTAAGGCCTATGGTGGTGAGGCATTGTCCCATTAGACAAAGTTAAGAGTGCTGTTTAGTTGGTGCCCCCCCCCCCCCCCCAAGGAAGAAAAGAAACGGGAAACTCGATCATCTACTACACCCGCCCATAATTCGCCTCTCTCGCCGTCACGTCGCCTCTCTCGCCGTCACGTCGCCTCTCTCGCCGTCACGTCGCCTCTCTCATCGTCACATAATAAAAATAAGCTCAATACGGAAATGAACCCTGGCCTCCCACATAAAAGGCAGACACCCTCACCACTACACCATGGTTTCACATGCTGATGTGTATAGAATAGCGGACGTTATTCACACGAGGAGCTCGTGCGAATATCGCCGGCGAATTAAAGCAGGTTAGATTCCTTTACAATCCCCCCTTTACAACTTGCATATTATTGCATCTGCACAGAATATGATCACCAACAATCTAAAGAAATAAGACTAAACTGGGCGCGATTTGAAATTTTGATATTTGAAATATTTATTGGCTTGCCATGTCTAGCTCATTTATCAATCAAATACATATATACATAGTATGATTTACTGTTCTCTAGTGGGAATAGCAGAATTCTCGCGTATACAGCCTTTGGGGAAAAAATCAGTGTCAAATACATTCAAATACAGAATCTGAGCATGGGGCAGACTGTTTACCCTCTGGGCAGAGTTGTGGAGTGGCACTTTTCTCTGGACAAAAATGGTCATGCGGACACGACAAGCTATAACTTGATTCGCTGGCAAAAGGACAGTAGAACCCTGCCAAGCAGGGCCCATTGGGGGCTTCTTCACCGCCATAGCAGTATTCACCAGGGGGACATTGCAGGCAGGCGTCCCTCCCAGAACGGTCTTCTTCAGGTTTGTAGTAGCCAGCTTTACAATGTTCACAAGTCCCATCGTTGTTGTAGTATCCCGGCCTACACAGAGCTGGCACTGGAAGTGGATTTAAAGTTCAATTCTATGATTACTTCTTATTCAATTAGTCCAACGCCCAAAATCCATGGCAACAGGAACACCTCATACTGCAGAGCTTAAATGTTACATACCCCTGCCTCCCCTCTAATTCCAATGTTCTGCCTGTGGATGCCGCCCCACAAGTTGAAAGAGTAGTATGACATCTCAAATATGCAATATGATGAGATTCTGCTGCTGTGGATTTTGGATTTTGGGCTTGATTAATGCAAAGGCTTGGGCAGGAAAAAGTAAATCGCATGCTTAACATAGAGCTTATGTATGTCACATTCACCTGCTTTAATATTGAAATTATCAATAAACATTCTTCAGGCAATGTTCATATTGTCTATTATTCACTAATAGGTTGGCTGATTGGGATAACAGGAATGAAACTTAACTAAAGGGCAGCCTATACATGTGATGCATGAATGCATCTAGAATGGACAATACTATTTAATCTCTGATCCCTGAAAGTTGCCTCTCTCGCCACATCCTTGTGAAGGTCACCTGTCTTGCAGGCTTCTCGTGCGATAAACAGTATCTATTAGCACAAGCTCCTCCTGCAGATATCATGCTTTGCAGGATGTCCTGCTCTTCAACAAGCACAGCACAGAAATGAAAAAGTTATACTTCCTCCTAGAAAATGAATTTAGAATGTCATAAAACCTCCTACCATTGCTGCTGCAGGATGATGACCCTTGGTAGGACGCAGTACCAGTGGCGCATTTAGTAGCTGTGGCAGATCCCTCCGGGCAGTAGTGGTCCGGCGGACAAAGAGTAACAGTTGGGTAGGTACTGCCTTGAGGACAGTAGTACCCAGCTCTACAGGGGCCTGCGGGGGCTATCTGAGCCTGCCCAGAACAGTAACTTCCTCCGGGACATGGCACACATTTATCAGCTGATGCGTATGTCCCTTCTAGGCACGGTCTGCAGGTCATTCCTTCAGAGATATAACCACTGGGGCACACCAGGGGAACTGAAGAAGGGAAGTTACATGATTTTACTTTCAATGTTCAAAGAAAACCTATTATAAATAAAGGCTTCATAATTTTGATGATTGTAAGTAAGTAATCAAGGCCATATGCCACAACCGGCAGACCCTTTTTGTATTCAAATTCATTAAATGTAGGTGTACTTTGTCTTGAGTGTGTCAGGCCATTCCAAAGAACAGCACCATGGAACTCAACACTTGACACTCCCCCAACCACCGCTACCCCCGAAACAGAGTTGGTTGATTCATCACACAGATTTACTAACTCTTGTTAAAAATTGCGATATGCACCTTTTTCTTTGCAGTCCCTAGGTGTGATGGCTCCAGGTTCGGAAGATGTTCCTCTGGCACAGGCAATCGGAAACACGATCCCACCCGGGCAGTAGAATCCCGCTGGACACAGTGTATCTAGCGGGCTTACTGACCTATGTTTTGTTCATCAAAAAAGTTGGTGCTTTATTACTGCTTACACTTTTGTTAGTACAGTGATGCTCCATGATTTAAGCTATACCTAACCAAGCTGATTTATTATTACCGAAATGTATACTTAAACACACCGATTTTGATATTCAGAAAAAACATTGGAAACATTCCAATAGTAAGAGTAATGTACAAGGGTCTATGTCATGTTGTAGATGTATATATATCTTTTGTCAGCATAATGTTGATAGTCATCAGTTAGATATAAATTATGGTTTCCTGGTTATTGAACTGTTGTTATTCTATTGTGTATAATGTGGCTAACACAAACTTGATATCTCTACTGATATCATCAATCACATGACACTTTCCCTGCTATATATAACAGGAGGCCAGAGGAAAGTCACTATTCGTCTCCTTATATGGTTGATGACCAGGAAATAGTCACTTAGCAGTAATGACAAATTGAACTTCACAAACCTTGATGGGCAATAGTAACCAGGATAATTGCAAGCTCCAGAAGGTGATGCCAACCTTTTGGTCAAACAGTGAAACCCTGGAGGACAGGGCTGGCAATAGCTAATATTCTTATATATCCAGGAGGGCTGGAAGGTACCCACTGGACAGTCAACACAATCGTTGTCTGCACTCCTTAGATATTGACCTGGGGGGCAGGGAAGATCATCTGGAGAATAATATATAGGAACTAGAGCAAGACAATACTTAGTAATTCACAACAAGAACACCAGTCAAATTAAGGTTAAGATCTGAATATTATAGCTTTAGGAAGATACAAGGGCATTTAATTTGGTGTAGTGGGAGCAGAGCTAAGGCTGGCAAGTCCGCAGGCTTTGGCTTGCTAGAGTGAACTGAGCCGCCAGGCCCACGGCAGATCGTTATATAGGGGTGGTGGATGCCGCGCCGCCTAGCATGATCCGCTAGATCCGCCAGGTGACAAAGGATCCGCCACCGATCCGCCGCTCCCACTACAATAATTTAGTTCATTTACTATGGGGAATATCCGACATGAGGTAACATCATAAGTGATTGATTTGGAACTCCTATGCAGGATTGAAGATGTTTTCAGACTAAATGACGACATATAACCAGAATGGACTTTCAAGACTACTTATCGTAAATTATCAACTGGATTTGAGAGACTCTTTTCTGTTTTGTGGCTAGAGGCGGCCTTCCCATAAAGAAGCCTTTGAGGCATTGGAGCCTTCTGAGCATGTAACAGCACGCTTTAGTGGATAGATTGTACAGTCCACATCATACCTTGGAAACCTATCAATTTAATCGCCACCATACCATACATTGTGTGCTGTTTAATGCATATATACACACCTAGGAGGTAATAATGAAGAGCTCTTTTTCTCTTTGAGAGCCAGGATATCAAGCAGGATCCATACCCACAACCTCAGAACTATTGAGCCCAACAGCTAACCAACTACTCCACCTGAACTCATGCAGTGATACTTATCACCAAATAGTATCTATACTGCTTCTGCCTTTTGAGCCCAAAGGGTAACATTATTTAAAAACGTTAAGGGGATTGAAACCCAGTTGATCCGATCCCAACTAGAAGTACCCTGTACCCTTGCAGCAGGACCACACAGCCACATGTGTTTGAGCCTGTTAACTAGGGCCTATGTTGGTGAGGCATTTTCCCATTAGACAAAGTTAAGAGTGCTGTTAAGTTAATGCTACAATTGTACAAATCGGGGGGCTCCGCCCCCACACCCCTATTTTCTTTCTCTTCCATCTTTCTAGAAATATCAATATAGTCAAAGAAAAATAATGTGTATCAGGCATATGAATACTTCTGCTCTACATGGAATTCACACCCAGTGTCTGGAAGTCCAAATAACATGTACTCAGGAACCTTGACCAAAGAGTCCAGCTGTGCGTGTTGGTTCATGGTTGGTTTGTATATGACTAGTTTGTATCAAAATGAGGCTACACTCTAGCATATGCTATGGTCATTGTTTTCTATGAGAAGACACCAAGTATAATATTTGATGATCATATAACCTCGAAGGTGGGTTATACAGGATATCCTCCTAGGGCACATGTGTGGAAAAAGAGCTGTAATCAGGCTATTTTACATAATCAATCTATGAAAGAGGGCTGTATGCCGGATAAACTCCTGGTGCCGAGTCAATACCATTTATATAAGCTGAGGCCTTTGGCCTCAGCTTATATCAAGAAGGCCTCAGCTTATATCAATGATATTACCTCTTGACTACCAGGAGTATGTCCAGTACATGATATATGTATATACTCACCTGTGCAATATTCATTGGACTGAGAACGTGGAGGAGATATCATACCAGAAGGACATGGTATTGGCGCCCCACTCTTGGCTGGACAGTAGAATGCGGGTGGACAACGGATAGAAGTCTGGCTGCCGCTTGGACAATAACCACCAGCAGAACAGGGTTTGGGAACCTTGCTAGTATCACAAAAATAGCCAGGTGAACAGAACCTACATTTCCTTGCAAATGGGTCCTCATCCGTTACAACATCCGGTTGGATGGTTGCAGGTGGACATCTAATGCAAGTGACATTGAGGTACTCTCCAGGACCACACCATGCCCCACCTGGAATAAAGACCAGTCTCTGTAAGGTGGGGCTCCACTAACCGATTTTGTTCTTAGATCGGGGCTATTCTCACAAATCTGGCTCAGTTATATACCATGACAATGACACATACTAGACAGAAACTATGTTTACAAATGATGTCTTTGTTTATAAACAATGTGGAAAATAGAATTGCCAAGGCTCTCTAACACAATTTAGGTCCCGATTTAAGCCCTGATTTTGTATCTCAGGCTAATCTGGGCATCCAATCTCATATCAAATAGGTTTGATTTTCATTTATATGATGCTCCTCCATTCAAAGGGCTCTTATCGGCTGATTTATGCCCAATAACAGATAGGAAATGTGTTTGTTTTGACTTGAACAGACTGTAAAGAGCTATATGATCGGTTTGTGAGAATGACCCAAAAAATCGGGAAGTGGAGTCCCAGCTTAAGACCCTGTCTCTTGAAATCAATCAAAGTTGAAAGTTTGTGATCGGGCGCAATCCAACACTGGGTGCAATCAATGAACGGCATGACAGAAAATGGCTTATTTAGGGTAGAAATGGTCGGTAATGGATGTTTTAAGAGTTTATGATATTTATAATTTTATTTCATTCTAAATTCTTTTTTATAATGATATCTCTATTTTAACACACAAAAAAGGGATATTTCGCTGTTACCGGTTATAGACGTCACGCCATAAGTAGGATCCTACTTTAAAGCCCTGCATTGTCGAAAGGAAGTAAAAATAACGCCAGCCATTCCCTTTTATTTTATGTATTACATATTAGGGATCATTTGTCTAAAAATGGCTATGAATATCTGCCCTAAATAACCCATTTTCTTTTATCTCAGTCATGGATTTTACCCGGTCATAGATTGCACCCAGGCATAGTCATAGACTTGGATTGATTTGGTGAGACAACCAATATAGTATTCCACTGCTTGTTTATGTCAACGATTTCTTTACCGTGGAAAAACAGCCTGGATACCTAATTGAACACAGGCTCGTTGACCAAGTGCAGCTGCCTGTCATTTAACCTGTGAGGCGTTTCTTCTTCCTTTTGGGGTGGGGGTCATTTTCCAAAAGCTGCTTTGCATGAATGCAGCTGTGCACAAGTTACTTACCAGAGCTGCAGCCATGCATCATGTCAAAGCTATTGGTTGTATCAACTCTGTTAGGTCTGCATGACGCGTAAATGAAGCACTGGCAAGTTACTCACCAGGGTTGTCTTCATGCATGAGTGCAAGCTATGACTGGCTTGAAAGAAACGTTTAAACTTTATGGTACTAAACCTTTTTTCTTTCATAATGATATAGGGCTGTATCTCATGAGATCGGGCCGATTGAAACGTTGACCGGCTGACATAAAACGGTTTATTTATGGTGGGCAAAGCCATATATGAAGATACAATCACCGCCATTTTCTTTATTTCATCCCTTACATATCAAAGAAGAAAATTATTCATCCGTAATTTTCTATACCAATGTGGATAACTTATAAATAACACAAAGACATTTTCCCTATCCCTGTTCCCCAGTGCAAAATGAAATAGTTTTTGCCGGTCATAGATTGCCCCCAGTCATAGATTGCACCCGGAAACAAAAAAACACAATGGTCATATTGCTCATGCTGTGGAGCCCTGGATAATGGTCTGATTTACAGGTCCCACGTAGTCTAAGATGCATGGATAATAGCCTTTATTAAGACTTGCAGTAGCTGCTTTTCTGCAGGATATTGCCGGCTATAACCAATGCCCGGCAGGTTTCCATATTGACTGTATTGGTGCATCCTTCTGACCCGAGAGTGCATTAGTTCCAAGTGTCGAAACGGTGAATAAATGCCAACTGAAGGTTAAACAAAGGAAGCATGCACATGCGAATAAGAAGTATGCTTACCGTGTTGGAGACACATAAAAAGAACCAATAGAGCCGTGATTGCAGCCATGCTTGTCGAATGAACGTTTGCCATACTGGTTAGATAGCCCTGACAATAGGACCACTTGTAGAACCCTTTAAACAAGTCTCCGGGATCAGGTCATCGTTTTATCAAACCACAGCTGTTTAATTTCCAGAATTAACTAACGTTGTATAGTTGCTACGGAGTTTATCCAGGCACCTTCTGAGGCCAAAGCATATCTGTTTCAACGAAGCTAGCGAATCTAAGATTATTTTGTTCAGAAAATCCATTTCCTTATTTTTGAAAGATTTGAGATTTATGTGGTTATGATTGACCCTTTAATTAACCCATTGAGGCTTGGCAGAGACTTTTTTTTCAGTCATGGGGCCGACAAATTTTCCAATTTTTTTCCCTTGGGCCGGGACATTCTCAAATCCCATAGAGTTATGTCAATTATAGTCGACATCCGGCCCCTCATGGTGTAGTAAATAGTCTACATTTGGCCCGGCATTGATGTAAACTGTAGTCTACATCCGCCCTCAATGGTGAAGAATGACAAGTTGCACATATTTGTTGTCATACTGGACCAATTCATCACCGATGACAGCACTGTATCGATGCATTACACTGTCCTGCATTATAAGCAGATGCATATGCATATATATATAAATGCTGTACACTTTTTTATACTCCTTGTTATAGGTAAGAGATAATATACCACTTACATCTGATCAGAGACGTCAACATATTTCCCTATTTTGGGTGCAAAAACGATTTTGGGTGCAAAACCGATTTTAGATGCAAAAAACGATTTTGGTTGCAAAACCGATCTTGGGTGCAAAACTACTTTGGGTGCAAAACCCACTTTGGATGAAAAACCGACAAAACCGCGAAACGGCGACAAAACTGACTTTGGGGACAAAACTGACTTGAGGGCAACCTGATTTTGGTGACAAAACCAATTTTTACTCCAACAGGCCTGGATATAAGGTATGTCAGCCCAAAGGGGAGGTTCTCCCAGCAAGGGGAGATCCTCCCTTACTTAAGCCTATATCGTGTACCTATATATAGGTTAATCATTTTCAGCAAATGATGGTAAGATATCAGCAAATTAGATTTTCTGATTGAACCCGAAATCAATGTATATCAACTCAAAATCAAGAGAAGAAACCCCCTAACCCTATTTCCTCCCTTCAAGATGTTAAAGGCAGGATCTTCCCAACCTGTCCAATGTCTGTGGGAACTGTCAATAAGACAGAAATATTCCACTATTGACAGTTTGATGGGAAACTGTCAATAACAGGAATAATTCCCACTGTGGCAGTGTGAACTGTCAATAACAGAAATATTTTCCACTATTGACAGTTTGAATTGTCAATACTAATAGTAGTATTTTTGCATTGTGCCGCACATTGTATTTTTTAAATCTGAAAACAGGTTACATTTTTTTACTCCCTGCAACAAGACGGTAACACTTTTTCCTCACCCCCCAAATACCGTACAGTCTTTGCGAAAACATGCAGGACAGTGGCAATGTCCTTCTAAAATGCCACCCGTCCAGCAGATTTACAAGTGTAGCAGGACCAGATGTCCAGTCACATGTTCGGATTTTCTGAACTGAAAGATCTCAGTTGGGCTTCTAAAGCTGAATGTGTGTGTCAATATATTGTGTAAAACTATATATCTTTCCTGGTTTGGTCATAAATGATTACAAATAAATTGCATTTTGCAAAGGACAAAACTCTTTTATAATTAAAATGCAGAAATCATCAGATATGTGGCTATCCGGTCCTCCAAAAATGTAGCCGGTCCTTCAACATTTAAAATTTGCTGGACTGAATGTCCTGTGGGATGAAAAAGTTTTCCCATAGACTGAATACCCCAGCCTCATGTTGTCAAAATCACCCCCTATCCCTATTAAGAGGTAATAATATGTCCAGTATACTGCAGCACCATCTACAAGATGAACCCATATCGCCATTATTTGCTTTGTAAATATGTTTCCCAAAAGCTTTAGACATTTTGAAATCCTGTTTGTTTGTTTGGCCTTGCACTCTGAATGGGGAGTAAACATCCAGGCTAGACCTTTAAGTGCTACTTACTAGATTGTACTTTAAAGTCCCTGGTCATCATGATGCATGAATGCAGCCCTGGCAAATCACTCACCAGGGCGACTTCCATGCATCAAACCCTTCTAGATCATGCCAGCCAATTGGGTTGGCATGATGCTTGAATGCAGAATTGGTGAGTCACAGGGCTGCATTTATTCAAATGACAACCAAGGTTATGACACATTACATGCCTATGTGGTCCTTAGGGATTATTGAGATCTGCTATCTCTGGTTCACCATTATTGATATCTACCATTACAATCAAGATCTATATATAGTCAACAACATCTGGTAACTTCTCAAGAAGATAGTTTTATATGTTTGGTTTACATACATAGTGTATCAACCCCTTAGGATTGGCATGGCTCGTGAAAGCAGCATCGCTAATTTACTTGTCAGGGCTACATGTATCATGATGAAAATTACGGGGTTTATGCAGTTATTACATATGTACCGTTTCTTTTATAGGATTTTATAATAAAAATAACTTTAAAATAAATGATGCTCTTACTAGAGAGCTGGTCGGCTGATCATTGAACCCACTCTATGAATAAAGGATTACCTAACATCAAAATCATAATCAGGTAACATGATCCGACAGAGCAGGCCCGGCTGGTGAGTTGTTTTTGTTGTTTTTTCCCCCTTATCCTTAGGGCTCTAAAACCCTTAATAGCTGTCCAATTAAAAAATTTGAAGAACTGTAAAGTGGCAAAACTAAAATAAATGGGGGAAAAGGGGGGGAACCGGCACAACTTTGCTGGACCCAGTCGGTTTACCACAAACACACTATTTTTTTTATTTGGCCATACCAAAGCAATAAACCCCCATGCAGGGTTTCACATTTTCAACTATATTGTATAAAAACCGATCATAGAGGGTCTTTTTCTTAATGACTAAGATAATATCTCGAATTTAAGTGCATGTATTGTATTTCTTTTAATGCTAAAGTAAAAATCTTAAATATGAGTGCCTGTCTTGTATAAAGTTCTGAGGGTATAAAGGGTCACAAATGCCCACTCTCCCACCTGTATATAACTTTACTGGAGTATGCATACTCTAGCCGTATGCAGACATATTCACAAACATGTCTATTATCTCTGCATATGTTGAAGGGGCTAGGGTTGCTCTTTCATAAAGATAAAGGCCTAATTGATTGAATCTAGATATAAAAAGAAAATTATATAAATTTCAGGATAGACGTTAGTGTCCTATAGAACCGATTAGTGTAGATGGACTGGGCGAGCAATTCCCATGTTAAGGTGATATTTGTTTTAAGTTGTAAAATGTTAAAAATGGGATGATTGCTTTAATTAGCTCTTTACGTAATTACGCTACCAGTAAAATACCCGTGCTGCAATCGTGTACCATATTGACCCTAAATATGTTACAGACTCCTGATGTACATGATTTGCAGACTAAAAGTGTTCATGAGAATCTACCTGTTGGTGTTGATTATGTTTAATCTATAGATGCTGATATAGAGATAAGTAAATGTACCAAGGGCCTGGCTGATCTAGTTCAACCTTTAAGGGCCACACAGTAATTTCAAGCAGTGTGTCCTTTTTTCATGATGCATGAATGCAGCCCTAGTGAGTCCAGTGCTGCATTATCAATGATATACTGATAAAACCTAGATAATCTCATTTGGTGGCGGAAGAAAAAGAGATGCAATAATAATGCTAATAATGTAACTAACATCACTATGGGAGGGAACACTCTTTAGATTCGAATCTGAACTTGGATAATATGGTCTCACATATTGTCAGCACATGCTCATGCCAGTTGTGCATGTTTGGAAAGCTAAGAGATGGTATGCGTGGCTGGTTTTGTTTATAAGCAAACCATTGCACCGGTGATTAAATACTGTGAGTACCTGTATAATAGGTCGAATAAATAATTCATGAACTAAAAAAACTAGATTGCATCCGGTCAAAGGCTGTTTTATTGGCCCGATCTCGTCCGTGGTCAGTGGGCACAGAATATTGAATCAACATAGATAAGTGGTTGTCAATGTTGATTGAATGTTGATTCAACATTGCTTCGATATATGGCTGAGTAATTGCTTGATAAGAACCACCCCTGGTTAATCACTTTTTGTTGGAGAGGATACCTATGTTAGTTTGTCAACTACTTCAGCAGGTCAACGTCATGAATACGTCAAGGCCCCTAGCCCAACGGCTTAAATAAGTTTGAGTTTTGGATTGTTTTAATTGGTCAAGTTATTCTAAAGAAATCAATTTTTAATCAGCATAGATATGTGTTAAAGGTACTCAACACAAGCTATGCATACAGCATCTGGTGGCAAAAAAAACCACGAAACTACATAAAAACATAATATTTGCAGATTTCCCCCACTTACATGTCATAATCTTCCTTTATCTGTCATTCAAGTGTCATACCTTAGCTTTCTATATACCCGATCACTATAATAATATTATTTCCTATTTGATAAGTCCTAGTTGATAGGTTCTTACAGTAAACATCACTGTCACGCTCCTGGACGATATTAAGGGACGAGCGCCTACGGCCATTTATGTCAGTGCAGGAATAAACAATTTAATTGTCCGTGATGATGAGGATAACACTGTCACGCCTAAATATGCCACCCTCATGGAAGGCATTGATCAGCTGAATGACAGATTTGATACTCTTGTCGACTCAGTACATCAATATGACAGGGGAATACCGGTAGTCATCTGCACAATGTACAATATGAACCTGCGACTACACAACAACAACACGGATTGTGGTATGATTGAACAAGCCAAACTAGATGGGACTGTAATAAATGTGAACAAACACATAATGACGTTGAACAATAGGTCAAACGTCAAAACACCGTATCTGGAACGCTTTAACCTGAAGTATACGCGCACTGGGGGCTACACGTCAGCTGACTCCGTCCTCTGGAATGGCCTACACCCAAGGGCGACGGAGCTACAACTGATTAAAGAGCTAATCACCGGTGCCATTGACAAGAACATCAACCAAGGCTACCATGGCTAAATTTGTGATGAAATGTGTCTGGCTACAGACTGAGTTTCACTCATTCATCCACACGGTGTCTTCTTGAACTATGTAAAACCTAGTAGTCTGGTAACATGACTAATGGTATTTATAAACTGACTTAAATGTGTGATAATGAGTCTGGCTACAGCCTAACCACGTCAGCCCATCTGAGAATTCGTGACACTGTGACAATGTGAAAACACTACTGGAACCCAAACCGTATAGGAGCCTGGTAACAGACTAGTGAGAGCCTGTAACGACATTTCTACGCACAGGACCTAGTAACGCATATGGGTATGTCCAGAGTGACTACTGATACCTATAAGTTGTTATTAACTGTTGATGCAATGAGTCTGGCTACAGACTAACTAAGATGTTATATCCGAGAGCTAATATGACGCTCTCCCCTAATGTGTAAAAAAACCAGAATGCAAACCATATGTGAGTCTGGCTACAGACTAAGGATATGCACTAGCACTACAGCTCGGCACTACCTGTAAAAAATGAACCTTTGACACAGGACCCCTCGTTGAGTTCCTAAACCCTATTTCTATGTTTCTTTGGTTTGAGTTGGTTTGGAACTCCATGCACAAACCCCTGAAGTGATTTGATGGTCATTGAGCTCAGGAATAGCCATATTACTTCATATAGACTGTCAAAATCATGATTAATATAATTAATCTAGGAGGAACTTTAAGTACTACAAAACCTACATTGACCCAATCCAATGTTTATGCGCTAAATACCACTTGCTATTAAAATTGAAAACTACCAAGTCTAACTGTTATGTTTCAAATTAAGACCAATAGTTTTACACTTATAGATTCTTCTATTTAAAAGTACCGGGATAAGTGTGGGAGCTCTATCCCTACCATATATACTAAAAACTCAGTTAGCAATACTCAGTGATCGTCACTGCCGACCACCTTAGTCAGCATATAAAGGAAAAGGAAGTTGAAACCAAGTTACTAGTAACAAGGAACTGGTCTAACAGCTAGACTACACAGTTATATGTTAGTAACTTAATTTCTTTACACCTGCACCCTGCACCCGTGATGTCTCCTGAAACGCCATTTTTGGCCATTGGACCAGCATCACTCCTTCTGCCCATTTATTTTGCGCACCAGGAACCCGTCTGCACGCACTCTGTAATGTCCTATCACTCTTGTCGTATATTATATATGTACGTGGACCTGTTTTTCAAACTGTACAAGGAAAAGGAAAATGAAAACACTATTGGCCGTATGAGAGACTATGAGAGTATAAATAAGCTACCGTCATGTCTTCTTTCTTGACCGGTGAGGAGCTGAGTAAGGAAAAGGGACTGAAAATTATGTGTCACAACTCTAGGAGTATTGGTAATAAAATATGGCAATATGATCTGTTATTTAGAAACCTGGACTACATATGTATAAGTGAATCGTGGCTGCATCCAGGCATACAAGATCACAGCCTACAATTGGACAACATGGTGATCTACAGGCAAGACAGAGATCACACTGTACATGATATAGATGAGACCGAGGGTGGAGGGGTGGCTTGTTTTGTATCCCAGAAACATGCGCCCTATACCACCAAACTTGAAAACCTCTGTAAGGTAAACAAACACATAGAGGTTCTGACTCTGGCAACAAAGTCTCCCACGAATAAACATCGACTCGTCATAAGTGTATATCGCCCTCCGAAAGGCAATATCAAGACCTTTTATAAGGAATTGAGTGACATTATTAAAGACAGTGAAATGAGCGACAAGGAGGTGTGGATATGTGGGGACACAAATGTTGATTATAAACATAGAAATAGTCACAAATATAAAAAGGCCCTACGTTTCTTGAGAGCAAATCATCTTAAACACTTACCCACGGGTTCGACTAGGCTACATAAAAGGGGCTCGACTACAATCGACCACATTTATACGAACAAAGGCAAACATGTGTCCTCAGGAAACGTCAATGAGTATCTAAGTGACCACATCCCAATTTATGCTGTGTTTAAAAAGGTCAGGAACCAACACAAGAAAAAACAGGTCGTGGGTAGGAGCTACAAAAACTACAACAAGAACAAGCTGATTGAAGCCATCGCCAAGGGTGTGAGTCCAGACTGCTTAAAAAATATGGATGCTGATGGACTTGCCATCTTACTGATTGAAAGTATTTCCACCTACCTTGATGAGGATTGTCCAATCAGAAATTTCAACATCCCTGAGGAAGACAGACCCTGGGTAGACGGAACAATCAGACAAATGATTAAGGACAGACGAAGGCACTTGCATCTTGCTGATAGATTCCAAGGCCCAGGGATCAACACTGACCTGAAAGAGGCAAGGCGCCTTAGACAGAACATTGATAAACGTGGCCGGCAGAATATGTCCAGGATCATCAAAAATAAATTAACTACCTATAGGAAAAATCCAAAAAAATTTTGGGCTGAGCTGAACCGTCTCTGGAAAGGGAAACGTCTCCACCAGACAATTCACCTTGTGGACGAAGATACTGGAGGAATTATTACTCATGACGATACTGCCGACTATATAAACGACTTTTTCAGTTCTGTTGGGGAAAATCTGGCTGAGGTTTTGGCAACAGAACCGGGAAACTACGGCAGGTTTGAGGCTATAAATAGACTGCAGGAGGACATAACTGCTGGTGACACTGACTTGGACAACCAGCTAGTCTTTGATGAGATCTCAGAAGCATCGTTCAAATATATGGTGGAGGAAATTGAAACAGTCAAGTCCTCAGGCCTTGAGGACACTAGGACAATTGTCCTAAAAGACACAATGTTAGGAAATTCTGCCATATGGACCGCATTTATGAACAAGTGTATACAAACTAATGTCTTCCCTGATATCCTGAAGATAGGCACTATTATAGCCCTACCTAAGGCTGGGGACCTAAGTAGTGTACTAAACTGGCGACCTATTACGCTGCTACCAGTCGTCGGGAAAATTATAGAGAAAATTATTCATAGACAGTTACTTGATTTTGCCGAGGAATACGGCCTAATACATGAAAATCAATACGGGTTCCTACCAAACAAGTCAACAGCCATGGCCATTCTACATCTGGTAGATCAACTATACAGCGCAAGAAATAGAGGAGAGGTGGCCCTGGCGACCTTTCTGGACGTACGTAAAGCGTTCGACGTAGTACACCACGGCAGACTCTTAATGAAGTTGAAATATTATGGACTGTCAAAATCTGCCCTGACATTGATTGCAAGTTATCTGGAGACCCGTCTATGCACTACAATTGCCAATGACTGCCGCTCAGGAACAAAACCAGTGACATACGGGGTTCCTCAAGGAAGTGTATTGGGCCCGTTATTGTTTCTATACTACATAAATGACCTTCCTGACATTGTTGAAAACACGGTGCCAATTTTATATGCAGATGACCTGGTACTTATCAGTAGAGGTAAGGACCCTCAGTCTGTAAGAAATCTCCTACAAGATGATCTCACAAAGGTAAACAAATGGTGCAAGATAAACAGGCTAACCCCCAATGTGTCGAAGACTAAATGCATGTGGTTTATTCCACCCCAGAAGATTGACCAAGTACAAGGATACCCGGTACAACTGGGAGAACGAGTACTCGGTGAAGTGATGGAATTCAAGTACCTGGGGATCCTCCTGGATCGTGACTTAAAGTTCACCAAACACCTAGAACATGTTGACAATCAGTTGTCCTTAAAGCTGACCAACTTCAGGTTTAATCGGAAATACATGAACATGGATGGGGCAATTGCCATACATAAACAAGCGCTCGTGCCTTGTATGGAATATGGTGACTTCCTATTCGACTCAGCCCCGCCTTCAAAGACGAGAAAACTACAAACTCAGCAAAATAATAGTCTGAGAATATGTACCAGGACCAAGGTTGGGGATGTCTCTGTCAACTACCTCCACAGGAAATGTAAAACTGAACGCCTGGAACCACGCCGAAAGAGACATCTTCTGTGCCTAATCTACCGACATGCTAACAATCCAAGAAATATCCTTGAAACTGGTAACAGAACACGGGGAGATCAGAAAAAGAAAATCCGTCTGGAAAGACCTAAAAGAGAGAAGTACAGAAAGAATCCATTGTACCGTGGAACAATGTTGTGGGAGGACCTACCGGTGAATGTCCAGTTGCTTGAGTCAATACATACATTCAAGACAAAACTGAAAAGTGTCATTAAGTGAGACTTGAAAGCGTGGTATAGAAAACTGTACAGGCATCAACCTGTCTCACAGCAACTGAAGCATAGTGAAAACCCAAGGAAACTATGGAACTCGCTTCTCTCTTTTCAAATTAATCATAGAAAGTATATTATTAAATTTATATATTATTAAATTTAAAATAGTTGAAAAGACATTTTAACTGATTTTTGTCTAGGTATACCTTACTCAATTTTCCTCCTCCTCCTTTACCACTAAATAGTGGACGTACTTTAACAATGTTGGACACTGACGAATATGAAAAACTGACGTACATACTCTCCTACTCTCAACTAAATTTTTGTCCCACTGGCCCGGGCAGTAAACTGTACAAGAAAATTACAACTAAGGACAATGAATCTACTGGCAAAAGCTTAATTTTATAAACAATGTACGAGGAACTAACAAGAAAGGACTCAAAAGCCACAAATTCATATAATCAGTTTAATGGTATCTTTTTGCAATACACTTGTACATATTTTTCCTCCACTGACCAATATGGCAGAACGTGTTATTACCTCTACATGAATATTCGGTCAATAAACTTATTCAAAAAAAAAAAAATACATTAGAAATTATTTTGATTAATTCACAATAATCTCATCTTGTTTGTGAGCCCTATTCAGCTATTTTCTTGTTTTCAACATGTCAATAATGATCTTATAAATGCATGCATGCATTTTCATTGAGATATTGTTGGAAGATTTTTTTTCATTGAGTGGGAAAATGTAGAAAAATATGATTTTCTCGTAAGGGCTTATTATGTAATGCATACTAATCCTGTTACATACATTTCTCTCTCCCTTTTCTTTGTGTTCCATAAGAATCAGGCTAACAACTTGAAGAGTCATTAAGAAAAAGTGTTTGTCGATCTACAATCAATCAGGTAGAGTGTGTTAAATACTTTTAGTATTTTATAAATAGCCATTATTCAATAGTCAGCCAAGTTGATAGACCTTCATCAGACATGAATTGTTATTCTACAATGAGCCCACGCTATTCCAGCCTCCCACAACATCTGCTCATTAGATTGCATGTAGGAGGCTGACAGATTAGACTCCACATCTGGGGACAGGCTTCGTGCCTTGAAGTGGGTGGTTTGCCTGATTGTCAATGATTGCCCACATCTGCGCTTGTAGCAAGGCTGGTCTTTGTTAGTGCAGTCTAATACTGATACTATCAGACATGCTAGACCAAACTAATTCCACATTATCTATGTTGCATAATTCTTTTGTTGTTGGTAATTACCCACTCAAGATTTAACATCAATTAGACTTCCTGTCCTAAATCATTTTAAACAGTGTTTTTGGCGTCATATAGGTCAATCTATGTCTATTAACATAACTTTTAAAGCCGTACGAGGCAATCCAAGCCACTTAGGGAGCGCTGTTTGTTTTGGCACAGCCCAAGCAGTGATATAATTATGCATGTCGGCTAATTTGCATTTGTTTTAAAAACACAGCAACAGCTCATTTTTCGATAATGGGAGGGGGGAGATAAAAGGGGTTAAAATCTTTTGCGCACTTCCCCTCCAGGTGGGATAACTGGGTGCTGATGATCGCACGTGCCCTGTGAACCCAGTCCACAGGTCAAAATCTTTTTATCACCACCGCACCGTTGTTAAAATTCAGTGCTTTCTTACAGAGTGGTTTCTATGCATTGTCCGTGGCCTGAGAGTATTTTGTTGTAGAATAACGGCAGCCATGTCCCATGCCCTATTACAATAACACATCGTTATTACCAAAATATTGTCACCATCAAGATTACTTTGTAATGAACGAATTTTATAGTTAGCAAATTTAGCATTTGTAAGATGGTTCAATCAGATTTTTCTACTTGTTTGATGTGTAATGAGATCACAGGTAAGTGAAGGGTATTCAATCCCTCCGAATGGACAGGTGTGTGAGCTGGCCTCTGTCCCCTGACCTTGGACCACTGGACAGGTGTGTGAGGTGGCCTCTGTCCCCCTTACCTAGGACCACTGGACAGGTGTGTGAGGTGGCCTCTGTCCCCCTCACCTAGGACCACTGGACAGGTGTGTGAGGTGGCCGCTGTCCCTCTCAACCCCGACCACTGGACAGGTGTGTGAGGTGGCCTCTGTCCCCTTCACCTAGGACCACTGGACAGGTGTGTGAGGTGCCCTCTGTCCTTCTCACCCTAACAAAGAAGTGTGTGAGGGCTCGACCCCAATGAAAGATCATCGGGACAGTAATTACAAAACTGATGATTTAAAACTTCTGATATTTTAATAAGTTATGAACAAATTTGGAGCACCAACACTTCGTTCTAAATGGGTTTTTTACTATAGAAATGTTTGAGTGCTGTTCGAGGGGACTGGCAAATGAGGACAGGTGGGCGACCCTGTTGATAAATCTTCACCAAGAAATGATACTTATCTTACTATAGAAATGTATGGGAGAAATTCACGATCTCGGGAAGTAGTTTGTTATAAAGAATATTTCGTTTGGCTGATTGCCCCCTCATTCCCCTGAAATTCTATTTGTCCAAATTGACCCCTTCAAACCCTTCTTTCTTCCAATTGTGAAATTTATGCCTACAATTTCCAAAATTGTGAAACTCAGTCAGATATACACTAACCATCGTGTCAGAGGTACCTGTGTAACTACATTGAGCGAGTCTGGTCACTCAAGTGACATAAAGTCGGTCGGTGGTCATAAGAGTGAGGCCAGCATAGAGTTGTATTCCAAAACTCCTGATACGATTAGAAAGAACATGAGTCATACTCTGGCCGGTATTGCTCAAGAGTCAACTCATCATGAGTCTACTGTTTCTGTGGATAATATGCAGAAAAATCCCAATACTCCTGGGCTTTTCTGTAATGCGACATTCACTAACTATGATGTGACTGTAAACTACAAATAGTCACTTTCTGTAAAGAATGCATAATATGAAAACAGTTGGCTCTGAAACTATGTTATTTTTTTTCTTTACAAAGAATAAAATATATTTTGTTGAGTTTTGAATAGCGTGTTACTATGTTATTTCTTGGGCTGGAAACTAGATCAGTCCCTTTTAGTTATGAATACTCCCCGGGTCTCCTCTCCATCACAACGAGGCTGTCACAACCAACATGGCGCTGCCCATATCCACCGCTTCTCCTTGCGTAAATCGTTCAAAATGGCTAAATTAGGACGATTTTAAGGTAAATTTTACATTCGAATCCAAAAATAAACCTAATATTGAATGGATATCAGGTCACTTGTGCTGTGTATCGATAGATAATGCACTCGTCGCAACGCGACTCATGTGTTATCCATCGATACACAGCACTCGTGCCCTAACATCCATTCATTATTGGTTAAATATATACCTGGCGTTACTGCTAAGGTAATACTAACAATATCATAGACGATTATAGGAATTACCAATACACATGTCCGTGTGGGCGGGAAATCAGCCTTCTATAACATGTGTTTTATCTTATTACATTGTTCCATAGCAGCTACTTTTGGATATATATAATATTATATATATAGTTGTATATTTTAGACCCTCTATTATGTTCGGTTGTATAATAATTTTCTCCTCATACATGTATTGCACTCAGTCCAGGAATTGAAGGTGTGCTACAGGTAACCCGACCCTAGATTCAGAATAGGGCCAACCTTAGCACATTCCTAGTCCATTACCCTACTTCACATGCTCGTTGCCTGACATCCCCAGCAACAAAACGTATGGGAGTTCACCAAATGTCCCTTAAATTCAACTTTACAGCAAGCGTTCTGGACGAAATTAGATTCTCTTTGATGTACTTTGTCACTAGAAAGTTGAAAAACGAATTTTCAACGAACATCCAATTGGGAATGCTAACAGCCTCATTTGAATTATTGTTTGAACTGTTCTTTGGGAAAGAATTTTGTTAAAAGTGTCTTGCAGACTGTTTATGTCTGCTTATCTCAATATTTTGGTTAAATTCTCTCCGTGACCATATTGCTGTGAATTAATTATAGCTGTAGTAGGCCCCAACCTTTGCTCATCAGGTTCTTCATGGCTTCTTAACACAGTTCATTTCAGGAGCTAATGGGAATTGACTGCCACCACTCCTGAGAGGCCTGCCGAGGTAGTGGCCGGATCCATGGCAGGAAAGCCACCCCCTGTGTCTGCTTATCACATCCCTACCTGCTAACTGGTACTAAACACAGTATGGCACACATTGTATAGCACCGAGTGAACCGATGTGCACCAAAGCAGGCTTAGCACCTTGGTCATAAGGCATTCTGGTCCTTAAGTCTTACTGCCATGAAGCATATATATTCCCCTCTATTCAAAGCTAGTCTCAAATAACTGGAATGATGTCTGCACCTAATTGCTATTTTTATCAGCTCCTTTTTATATAATTTCAAATTGTGAGAATATATTATGTAAACTGTTACTTATTCCATAACTCAATAACCTAGTTTATTTCTTTTTACAAAAGAATCCGTCAACGTCTACATATATGGCTTGTACAATGAATAGGGACCTTAGTTCACCCTGTACTAACGTCCTTTTTTGCAGATCGTGTCATTTTATTATGATAAGCATAGGCAGAGTAAAGTATCCTAGTTCGGGACACTTGGTGGAAATTTTCGAAATCATATGGTTAGGAATTATCTATTAAGGCTGAAATAGTGGCATATGAAAGGCAAAAAGGTTGTTATAAAAGTACATGGGGTTTAAAATGATTGCCTCTTCAGCAAAACGGGTCCGGTTTCATAGGTTAAATGTCATTTTGGCACCTGATTCCAGACATGCGTATATACCTAATTCCGGAGACCTTATGAAACACCGTAACTCTGGTACAAGGAGACATTCTATATGAAAGTCAGTGACTACATCTTGGGAATGTAGGGCATTCACACTTTACGGTTACACAACCCATGGCCATTATCCACAAGCAATATACATAATGTGGACATCAATGCGCGCATTATGTCGCTATGAATCCAAGTGACAGTCGCCCCCTGGTGGGTACTTCATGAACAGAGTGCATAGCCGGGACGCACAGACAATTAACCAGACGCAGTATACAACCCGTTGGGGAAATAAACGCCAAACCTTATTATAGACTTGTGGAGGACTGGACCAGGGATACAGCCCGACCTATATTTCTAGGCAGCCTGTTAATGCAGGCTGCCCAGGCTGGTTTAGCAGGCCGGGAGTCTTTACAGGCAGGGTGTTTGGTCAGGTTTTTCACACTCTCCCAGCATATCAGCCTGGTATAGGAGGCTGGGGCTCAGGCTTTCACATCTTCTCCCAGCAGAGACAGCTATTATGCCTGCTCTTATAGTTGTCCCACCAGATAGAATACCAATTTAAACATACAGTTATTTGGAAATGCAATGGACCAGGCACATACTGCATCCATAAGTTGGTAGATTATATACTGATCTATACCCTCCATATGAGTTTATTCTTAGCAAATATCATACAAAAATCGCAAATAATGATTATATAAAATCTATGGTAAAAACACAGTGCTGTAACAGAACGGCCCTGAATACCAGGCTGAGCGACCTGCTTTACCAGCCTTGGTGGATTATTCAGTGGTGTAAATCCGGGCAGTCTTCCACCTGTGTGTTGGACTCCAGTTATTGTTTACTCATTATCACAGCAGAACGCATTATTTACAGCCTGATGAAGACTGGATACCAGTCGAAAGTGTAGGTTCAACATTCAATAAAATGAAGCCACCAATAAAACCGAGCTTTGGATTGTAGTTGTGTTGTTTATCTTATTAAAACCAACAAAAACCAACATATTATTGCTGGGTGTCAATTATATCAGGTTACCCGACCCTACCTAGCAATACAGGGCCTACCATAGAAGATTTTATCTAATTTTAAAAGAAAAAAAATTCAAGTAATTTATGGGCAATTTCAGAGTCAATTTGATAGTCCAGTCGATCTAACATGAAACGCACCTTTCTTTTGGCCTAATGTCTATGTCAAGAATCTGCAGGTTGGTTTCACTGTACAAACCAAGTATATATACACCAAGAGTTTACGTTCAACCGTTAAATCCATCTGCTCCCGATTTGGACAACCCACTTACAAATAGATCTGCACCCTAATTTGGGAGAAAATAAAATCCTGACTAGAAACGTGACCCATTGCCCATGATGCCATGCATTGAATTGTGACCCGTTTTAACCTTCCAATCTGAGGTAATGGTGAATTTTCCCCATTAGGGATTTAGTACCGTTATATTGAGAGAAACCTCCCCCCCCCCCCCCCCCCACAGAGGAACCTCCCCATTGCCCTAGCAATGCTTCTTCCGGTAGAGTGTCCTATATAATATCATTTGAATACCTCACAACATATTTAAATAGTTGACTCATCCGAAAAGATTGTTATCAATGCATTTAAAAAAAGAAGTACCAATTGCAGATTGATAAAAGCTAAATACACAAATTACACTTCAGATTTGAAATGATCAACATCCATTTTCAAGAACTATGTTGTGCTACCGAATTGGAGGTGACATAGCACGAAGCTATATGATAAATATAAAAACAATGTATGCACTCCATCCTTCGTTGAAGGACCAGTAAAGATTGGGCTTAAATAGATCATACCAGTCTCTCCTTAGTGTGATATAGATATCTCAGGGAGGGGTACAACTACTTTAGGAGGTTCTAAACCTGCTGGGCCTCCAGGGCAGAGGAGATATCTCCTCTGATGTACCTTGATCTCTGGCAGGGGGCGGGACCCCCTAGATTGGTTGCAACCCTAGTATTATTCTCGTTCCCAAATCCTTCCAAACGAAGGCTCGGGAAAAAGCCAACTGACCTTGAACTTGGGATTTTGCTGGTTCTTGGAAACTGCTGCTGGTAGCTTGGAACCAGCGGACAGGAACAGGAAATGGAAGCAGAAGGTCTGATGGTAAAAGTACCATCATACATTCTGGTTCCTGTCCGCTGGTTCCAGGCTACCAGTAGGGGTTGCCCAGACCCAGCAAAATCCCAAGTTCAAGGTCATTTGGCTGTTACCAGAGCCTTCCTTTAGAAGGATTTGGGAACGAGAGTGCCCTAGTATTAGCAGTGTAGTTGACTACCTATCCTGCTAATAAAACATGGTAAAATATCTCAATGTCAACTCTCTTCTGTTTACTTCTGTTAACATCATCAGATACACATCTTTTTCATTTTCAATAAATTTGAGGAATGGGCTCTACTTTATGCCAATATAAAAGATTGATATAAACATGTGAGATGTAAATTGAGAACCCTCGTAGTCACAATATAACATGTTCTATTATTGCCTTCACTAAATAGGAACAATAACATTTTACCGATTTTTGTAATGAGCTATCATGGTTTCCCACAGGCGACTGTTAGAAAAAGAGTAAAATATAAGATGCAATGATTTTGTTTCACATTAATTATCTATTTATCATGGTAGAATGAATTGCATGGTAAGCCACAGGATGAGATACATCACCACAAATTGTCCGATCAGCGGAGGGAAATATGGGAGCAAGTGAGCTCCTTCTAACAAGAAAATACACATTTGTAGTCAATGTCCTTGCCTAACCACTTATGTAAGACAAAGTTGGGGCTTTGAGAGAACTTTTGACATTTTAGTCATTTATACAATAGTTAACAAGGAAAGAAGTATGGTTTTCGTTTTGTAGTAGGTATGGATAGAACCAATGTTAGTTTAGGTATGGGTGGGAGGAAAAAAGGTAATATATGAAAAAATGTACATCACTACAAACGATTAGTTTTGTAAAAAGAATTTTCAAGTCATGTACAAAAAAATATAATACATGAGTACAAAAAACAAAAAGGTCTGTGGATGCTGGTGTGATAATGAGTTTGTGGTAGGTGCAAGAGTCCACGACAACATGGGTCAGGCCGGGACAAGGTGGATCAATGTGTTTACACCTAGACCTACCTTTTTAACCTGGATGCCCAGGACTGTAAGTAGCCCCAGCTGTACCCTCACCTACTATTTCACCTCTTTACTGCCACTTCCATCACCATTGCCACTCTGGTGGCACTGGTGGTGGTCAAATGACTATACCTTGTTTTGGAGAACCTGGCAAAGCCGACAAAGGGCTAGCTCGCTAATGAGTTGTCTGTGGGAGTCTTATGCCCATGGCTGTGGTTAGTGATTACACTGAGGCCTCGAATAAACCAAACTTCTCACCTAATGAGCATTTTCCTTCGGTGTGTTTAATTCAAGTGTTAATCAAACCACCCCACCTGTCTCAAAGTTGTAGAGGATATAATGGTACCACCAAAGGGATAAGGCTGACCTCCTCCTGTAGCACTAACCACTAAGGTACTAATGTCCTCACAGTCTGGGTACTCGCCATCAGGATACGTCAGACAAGGTATAAAACTGTCGTCCGTTGACTACTAGTAATTACCTTCCCCCTTAACCCTGTAGTAGACACATAGGTTTATCCAGTAAAATTTGGGGTCCTAGCGGAATATATGCAACGCTCACATGCTAGGTTTAAAACAATTATTATCTTTTGATGTAAATGTATTATTTTCCCGAAATAAAACACTTTGAAAAAAAATTATGTGTCAGTGTCCTGCCCTCCTATTTGCTGATAATTAGGACAGAAGATAGATTATTTCTGCTAATAAATACCAAAAACGTTTTCAATATAGTATGAGGCTCCCTCTCACTACATAGATTAACTCTGGCAAATGAAACAAAATGTCCCTACATCACACAAATAGGTGTTTCCTAAAGTATCAATTCCACTAATGTATTTAGTCATTTCTTAGTCACCTTGTGAAACACCCCACAGTAGACCTGACTGTATGTGCAATTCATGGAACATTGCAGGGTGAGATGTAGGTAAAGTTGCTGCAGCAGAGATGTTGATTGCTGGGGAACAGAGGCAATGTGAGATAGGGATACTCCATTACTTTGAGGTTTTCCATGATGGAGCCCAATCTGTTGGGAATAACAGCTGTAAGTAGCAGCTACACTCCCTTTACCTACAAGGCACGCCTTACTAATGAGAACCTCTCGGTTACCCATTATCCCTCTAGTGTATTCCACAAAACAATGTGTTTATGTGGCCTGTATCCAGGGGTGCATTGCAGAACAACATTTCGTGTACTTTTTCTTTAGCAACACTAGTGTCACAAGATTGTTTGAGGGCTGTATTGCCAAAGGTATTATGAAAGAATATTGATCAAAACGTCCTCACAAAATAGCATTTTTAAGCCTTATCAAATCCATATTTTAACTGGCTCAACTAACAATCTATTTGATGGAAATATATATTTAAGTACATATTCAACCCTTGGGATGTTTTTTTCAATCAGATCTACATTATCAAAAAAAAAGTCTGTGTAGGTTGACATTTGGATGCCTCCTACATTGACCTTTAGAAATGTCCTTTTTCCTCATCTAGACGACCATCTGTAAAACGAATTTCATATTCTAGTTTTTCTAGTGCACGTTTTATTCTAACAAACTCGTTTCCTGTTCTGCAAAACACTCCTGTACCACTGTGCCATGTAGTGTGTGATGGTACTTAACATTACCCAAAACCAGAAAGACGTCTATGTCCTATGAAGAACTGCCTGATTTTTCGAGCAGTGGAGGAACAATTTCATATGTATACATTATATGTATATATGTATATATATGCGGCATCTTTGGATAATACAGGGTATTATAGTATTATGGCAGTAGTTATTTACTATGTACTTAGACAGGTTAATAGTTGTGAGGGAGCAGTGAAGACTTCTCTTGGTATGTGATTTTGGCACAGAGTTATGTTAAACATCCATATTTATAAAGGACAGATTCCTTATCGATTCACACATGGTGAATCAAACCCTTTTGTAATCACTTCTGGTGTTGGGTATAATATCATTCATCACAAAGTAGATTAGATTCAATCAGTCCATCAGGTGTAGTAATTGTTCTACAAGGCATGAAGATAAAGTGGTAGAGGAACAACTCCAAAACTTCGCAGGTTTGTGTAAGGTTTGTTGTATCTGTGGTGGTGCCTTATCTGTTGGCAACAAAGCGAAGTGTCTATAAAATGCAAAGTTAATAGCAAGAGCCAATCTTGAATATAGGGAAACGTGGCCCTCTTATGGCCCTTAATTAGCCTTGATATTTGTGTTGATAAAAGGACGGTAGGCATATCTGGGTTAACAAAAAACAAATAGTTCAGCAGATTCCCACTCACAATTGTTACCATATTAGGTATTGGATGCTGAGTGATAGATGCACCTCCATCTATTTTATCAATGCATCACCCATGGGCTTTGTACAGTGCCCTCAGCCATACCTCAGAGTTAACCTTTTCAATGTTTGTCACTGAATTAATGTTTCTGAACTTCTATAAGGGTCAAAAAGAGCTCAGGGAATGGAATGGACAGCTAGTTAATGTAACTATTTTATATCACTGGAGTGAAGGGCAATTGATCAATCCAAATACATCATTGATGCTGATGCAAAACAAATAAGGCTCTGGTGGATGTGTGAATGATGACACACAAAACAGACCCAGTCAAGTAAATTTTACATTTTTATTAAGACAGACATATAAATAGTTACAACAGTGGAATATAAATGAGTCGTAACATTTTAGTTGAAGAGTGATCGACGTTTCAGGAAATTAATTTACCTTTTGCAGCATGTACAAGTACAAGTTGCCATTTCACACTCACATTATACCACACAGAGAACCGATTTCTAAAAGCATTGTAAACTTTCCTCCCATGACAGAATCTCGGCCAACTGAGGCGGATGGACGACAGCTTTTATTGAAATAAGGGTTACTAACACACATTCCAGTTCGACATGGCTCTTAGCTGCGCTGCTAATTAATTTCTATGATTGATTAAACTGCCATGTTAATGGGTGAAGTGGCTCATAATTGGAGAAATTGGAATAGCCTCCAGCAATAATTAGCCTATATCTACTTATTATGAAATCTTTTACATTGGCTTTGTTGTCAACTCAGCATATCAATATATCTATGTGGATGGAGAAGAAAGGCAGTTCACAAAGGTAATTATAATTATATTGCCAATTTACCATAAAAGATGGCCATGCCCTTTAGAAACCTTAACCTTGGCCTTGACTATATATATGAACATGGGTTATTCATTGAATAATATAGCGCTGTCTTGTAGTCTCCTGTAAGTAAACACATTAAAATTATTTTCCAATGTCACACCTGTCAGCACGACAGACCTGTGTATTTAAGGACATGATTTATTATTTAGGGAAGCAACATGGACTGGGCTGAAATGGGTGATATAGTTGTGCATAAGTTACAGGTTTGTTTGAATAATGTATGATTTATTAGCAATGATATGTGATCATTTTACATGTGTAGTGCTCCAGCGGAAACGCAATCTAGATATCACCAGGGCTTCCCAAGTGACCGTCATAACCAATTGACCACAAAACCTCACCTGCCATTCTCACCTACCACAAAAGAGCACCTAATGAATTAGTGGTGGCATATCAGGGTTGTGTATATGTCCTTTTTTTGGAACTAACTACTAGCAAGATAAATAGTTGTTGGCTGCTTATATTAGAGAACTGTGTGACCTTTAACTACACATCTTCAGGCTGGTTAGTTAGCATGTTCCGGGCAAAGGCCCCCTCACTTAACGCAATTAATACAATTTGAACCTACTAAACAACCTAATGAAAACAGTCATCCATGTTCTATACTACAGGAAAGGGAGGCCAAGTGCAACCTTATTTGCGGTTTTATATCCGGTGGTGTCTTTTTTGTTAGTCAAAGGAAAAGGTTCACAGTCTAATTACAATGCCAACCCAATGGGCAACCTTAGTTGATTCAATGTTGATTCAACATGTGTAGTGATATGATATCAACAGTTGATATAGGGTTGTCATTTGGTTGATATTAATGAGGTCATCAATGTTGATCATTCATCAGTGATTCAACATTGATATGGCCTTTGTGAATCAACAACGAATGAACATAACAATTGATGATTTACATTGATTTAATGTTGACTGCTGATGGATAATTTGAGATTGAGAATATAGTCATATTTTCAACCTAAACACAGTATTCTTATTTAGACGCATTGCTTGCCATTTTTATATTTTCATTACAACATCCCCCCCCCCATTTCTCCAAGATTAAATGCTAATTCTAGCACCATTCAAGGCAGGGGTACACCAACGACCTCTGGTAATCACACTAAGAGGCATTCATATCCATTTCAAACTGCTCTGGTCAGGACTAAGGCTTTATTTATAATTCTTAGCAACATAAAGGGTGTCTTACGGAACCCATGCATATATTCTTGCCACTTAATTCCAAATGTCAACCAAATGCACACACCATGGTTGTCGATGAAAATGAATGAGATTTTGATCAATTGTATACATTGATGAGAAAATAAGAGCTTACAATTAGGGAAAATAGATGTAGTATGTAGATAGATTTGCTAAAGAGTAGGTTGTGGAGGCACCTAGTGGGAAAGGCGGGAAACACATGGTTGATTCAAGGTTGATATCCAAAAATTGCAGCAATGTTAAAACAGGTGTTGGTTGACAATGTTGAAATAGTAACATTGCATCAATGTTGAAAACATGTTGATCTACCCTGTAACCCTATATCAACCAGTTGTCAACGTTGAATCAAGGTTTTGTGCCCACTGGGAATAGGCTCTATCTCAGATATTCTAATTAGCCTAATTATGCTAATCACCAAATATCCAAACATCTTCAAACATTTGGTCACACAGCTTTTGATCTAAAAATGTATTTACTTTTTTTTTCAGCATAGGAATCATTGTGGGGCCCTCTATCAATCAATAGTTTAAATTTTTTGATTAATAAAAATCATATTTCCATGTCAACCAACATGTGCAAAAAAAACACAGATTTAGGCCCAAAAAGTGTCCGCTTCATTCTAAATATGGAATGTTTTTACCAAAGATGGAATCTTCTAAGGTGGCCTCTCATATTCTACATGAAAAAGGAAGATAAGTTTTTGGAAATTTTTGTCCTTTTTTTTCGCTATATCGAGCCGGCTGGTGTCCAAAGTTGGTACTAAAAATCCCACACAGAGGGCCCTTTTCCCTAGTTGATACAAACTGAGGATGACTATAGCTTCCTCTATGTGTGGTCGCGGGGCTGGGGTTTGGGTACCGGACTCCTCCTTGTTTAAACATTCATCCTCAAGAAAGACCTGGGTTGAGAAGACAACTATTATCACAGTCAACATCTCTCTCATTTGCCTATTCCCGAAAAGTTAATAGATCAAGCTATAAAGCGGTAGTATCGCTAAGGGATGTACTTTGAGTAACTTACAAATATAAATATGCCAACAGTAAACCATCTGGCAGTTGGTATATTGTCCCTTTCTGCTAGATCTTAGAACATTACATGACGAGATATAGATAACGATGGTGCGTATGAGATGTTGATTGCTCTTCAGGGCATAGCGATAATTTCGGAGAGGGATTCCTCATTACTTTGAGGACATTGCCCCCGTATCTGTAGGCAATGGTACACGTAGCTCCTATTCTCATGTTACCTACAAGGCATAAGGCTCATTATGGAGTCTGAGAAGGACTTCTGTGTCTACCCTACAGGTCTATCAGTTCTGAGTAGAGGACGAAAAACATATGGTTCAGTCTCGTGACTTTGTTACAATTGGATACTCTTTGACTGGGCGACGTCTTTGACTGGGAGGCTAGAAAAGGCAATTTCTTTTTTTTCCCTAACTATTTGAAAAAATATGTGGACGCTTATTGCATAATAAATTAGACAGTCTAGCTCTTCACAGTCCACATGATATCGAAAGTGACTTTTTTGACTGGGCAGAGGAAAAATATAACATAATGCAATAATACACATGAAAGGGCCTACATATAAATATAACAAACTGTAAAAGAATTTCCTTTCATACAGTGTGAAAATATCCTTTGACTTTTTCACCAATTTTTTTTTTCATAGGTCTAAGTATGCTATAATAACACTCCCTGGTCAAAGACATTACCCGGTCATACATTATTACCTGGTCAGAGACTATCCAATTGTAGTGAGACTGAGCCATATGGTTTTGCCCTCGATCTAACGACTGAAAGACAGGCACCATATCAAATACATGGGGTCGTCAGCATATCCCTAGCCTGTTTTCTTTTTAAACTTTGATTTAAAACCTTAAAAATAGTTTTGTGTAGTACCACACGTGGCTGTGTCTCATGAGATTGTAACATTTGAAACATCTTTGACCGGGTGTAGCAGAAATGGGGGCTATGCACACAGAAATGCTGGGAAAATGTTAATGGCTATTTTCACACTATATCTTACAAATTTCTCTGGATTTTTGTGTACAAAATGCCCATTTCAGCTATTTTGAAGCTTGCTGGTCAAAGACTACACTGGAGTGTGACGTCATGAGCCTGTAAACACCTACCTAAACGCGGGCTCCCACTAAATAAGGAGTTTATCTAAGTAAGGATTGGTAAATACAGACAATTTTCATCTGTACAGCTCCATGAACGCACACTGACTATTTCTAAGACATTACCGGCCTAGATCCCTGGATGTGGGGCAATTTACGAGCCATTCTCTCAAGGCACCAGACGCCCAGAGCGGTCCCGGCAACAATGGCGACAGCTGAGAGTAAACAAAACATGGACACCGAGGCCCTACCAAATGAGGCTCCAACTGTCAGCAAAGTACTGACAATCGACGCTCCTGACATGGAAAAGACTCTTATACCTATACAGGCAAGTCAATCACAATTGAGTGACAATGATGACGAATTTGTTGATGTAGAGTCGGGAGAAGAGGATTTACGTGACGACCTACCCCTCTCACAGCTCGGGCAAGGCACCCGCGCCATTAATGAAAATCTCACTCAGTCGTCTGTATTTGGTTTTACACCAATGAGTGTGAGTGATGGCAACATTACACCGACTAACATTACCCCTATTGGAATTAATAATAGAAGTAAAACTCAACAAGACACACCGATTCCCAAAAGGAGGAGAGGTAGGCCCCCTAGCAATGCAGTCAAAAAGACCGTTACTAAAAGCAAGAAAAGTGCCAAACGCCTCCGTACTAGTAGTGACGAAAATACACCCAAGCCCAATAGTCAGCTAGCAAAAAGACTAAACCTTGAAGTTTCTACCCCCCGTATGAACTCGAGAAAAAGAGCGACCAAAACTAGTAATTCAAATATTGACATGGCCGCCTATTTTGATGAAATGAAATCCTTCTTTGGCAACAAAATGGAGGATGTCAAAAGTGAGATTCTTCAAGAGACCAAAAGCTACAGTGACAGTGCCAGCAAATCGTTGTCTGACTGTGTTCATGTGGCCAAGACTGACATGCTGGAGGAAGTGAATACACTTAAAAAATCAGTCAATCAATCAACAGAGCAAATAAACTCAAGGATTACTGAACTAGCTGGTACTGTCACTAGGAACAAAACTGACACTGACTCACAAATTGCAGCCATTCAAGTGGATGTAAATATCAAACATAAAGAAATGTGTGACAAAATGGCTGCAAATTACAAGGACCTGCAAACCAAGCTGGTCACTCAGAATGATGAATTAATCAGACTGAGGAACAAAACAGAGGAAGACTTTAGTAAGTCACACCCTGACGTTGCAAATAGACTGCACTCAGTAGAAAGTAAGCTTAACAGTCCAGACATTCCAAATCGACTTCATGCTATGGAAATTAAGGTTACCAACAATTACAATGAATTTGATTCTAGACATCGTGATCACGTGACTGATTATGATGCACTGAAATCTAAAGTTGACACTAATGCTGAAGCAGCAAGAAGTGGCCTTGAAGCAATAAGACTACAACCAACGCCCAACAATGACACTCCACAAAGTTCACACGTAGATGCCAACCAACAAAACAAGTCTCCCAGGTACCTGAACATACTGGTGGACGGATATCCTGAAACTGACAGTAGTGATGAGTATGCTGATGGTTGCACCTTGTTGAACAAAATGAAGATAACCTGTACTGAAAAGGACCTCTCTTTTGCGCTGAGGCTAGAACGCCGCCCAAATCAAACAGGACCCAGAACCCTTCTTCTATGTTTTATGACAATTCGCATGAGACGAGCTGCACTCCAGGCTAAATGGGGTCTCAGTAGTACGCCTGGGTGTGAAACAGTGTATATTAACCCAGATGAAGACCCCGAAACCAGGAAACGGAATCAAAAGCTCCGCTTTATTGTGAATTTCTGTAGAGTCAACGGAAATGAAGCCTACGTCAAGAAAAACATTCTCCACATAGGTGACAAAACATATGCAAGTGATAAACTTGAAATGGTTCCCACTGAGAACATTCCACCAACCGGATATAAGCCTGTAAAACTGTACAGACTGAATGATGGTAAAGGACCGGGGTGGAGTACAACTCGCCCCAATAAGGGTGCATGGGGACCCCCTCCTGCTGCTGAAGAAAACCCTATGAACGAAGCAAAGACCAAAGCTGGTATTACCTTCACTGGCACTAGATCAACTCTAAGTCCTCTATTCATTAAGGATATCTCATTTGAAGGCAACGTACACAAAAGTGCTGAACATATGTACCAGTACCTAAAAGCAGATGAATCTGGGTGCTCTGAAGAAATGAGGCAGCGTATTAAAGACTCTAAAGATGGTCTAAGCGCGCACACTCTCGGAGACATGATAAATACCCCACCCAGCTGGAAGCGTCATGAAATGCCCACAATGAAAATTGTACAAGAAGAAAAATTCAAGGATGAACAATGTAGAAGGGACTTGGTTGATACCTTCCCACATGATCTCATATTTGCATGTGATGAGCAATTCTGGGGTGCAGGCGAAGTGATTGGATCTAAGTGTTATGATCGTGGTTACTTCCCCGGCCAGAATATCCTTGGGAAGATCTTGATGGAAGTGAGATCTGAAATTATGGGATAAACTCTTGATATTGTCTAGGCACCACCCGAGTTTGCCCTATGTGTTCATGCAACACCGAAGTTTTCCTACAATAGTCACATACAGCGTCTAGGCACCGCCTGAGTTTGCCCTATGACCCAAACACACCGAGATATGCAACAGCTGACTGACCGCTGTAGGTCAGGACATCTATATATAGACATATATTTATTTTGGTCTTGTTACAAACTCTACTCAAGCGGTGTGCCGTACACACACATACTCCTACATATATGCCTACAAACCAATAGTAAACCCACACTGGTTCTACAAGAGCAACACTGTCGTATACTGGACATTCTATTGGTATTCTGAGACATACTACTCAACCATGCAGTGTGTAAAGGTATATGGAGATGGTGTTCTAAGTCATATGAATCGCTCACTACAGAGGGACTGTGATATAGTGAAGTATGTAAGCACTGTACCACACGCATGCTTTGAAAGGATTACACTCAATATAATTAGAGATCTACAAGAGGAAATTCCAACTAGCATATATGTCAGTGCTGGCCTGGAGAACCTTTTGTCACTTGATCGTCTAACACGTGCAGTCTCTATAAAACACAAGGATGATATCAAGGCCTATCAGTGTATTACAGACAGGATTGAAACCCTAAAGTCTGTAGTGTATGACTATGATATCCAGCTACCGGTAATCATCTGTAAGTTACCACAGATAGATATGGTAACTGGGAACCCAGTAACTCCGCACATCCTGGACAGACTGAATCTGTCAAACACAATCCACATGTTAAATCAACATATATGTGACGTGAACACCATAACGATGCCCTGGATCCACACTCCAGCCCTTGATGAGTTCACACTGAAGTACAGGCCTCTATCCTCTACATACAAAGTAAATCAATCCCACCTTTGGGACGGACTGTATCCCCAACTAGATGATATTGTACCTATGCGTGAGATGATGGCCACCACAATTGATCTCAACACTGGACACGGTACCCAGTGACATGTGACATGTGACACGCGACATGTGACATGAGAACTTTGTCGTTATTGCTGATTGGAGTAACTCGCTGCCACTTAAGTTCATGTTCACGAGTTACCGGTATAATGACTTTTCTTGGATGTTACAACATATACGCCACGGTCTTTATAATTGACATTGATTTTCTTTATATCATTTATCAATATTAGTGGTGTATTAACACAAAGTCTTATAGACAACGTATTCTCACATGGAAATGTTAAATGACAGGTATAGATATGCTCTACCTACAACACGGACACATGACGTATGAACTTTGTCATTAATAATTCGTACGGACTAACTCGCAGCCGTTTATGTTCATGTTCACGAGTTACCGGTACTCTAGTTAATTATATATTATTCACCATATTTCACAAAGTACCTCAAATGGATGACTACTATCATTATTGATGAATCAATTTCTGCCCTTGTCAATACTGGATCATCCCTATACGATTATAATGACAGTCGACACATGAAAAACATTATGCCAATGTTTCCTCGGGAATAAACCATTACATGTTTTTCAATTGTGCCTTTATTATTATATTATGCAGCATGGATAAGCAATGATAATGAGAGACCAGTCTTCTCTACTATTAGTACAACTTGTAGTGTGGGAGCCCTACAAATCAACCACTGGACACACAACCCTAAGACTTAGTTTGCAGGCCTAGCGCCACACATATCTCCCTTAGTGGGACACAAGTAATTTATACTTATTTTCAAGTACAGACCGTACGTCACACCCCAGTCTCTACATAAGGGACTAAAGTAATATTTATAAACTGTATTTCTATGTACACGAACCCTTAGAATATGATCACATCTGAAACCACTGTGATGCACCCGGAGGAGCCATTTCTGGCCGTAGGACCTGCACCACCCCTGATGCCCACATACTGTGCGCACAGGTTATTTGTCTGCACTATCTGTCACCTGTGTTATCTATCGATGTGTGCTTACCTATTTATAACCCATGTACAAGCAATTGAAGTAAAATACCTGGATGTACAAGCAACCTCCACAACGAGACATTTAATATGTACATGTTCTCTTAAAATGAATACGTATGTATGTTACCCGGTGTTCAGCAGCACCCATCTTGACACAAGGGAGAGTTATCAGTCGTCTCTCCTTTCCTAACAGCAGAGGAGCTGAGTGAGGAAAAGGGCTTTAAACTATATTGCCATAACACTAGAAGCCTTTTGTCTAAAATTCAACAGATGAGGAAATTATTTGATGGCAACTGTGATTATATGTGTATTTCAGAAAGCTGGCTCAATGAAGCCATGCCAGACCATTTGGCCAGGTTACATGATATGGATATTTTTAGACAAGACAGAGAGAATGTGGATGCCGAGCTGGCAGGAGGTGTTGCCTGCTATGTGAATAAAAAACATGCACCATATACTACAAAGATTGATGACTGCTGCCTGGTAAATAATGACATTGAGGTTTTGACTATAGTATGTACCTCGCCCACTGCCAGGCACCGAGCCATCATCACAGTCTACAAACCCCCCCGGGGGAAGGTGCCTATTTTTGTCAAGAGTCTGTCTACTATACTTCAGCATGAAAGTATTGAGGGGAAGGAAATCTGGATTGCTGGTGATGTCAACGTAGATGCATGCAAAAGGAACAGTGCCAAATACAAAAAAATCCTGCGCTTTCTACGCACTCACAGCCTGAAGCACCTCCCGACTGGAGTAACTCGCCTTCACCCTCTAGGAGCCACCAAAATTGACCATATATATACGACTGCCAGATTTAATTGTAACTCTGGTAATGTTAATGAGTATATATCAGATCATATACCGATCTATGCTATATGTAAGAAAGAAAGGAACTCACATGAAAAGGTCTCGGTCCAAGGGCGGAGTTACAAGAACTATGATAAAAAGGCACTTACACAATATGTTGCTGACCTTGCTACTGATGACAATATTAGTACCCTTGACTCAACTGAACTATGTAACCTGGTTACTTGTGGTGTGGTATCTTATCTGGATTCAACGTGCCCAATCAAAGACATTAAAGTACCGGTTATCCCTGAACCTGGTTTTGACGACGAAGTTAGACAACATATTAAGGAACGTCATTCAGAGCTACGTCGAGCTATGGGCTATACTGGTGATGGACGCAACCCATACTACAAAAGGGCCATACGACTACGACGCCTTGTCAATAAGAAAGTGCGTCGTAACGTAGCCAAGGATGTTAAGGGTAAACTATCAAGCTACAAAAACAACCCCAAAAAATTTTGGGAGAAGCTGAATGAACTTTGGAAAGGTAAAAGGTCAAATGCAAGGATTAGTTTACTTCATGAAAATACTGGTGACGTCATCAGGCATGAAGACACGGCAGACCATATAAATGGTTATTTCTGCAACATTGGAATAAATCTCGCATCTAAGCTTGCACATCTGCCTGGTGACCATGGAAGATATGATGCCCTTCTGGTCAGAGATGACGAGCCCATGATTGAGGACACACCTAAACTTGTATTTGAACCAATTAGTACCCAGTCTCTCAATTACATAGTGGATGAGATTGACGTGACCAAATCTTCTGGAATGGAGAACATACGCTCTCAGGTCATTAAAGACACCATGATAGGAAATGACCAGGTATGGTCATCAATGGTGAATAGATGCATCGAGGAGAAAAACTTCCCCAATGAACTCAAGTGTGGAACTATTATACCGTTACCAAAAACCGGAAGTATACGCAATGTTGCAAATTGGCGCCCAATTACACTATTACCTATTGTGGGCAAGGTTCTTGAGCGCATCTTATATAGGCAACTAATGTCCTTTGTAATGGAAAATGACCTGATCTGTGAAAATCAGTTTGGATTTCTTCCAAACAAATCAACTGGACTAGCGATTTTCTATCTCACAGAAATTCTTTACAGTGCTCTTAACAAAGGAGAGTATGCCTTGGGTATCTTTTTGGATATAACCAAGGCATTCGACGTGGTCCACCACGGCAGACTGCTCCTAAAGCTAAAAACTCTAGGTCTATCATACAGTGCGCTCCAAGTCATATCTAGTTACCTACAGGAGCGAGAGTGCTGCACCCTGGCGAACAATAAACGCTCTAACAGATGTGATGTTACCTATGGCGTACCCCAAGGGAGTATATTGGGCCCCCTTTTGTTCTTGATATATATCAACGACCTCCCCCTGGTGGTGAATCATGGACGAGTAATCTTATACGCCGATGATCTGGTCATTGTGACTAGAGCCAAAGATCCCACTAGAGCACGCATTCTGATGCAAGAGGATATTAATAATATCAACGAGTGGTGCCGAACCAACAGACTGACTCCCAACCTTAAAAAGTCTAAAGGCATGTGGTTCGCACCGGATGCAAAGCTAGGTCAAACAGCCCACATGAATGTGACCCTGAATGGTGAACCAATGCACAATACGGCCCAATTTAAGTATTTGGGTGTATGGCTGGATAGTGCACTGAAATTTAAAAAACAGCTGGACAAGACAGTTACAAAAACGGACTTAAGTGTGAAGCAACTACAAAGAATACGTTTCTTCCTGAACAGAGATGACTCAATTTGTTTGTTTAAACACGCTGTAGTCCCGCTACTTGAATATGGGGACTTCTTGGTGGAGTCTGCACCGAAGTCACACATTAAACAAATGCAAACAGTGCAAAATAAAGGACTCAGAATATGCCTGCGTGTAAAACCATTGGAAATGTCCACTAATGCTATACATAAGAAATGTAAAGTGGAACGCCTGGGACCTAGGCGCAAACGACATTTGGTATCACTTATATACAAAGTTGCGCAAGATCCCAGGAACAGAGTAATGCAGCAAAATAGAACAAGGTCTGACAAAAAGGTCAAACTGAAGGTAGAAAGGCCTAAACGTGAGAAGTATAAAAAAGGCCCGTTATATAGAGGAATGAACCTATGGGATCAAGTACCCTCTGACGTACAGAAGAGTGACTCTGGACATATCTTTAAAGCCAAAATATTAAAAATCAAATTTAAGTAATATCAAATCACTCACTCGTATAGCTCCTTAATCTAATTAAATAAGTAAGTTTATAATCATGGACTACAACAATTTGGACTGCTGCTGACTTGAAATAGACTATTATAGTATAACTCAACAATATGAACATGAAAGCAATGGACTCTATTCTCTACAACAATTACTTATTATATTTTACCTCTAATTAAATTAACTGTTTACTTGCACACATTTATAATACCACTTCTGTCCCGCCCCTGTTCGCTATGACTTCATTGGAAGATCGTATTGTTTGATATGAAATGTTGTCAATAAAACTATTTTTTAAAAAAAAAGACGTTTCAATAGTTACAATCTCATGAGACACTGCCATGTACACAGTGATTTATCAAGATCCTAATGGCTTAATCCACAGGTGAGTTCTATATTTGAAGTTAGCCACATTGCAATATCATTTAGACATATTGCAAAACAATGTAATCCTCTCAGAGGACAAGCACTTGGATATCTCTAAGCGCATTCTACCAGCATCTTCGAAAAAAAAGGTATCATGGTTATATGGCAGACGTCTTGAAGGCTCTCATGAGATCGATACGATTGGATAGTCCTTGACCGGGTGACAACTTTGACAGGACCTCTCAATTCCCCTATGGGAACTTTCACAGATGAAATAGAGACCCTCTCAAACACATGAGAAGGGCGATGTAAACCTAAAATGAAGATGGGAAAATTTGGTCAAATGGTTTGTTCAAATGAAATATAGGTTGCTGACCTACATTTTAGTTACAGATGAAAATTTAATGAGCCGCCCATCGATTCATAGTTCTATGAACTGGTTTGAGGATCATGAGCAAGGACTAAAAGGTTGATTATTAGGTTGAATAAGAGATGGGCTGGCTATTCGTGGAAACACTTGGTTGAACTGAAATAGTGAACAATTGGTAATAAATGCATAGTGATGAAAGAAATTGGAATTGCCTCCCATAATAATTGATTGGCCTAAATTATCATTGAATATCAGATGAAGTTAATACTGGGCTATACCCACTGACAATCTGAGGCTTTTATATGGCAGCCATGCAGTTTATAGAACTTGGATATGAGGAACAACAATACATGGACATCAAACTGCATCATATTCCATGGCTTCCAACTTTTAAGACTGATCAATGAAAGGGGAGAACATCAGGGGAAATTCCGGGTGAAGAATTATTCATCGAATAAATCCAAAACGGGGGTGGGTAGTGCCTAAAACCATAATGCATGCTCGTCAACAAGGAAATCCGTCCAATCTTAAACTAACCAATCTTAAAAACGTTACAATCTTAAAGTCTCAAGAAAATCTTAAAGGTTAACATTTGTTTAAGATTACCAGTCTTCACCTGTGGAAACGTTTTGAGTGAGCCTTAATTAACTCTTACTGAAGTATTACGTCTATGGGGGGGGGGGGGGGGCTCTGCCCCCCCAACCCCTATTTTTCTCTACCCTTTTTACCCCTTCATTAGGCGATAATCTTAAATCAAGGTTATAATCTCAATATAATCTTAACTTTAAGATTGTAATGTTTTAAGATTTGTCAATTTAAGATTGGACAGATTTTCTTGTTGATGTTCCCACGTGAGGATGTCCAGTAGTGCGTAATGCACAAAAAAGGGAGGAGGTAGTCCTCGAATTGGAATTGAGTGAACTGATTTAGCTCTCTGAAATTGAAATTCTCCACAACCATAGTGTCTATACAACGTATAATTGCACAAATATTTTAGCATGAGTTGAGAACTTTAAGAATTTTACCAGATACCATGATTACCTAAGAAATCCAAACAAAGCAAAATTCACTGACCTACCTCTTGGATGATTGTAGCATTTTATCAAGATGCGCTCCTTGTCACTCTCTTTAAATTGGGTCAGTTAATTAGAGTTCCATAATCATTGAGGTAAATAGCTGTTCTGAACTTAGAAACAAATGGCATGGGAGGGGGATACTGTACATATATTATCTTTCCATTAAAGCAATTCAGATTTATTCAGTGTATATATATATATATATATATATATATATATATATATATATATATATATATATATATATATGCATTATAGCCAAAACTAGATGTAAAATGTAAAATTGTGTACCCCACAGGTTAAGATAATGATTTGTAAATTATTAGCCTTCATCCTTAATGAAAGGCAGATGCCAGTAAAAAAAAGGAATTTCGACCCGCTCGCGCAAAAGTCCACCACCCCCCCCCCCCTTATTGTTAAAAATTGACCACGTGCACTCCCTTAGTACCACTATGAACATCCCCAGAGCCAATGTCATGAAGGCATAGATCTGAGTGGCTTTTTGAGGAAGTCAAGCTGTTCCAGGACCAAAATTAATAATTCTGTCTGTCTGTTATCTATGCTTTCGTTGTGGTCATCAACGAATGATATTTTAATACTCCACTTCCACACCAGATAGATGGATGAGAAGATAACCCATATATCCATACATACCGAGATACCAAACTGAGTGTGGCCATATCATTGGCATGACTACAAAATACCATGGGCCAATCACAGGATTGGACCCACTACTATTCCAAATTTCTTTAAAATAAATAGAGTACCTCTATTTATCTAGGAGTTTCAACAGAAAACTCAAAAGTTTATTAAAATATTAAGAAATAAAATGGTGAAATAAAGTCAAACACAAAACCTGAAATGCTAGACCAGCATTCTGGCAGCCAATGAAATCACTCAGATTGGATCACATGACCAGCACCAGACAAAGAGAGGGAAATTTGAACCTACCTCGGTCAGATTGCATGGTACGTAGTGTTGGGAGGTAACAACGCCACGTCCACCACGAACATAACCCATATATCTACTTTTCCCCCCATATACAGGGTATACATAGTGGAGATAAGATAGCATTTAAGGAAAAATACTGTGCACTGTATGTGGGATTTTACTAGGCCACATTATGTTTTGCGATATATTTAGAATAAAAAAAAACACCTGTGGAACCGCTGTATTTGATGTATGGACCTAGATGACACAGGTTTTGGTCCATTTTGAGACAATATACGGGTTCCATGAATACGAGATAACAATTACTGTGCGCTATATGTACACAGGTGGCACTGCTGTTTGAATAGCTGTTAAATAATGTAACAGTAGTGTGACCATACCTGATTAGTGCGTGTATTAACACTTGTCATCTCAATAAGTCGTCCATGAAAAGAAAGGCCAAGGACATCATTTGGCAGTTATACTAGAAAATCCATAGGTTGAAAGGGTTAGTCAGTACAGACTATCCTATGTTGGTCATACGAGTGTAAGTCACAATGGCAAAGTTTTATTTCAAAATGACCGAGGGGTCAGTCAGTAGTGGCTAACCTACGTTCATCATCGGTGTGTTGTATTTGTATACCACTAGTTGGTGCCACCTGTGATGACCACTCAATGGATCCCCCTGCAAATTTAAAGACTAAGGTGGGTTGGTCAGTACTGAAAATAATAACTTACAGAGGTTGGTTGTACAGGGAGCCAAAAAATGACTAACTAGGTTATGCACTAGTGACTGAGAGATTGGTCGTATAGGGAGCCTAGAAATATCAGTGTAGGTCGAAAATAGACAGATAGAAGGTGTTTCCGACCCCACCCTAGCTTCAACACAAGGGCCAACTTTAGTATTTTTCTGGTTTTGGTTCTGTGTCAAATTTTGTAGAAATTGCAAAATGTTGTTCTGGATGCTCCAACTTATTTTAGTGGCCAAATTATTTCTCTGAATTTGGAAAATTCTATAATTTTGTGCTGTTCTTATAATTACTTAAGAAATCAGTGAGGGTACTCTATTGGAGGAATGGTCCTATAGACAGGTACCCCCCACATGGACCCCTAGCTTTACAATGACACCACACACAGCTTTCACAGCTTGTCCGCGGGGTTTGTCCACAGGGCTTTGCACGGGGGTGTGGAGAGTGGCCCCGGACCTTACCTAGTCAGGTCCCTTAGCGAAATGATCGTTATTTTCCGGAAAAAAGCACCAAAATTGGTACACATATAGGTATGGGTATACTTTTGAATATTTTTCAAAATTGTCAGAAATTGGTAGGAAAACCTGGATTATTCTACATAATGAGTACAGAAACAATTGGTACACCCACTCCAGTGCGTATAAATGTAAGCAACATATTTTATTCCATGAAAAGATCAAATATTTGACCTTAACTGTTTAGGGTTTATCCAATATGGCTGCCAAAATAATATGGTAAACCATGGTATAAAACCATTGTACATGATGGCTTGTGCATCAGATTGCCCTTCATTTTTGAAATACCTGCTGACTGGGCCACTCATCATATGTGGCATATACTGGGAAAAAGGGTCCTTAGTGCACCCTGCACTAAGGTCCCTTTTTGCAGATCGTATCACATATAGTCAGCTGTCTAATATATTTCACTTTCCAATATGAGATAAGTCCAAGTTGGAATATGACTTACTTCAAACATTTGCAAGAACGGAGGTCAGTGCATGGAAGTCCTAGTTTTCTGCACTTGCACGTTACACAGCCACGATCTGACTTGCAGTTACATTTTTTAAGTTCAGTGCACACTTAAGCTGCTACAGGTATTATCGTCCATACTGGCGACCAGTTGTCATTGTCTAGTTTCCACCCCCAACTATCCGGTGATGGTATGTCAGGCTCTGGCACTCTGCTCTTTACCCAAACACTGGCTTGGTACACAGCCCTTTTAGTATGCTGGATGAGTGCATCCCAAAAATAAAAACATGAGGCAGGTAGATAACAACACAGGTATCTGCTTCCTCATGGGAGCAGTTTCCCATGGGTACAGCGGTGCCTTTTGAAATGACTGAGTCATTAGAAGTGATGTAAACTTCTTGATGTTGTGGCCAAATAGTGTCGTTCACTTCATTGGTAAGATAATCAAAGAGCTCTGTTTTGTTCTTTGAAGTCCTTCCAGTTATTGCAAGGTATTTTGGTTTAACATGGCTCCTACTTCCGCACTTTTCCCTTACACTCTCCTTGATACTGCGAGGCAAATAAAGGTCCATACAATATCTATGCGGTCTGCATTGTCCAATTCTTGTAGAATTGCTATCTGAAAGACCCTTTCAGAATACTCTGCAAATGTTGAGATTCCTGATACTGGCAACATGTGGACAAGGGCAGTGCCATCAACTATGACACAATCTGCCTTAAGTGGTTTGTGATTGCTGGTGTCCAGGCATTTTAGCAGATCAGACTTTGTTCCCTGATGCAGCTTCTCTAAGTCTGATAGAGCAATAAAGCAGGTAGGGTCCCCTATGTCAATTTTTTGTCAATCTGCACTAGTTGTAGTGGTCAATGGTAAAGAAAAGGAACATCAATGCCTCTAGGGCCTCAACATACAGAGGTAAGTTTGTTTCTCTGTGTGCCCTGATCAAGACAAGTATCAAGATCTGTGTCCGGGGATGAGATCCAATATTTGGAATGTTAGGCTCATTGCCTCTCTCCAAGTATTGAAGTCATCAGCTTTGTCATCTTTACATGTAAAGGCATCCCTTTGTAGTTTTGACAAAGTCATAGCAGTGACTTGATGTATATTGTTCTAAGAGGTTAGTCAGTAGTGGCTATCCAAGGTTTGTCATAGGAGCATCAGTCAAAAGAACAAACTTATATTCAAAAAGGACTAAGGCAAAACTAACGCCTTAGTTAAAATGACTAACCCCAATATGTCTTAAAATGAAAAGACTAAGGTGGGTTAGTCAATTTGACATTGATTATTGATTAACATAGGTTAGGCATATAGGGAGCCAAAATATGACAAAGTGTTTCTTGGTGATTTTCTTGCTCCCTATACAATCAATCTTTGTTAGTCAATGCTGTTAGCTTAGTCAAATTGACTAACCCACCTTAGTCTTTTCTTTTGTATGTGTATTGGGGTTAGTCATTTGGACTAAGACATTAGTTTTGCCTTAGTCACTTTTAAATATAAGTTTGGAGGGGTTGCGTTGAACTCCTAACAGCCCCTATAATGACCAAACAAAGATGGCTGCCCCCGCTGTAATAATAGGTTTTCAGGGTGGGTCCCCATCTGAGAATATTTGTATGGACATGGTTTCCAAGCATACTCAGTTTGAAAAAGTTGATGGGAAATGAATAACTTAAAAAAATATTTTCTGGAATAAATCTCATTTTCTGCATTTGGTCAGCCATATTGAAAAAAAAGAAGTGTTCCAGTCATGCAATCTTTTGTTGCAAGGGGTCGAATTGATCCCCACATTTTTCTCAATACATGGGGAAAAAATGGCACTTTTTTCCAGAAAATAACGATTTCAGGGTTTATTCACGCTAAGAGACCTGACTAACCCTGGGCAACACGGGGGTGCAGATGCACTACATGCAGCCTTACAAAGTGAGAAAACACACCCTTACAAAGGTGCAAATCCACAGCTCTTAAATAAAATTTAGGGATATGATACACGCATAAATGGATAGGTATTGATGCCCTCCTTCAGATGTGTATCGCTGATAATTTGCGCAGAGTAAATATTCTGATGAGTTATATGATGAGTTATGAAAAAGAAAACTTTACACAATCACAAGTTCAGATCTGCGTGTCCTTTTCAAAAATAAAAGGTACTGGGTTGTAGATTAATTTCTCTCCTAACTGTCCTTTTCATAACTGAAAGGATATGATTTGATGGGGACTCACAATAAAGAAAATAGGGAGGGGGTATCCCCGTCTCTCTACCACCTGGACCCTATTCTAAAAGCGATATACCGTATTCGACGTAATAAGCGCCCTGGGCGCTTATAAAATTATTTTTATGGTATTTTAAGTACTTAAGAGTTTAATTGTCTCCAAAATCGGGAAATCTGAGCCTTTGTGCTAGTCTAGAAATGCCCCAAAAAGGGGAGGGGGCGCTTATTAGGGGGAGCACTGCATAAGATGTCTAATTGTGACGGCTTTACGCATTGATTAAAGTTGCTTAATGTCTCAGATTAAGCAACTTAAAGCAACTTTAAGCAACTTTAAGCGAACTTGTCAGCAACAATTAAAGTGCCAAAAACCCGGACTCTCCTGCAACTTTAAGCAGCTTGAGGCGCGCTGAATGGCCGTAACAAAAGTTGCTGAAAGTTGATCAAACTCGGGCTTGCAGCTCTGCTTAAAGTTGCAGGAACTAGATTAAACCATGACTTGTAGTTTTGCTTAAAGTTGCAGAATTAAGTTTAAACCATGACTTGTAGTTTTGCTTAAAGTTGCAGAAATGAGATCAAACCATGCCTTGGAGGTTTGCTTAAAATTGCAGAAACAAGATTAAACCATGACTTGGGGTTTTGCTTAAAGTTGCAGAAATTCGATTAAACCATGACTTGGAGGTTCGTTTAAAGCTGCTTATATTTGGTGCAATATGGACAGGGATATATGTATACAAATACCCCTTTTTTGTGAAATATTTGTATTTTGTTTATTTCATACTCAAGGGGGGGAGTCATCTTATTGGGGATATATCTGGGAAGAAGGCAGGCTAATGCCGGGTCTGGAGGCTGGGGCTGGGTCCTGGAGGCTGGGGCCGGGTCCTGAAGGCTGGGGCCGGGTACTGGAGGCAGGGGCCAGGTACTGGAGGCTGGGGCTGAATGCTGGAGGCTGGGGCCGGGGGCTGGAGGCTGGGGCCGGGTGCTGGAGGCTGGGGCTGAGTGCTGGAGGCTGGGGCCGGATGATGTTAGGTGGGCAGTCAGGTGGGCAGCTGGGCAGTCAGTTGGGCAGAGGTTCGGCAGGCAGCAGGTAGGTTGTAGCAGCAGGAGATGTGTCCGGTAGTCCAGGCAGTGGTGAAGTGAAGAGCACCCCAATTATATAGGGGGTGCTCTCATGGTCACGTGACCTCCACGAGACCTCCCTCTGATTGGCTAGGGAGGTCACGTGACCTCTGATGTTCACTGAAGCGGATCAGTGTTGTTTTGGCAGTCATTGGGTGCAGACTGTAGCAGGGGAAGGCGTCATACACTGCCTCCTGGCGGCACTATAGTGAGCCAAACACGGCCACACCTCTCTCCCCGCCGGCTGCACTCCCAGGGCGCGTACAAGGCGTCATACACTGCCTCCTGGCGGCTCTATAGTGAGCCAAACACGGCCACGCCTCTCTCCCGGCCGCCTGCACTCCCAGGGCGCGTACAAGGCGTCATACACTGCCTCCTGGCGGCTCTATAGTGAGCCAAACACGGCCACGCCTCTCTCCCGGCCGCCTGCACTCCCAGGGCGCGTACAAGGCGTCATACACTGCCTCCTGGCGGCTCTATAGTGAGCCAAACACGGCCACGCCTCTCTCCCGGCCGCCTGCACTCCCAGGGCACGTACAAGGCGTCATACACTGCCTCCTGGCGGCTCTATAGTGAGCCAAACACGGCCACACCTCTCTCCCTGCTGCCTGCACTCCCAGGGCGCGTACAAGGTAGGGATGTCATTGGTATCGAATTTTATGAGTTATCAGTTAGTCACTATTTTGGTGTCGATTTAGGTAATATATCTGTTATTTATCATATAAAAATAAGAGGTAGATTAAGCCACTTTTTTTTATGCCGAAGTGGTGGCGTAGCCACCTGGTGGTGCCGCCAGGCACCACCAGAATGGGGTATATGATGTTTGCACTTTGCCAGAAGTCAGAACGGGCGCCGCCATCTTGGATTGTGCCGCCATCTTGGATTAAGGTGTCACAACACAAATTTATGCTATGTGATAACAATAATATAAATCAACCTTTGATAGTTCCTGAGGTTGATTATAATCATATCCCCCCCCTAATATGGACCCAAGGAATTCAATGGTTCTTTCGGTTTGTTGCTAATACAGCTGGTTGCCTAGTAACCGCTATTCTAATTGTTATCTGCCTAGCAACACACATTTCCATGGTCCTGAAGTTGATTATAATCATACCTACCCCCCCTAATATGGACCCAAGGAATTCAATGGGTCTCTCGGTTTGTTGCTTATACAGCTGGTTGCCTAGCAACGGCTTTTCTCATTGTTTATACGCCTAGCAACACACATTTCCATGGTCCTGAAGTTGATTATAATCATACCTACCCCCCCTAATATGGACCCAAGGAATTCAATGGTTCTATCGGTTTGTTGCTAATACAGCTGGTTGCCTAGCAACGGCTATTCTAATTGTTTATCTGCCTAGCAACACACATTACCATGGTCCTGAGGTTGATTATAATCATACCTATCCCCCCTAATATGGACCCAAGGAATTCAATGGTTCTTTCGGTTTGTTGCTAATACAGCTGGTTGCCTAGTAACCGCTATTCTAATTGTTATCTGCCTAGCAACACACATTTCCATGGTCCTGAAGTTGATTATAATCATATCTACCCCCCCTAATATGGACCCAAGGAATTCAATGGTTCTTTCGGTTTGTTGCTAATACAGCTGGTTGCCTAGTAACCACTATTCTAATTGTTATCTGCCTAGCAACACACATTTCCATGGTCCTGAAGTTGATTATTATCATACCTTACCCCTAGTATGGACCCAAGAAATTCAATGGTTCTATCGGTTTGTTGCTAATACAGCTGGTTGCCTAGCAACGGCTAATCTCATTGTTTATACGCCTAGCAACACACATTTCCATGGTCCTGAAGTTGATTATGATCATACCTACCCCCCTTAATATGGACCCAAGATATTCAATGGTTCTATTGGTTTGTTGCTAATACAGCTGGTTGCCTAGCAACGGCTATTCTAATTGTTTATCTGCCTAGCAACACACATTTCTATGGTCCTGAAGTTGATTATGATCATACCTACCCCCCTTAATATGAACCCAAGATATTCAATGGTTCTATTGGTTTGTTGCTAATACAGCTGGTTGCCTAGCAACTGCTATTCTTATTGTTTATCTGCCTAGCAACACACATTTCCATGGTCCTAAGGTTGATTATAATCATACCTCCCCCCCTTAATATGGACCCAAGGTATTCAATGGTTCTATTCGTTTGTTGCTAATACAGCTGGTTGCCTAGCAACGGCTATTCTCATTGTTTATCTGCCTAGCAACACACATTTCCATGGTCCTGAAGTTGGTTATAATCATACCTACCCCCCCTAATATGGACCCAAGGAATTAAATTGTTCTATCGGTTTGTTGCTAATACAGCTGGTTGCCTAGCGACGGCTATTCTAATTGTTTATCTGCCTAGCAACACACATTTCCATGGTCCTGAAGTTGGTTATAATCATACCTACCCCCCCTAAAATGGACCCAAGAAATTCAATGGTTCTTTCGGTTTGTTGCTAATACAGCTGGTTGACTAGCAACGGCTATTCTAATTGTTTATCTGCATAGCAACACACATTACCATGGTCCTGAGGTTGATTATAATCATACCTACCCCCCCTAATATGGACCCAAGGAATTCAATGGTTCTTTTGGATTGTTGCTAATACAGCTGGTTGCCTAGTAACTGCTATTCTAATTGTATATCTGCCTAGCAACACACATTTCCATGGTCCTGAAGTTGATTATAATCATACCTACCCCCCTTAATATGGACCCAAGAAATTCAATGGTTCTTTCAGTTTGTTCTTATACAGCTGGTTGCCTAGCAACGGCTATTCTAATTGTTTATCTGCCTAGCAACACACATTTCCATGGTCCTGAAGTTGATTATAATCAAACGTACCCCCCTAGTATGGACCAAAGGAATTCAATGGTTCTATTAGTTTGTTGCTAATCCAGCTGGTTGCCTAGCAACATCTATTGTAATTGTTTATCTGCCTAGCAACACACATTTCCCTACCCCCTAACATGGACCAAAGGAATATGGACTCATAGGAAATGCCATATTTGAAGTAATATCATCTATCCCCCTGATAACCCCTTCCCGGCCCTTGAATGGGTTCCCTTCAAACATACCAACAATGTAGACATTATGTTTCTTCGAATGCAAGAATTGCGGTTGTTGCCGCGTATAAAAATGCCTGAGGCATTTTTTTACGCGGCAACAACGGCAATTCTTGTTTTTAAATTCAAGGTTACAGACACTGTAAAAAAAATTACAGACAATGAAATGAAAAAAGATTTTAATATTTTGGAGTTTTTGCGATAAAAATAAAACTTGTAATTTAGTATGACATTTTGTCTTTCACTTAGGGTGCTTCCATAAAATGTGTACGCAAACTTTCTCCAGAAATTGACCCCCCCCTAAAGTTCTTGTATGTATTAAAATAAAGGGTTTGTGTACGCGGACATTATCAGAAAATAGAACCCCCCCCCTTGGTGCGTACATACTTTATGGAAGCCCCCTTTTTACTACCTAAATACCTTAATAATGGTCCGATTTACAAGCCGTAAAAAATGACATAAAGCATAAAAAGAATCCAAGATGGCGGCGTATCTATACCCATTGATAGTCGATTCAGTTTCCATAAAAAATAGCGATGTATCGATACCTATGATACCAATGACATCCCTAGTACAAGGTGTCATACACTGCCTCCTGGCGGCTCTATAGTGCAGCACACACGGCCACACCTCACCTGCCCCCGGCCTCCCCTCACCTGCCCCCGGCCTCCCCTCTCCTGCCCCCGGCCTCCCCTCACCTGCCCCCGGCCTCCCCTCACCTGCCCCCGGCCTCCCCTCACCTGCCCCCGGCCTCCCCTCTCCTGCCCCCGGCCTCCCCTCACCTGCCCCTGGCCTCCCCTCACCTGCCCCCGGCCTCCCCTCACCTGCCCCCGGCCTCCCCTCAACTGTCCCAACTTTGAGGTGAAGTTTAATCTGTCTGAATAGGAGCTTAACCTACAGCCTACTTCAAGCACATATTAAAGTTGGAGGAAAGTAGGTAGATTATTAAAGTAGGTGAAGTCTGCAAGCCCTACTTTAAGGTGACGCTTAAAGTTGTAGGAAAGTAGGTGGGTGCTTAAAGTAGGAGAAAGCTGCTGGGAGCTGCTGACAAGGTGCGGGTCCTACTTTAAGCACCTTTCCTGCAACAAAAAGCATGTATTAAAGGACTAGAAACTCGATGCCTTATGCAGTGGAGGGCGCTTATTACGTCGAATACAGTATGCTAAATAACACTGAGGACAATATCTTTGGACAGTTTAAGTTGGGAAATGCCGTTTTTATTTTGCTAACACTTCTAAGTAGGTCCTGTAAAATATCACAATGGTAAAGTTAGGAAATTGGTGACAACAATATAATATACATAGGCATGTACGGGTGAGATGAACTATCAAGCCTGCCTCTAGGGTTGTCGTAATGTGTGCCCTACAAAATGGGCTGGTTGTGCAGCGGTACGTCTTAAAATCCATACACATCAAACTCCAGACAGCCAAACATCGGATTTAGAAAATACTAGCTAACAAGTGATTCCCAAAGAGCCAAAAGGGAGAGACTAGGGTGTGGGTCGGAAATTTAGAATCTGTACCAAATTCATCACAGCATTGCTAACTTAGAATTTCCTGAAAAGAAACCCGTTTTATCAAGTTGTGCCAACGACATATACCTCCACTCACCTGCTGGGGAGTATGGGAACTAGCATCTTCCATCGTGAAGGGCCAAGGCTTTTCATACACAAAAACTTATTCCTGTCGCCCAAAGGCATACTTATTCAATTGATTAGCAACTTGAAGATAATTTTATATTTTTTGAGTTCTACCAGTGCTTTTGGCCTCACTTCAACTATGACGGTCAAGCTTTAACCTTTACTTGTCATGCTTGGCTTGCAGTAGGGGGGAGAGGGGCACGTTGACCACCCGGGCACATTGAACCACATGCTCTCTTTTGCTATTCCCTTGGGAATTTTCCAGCAGTTTGCCTACCATATTACTCTCTTACATAGACAGTTCAGAGCAGCAACATCTTATTTATTTTGGGATGCTGTGGAAAAACTCAGACAACATGAAAGATTTATCCCATTGCAAGTAAAAATTTACAAATGTTAAACTTTTTTCTTATGTCGTTACAAAACATTGTTGGCCTAAGATCTATATGGAGGTCAAAGTATATATCTGAATGCTTGCATAGAACCTGATTTTAATCCTGAAGGTGTCATGTAATTTGAATTAAATCAACCTTATCTATGATGGTCCAAATGGGGGTACATTGAGCCACAAAGATTGGGGCACCTTGGACCATGCTCAAAGTACACAAATCTCTGTCTTGAAGGACTAGTTCCATTATTTATCACATATGTGTCTGTGCAATGCATAAAGGGACAAAGTACCACCACTTTTCACCAGAGGGCAGAATTTTTTAAGGTCCCGTTGTCAGCTTGTAGGCAATAGATGACATAATTCTGCTAAGTTCCATCTCTGGGTCTACCATTGGCTAACCCGACAAGTAGGCCTAACCCATAGTTCATTAGAATTAAGCCACACAGAAAGAAACACAATTTTAATATACACTTTGGTTATACAGGTATAATAGAATACATGTTTTGTTAGTTGTGATAATAAATTATTTCATAGCACATTCATACTGTGTTTATTCTCAGATGTATTATTTTCCAGAAACAGAACAGCCTGTTATATCATAAAAGAATATAATTAAAGATGTATTCTGCATGTGCAAATAGCAGCAATCCTCTGAAAATGGTTTATATTAACCTAAAGGAAAATTTGTAAGGCTCTAACCCAGTGACTAAACTAGAAGCTAAAATTTAATGACTTGTATGCATTAAATATGTATTTTTCATATTCAATCCTATGCAAAAGTAACGATAGCAAGTAGTTCCACCTCAACCTTCAATAATAAATCCATATTGCTGATTGTTTGACTCATTCAAGATATGTGGTTCAAGGTGCCTTAGTGGGTGGGTCAACCTGCCCAGGGTATGGGGCTCATTGAACCACCCAAAGATTTTATTTTCAAAAAAACAAAAGAAATACGACAAATGACCATACTTGCTTTGCCATGGGTCTTCATATAGCGCAATGATGTAAGGTAACAGCTAGATACAAAATCAAAGTTCAGATGACCATAGTAAAGTCAAGAAAAAAATAAATGTGCATAAGTGGCTCAACGTGCCCCTCTCTCCCCTAATTACTCTACGTCCATATTGATAAATGTCATAGTGCGAGGTTCACCTGACATTTCTTGGTGGGCGGGCAAATACAGTCGAAAGTGTGTTATTTAAAGCAAATGGTTTCATAAGCAGGCTTGATTTCGGGAACATAATAAAATAAACACCTACCTATATAAAAACATATCTGTTTTTCAATTTACCCTGATAAGTCTATAGAAATCAAATCATTTATTATAATCTGAATCGCTCTACCCAATACAATAGATATTGGAATTGTTCTGTGTAGAACCTTATGTATTGTAAGAACAGGTTGCCATGGCAAACCTGTATAAAAGCTCATACTCATAGAGGCTAGGGGTAGGGGAGCTAAATATGTAATAGGCCTACATCATACGTGCTAATATTTACATTCTACAGCAGCTTTGATAGAGAAAACATTCATAAAAGCTCTGCTGTGGCTACGGGGTAAATCCACATGAGTGGGCGTTTGGCAGGCACCCTGAAGATTTGCACAAAGTCCATAGATAAGAACAGAATATGCAGCAATATCTCCTACAGCTGTAGCAGATAAAGCCTGCTCTCATGATTCACCATTGACTGATATCCATGCAGTTTGTTGGCAGCATAGTGATCAGTTCCTAAGAACCCAATATATCATTCCCTGTATTGAGTGCAATCTCTGCTTTAAACCTGTACCCACATAGCAAGGATACGTTGGGCCAACTTTAGCTAATGTTTGACTGGCGTCAAATGTAGGGCTGATGTAGGGCTAACGTTCATTTGTCCATCTATCAGAACGTCGTCATGACATCGCACGGAAATGACGTTGGGCCTATATTAAAACCCGGCGGTGTACCAATGTCATCTTATAGTTAGTTTTAGCAACATGACGTCCTTAGAGAGTTAAAAAGATCCAGGCACACTACATCCTTTCAGGCAGACATGATGGCACCAGATCTGTAATCCACATGGCTGACCGGCTACAGCCAATCGGGCTGGCTCCGTTCAAACGTTCATCGACACAACCAATATACCAAGAATGCTGCTGTTAAAGCCTTTATAACCAAACCAGTGGCTTAAGGAGATAACCCGTCAGGTTTATAGGGGTAAATAAGAACACCTACGACAAACCCCTTCATGTAACATCCTGGTATTTAGTTATTCAAGTCAAGTGTGTATTCTTTCTGTAATGTCATGGCAAAATTCCACTCATGGAACTATGATATTCAAACATTATATATATCCTTAGTTATTTAGTTACATATAAAATATTTATATCAAGAGAAACCTGAACTGGTCTGTGAAAGCAAGAGACGCAAGCCCAATTGCATACCAGGGTGAATGGAAATGATTTGGAAAAAACACCCTAGCCTATTCCATGTACGATGTTTGGCCTGAACCCAGTAGGCACAGTACATCAAATCAACATTGATGCATGGTAGATGAACAATGACAGGGACAAGACTCCGCTACGTAAGCCTTCTGATTAATGTACAAGTTTATTTCTCTTAAAAGAGCAATATCACCACTTGCGCAGCTACCCCATTGTAGACTAGAACAGTACTAGAATTGTGAATGGGGCACGCTTGGTGATTATGCCGCTTTAACATACCTAGGAAGTCTGGCCTTTGATACATTGTCCTAAACTCTGGCCACTACCTCCATCTCGATAAGGCCTGAAGAGACTAGAACTGACAGTAGGGGTGGGTTAGTATGCAGACCTGTCCAGATAAATTTGAGCTGACTGTCAGGTCTAGTTGGGTAGGGTCTGCTTAACCCTTTAAGGATTGCACATTTTAAATTTGTCATCACAATGCACCAATGCAGCCTCGTGACTGTCGTAACCCAGCAGGATGCTTTAATGCAGCACTGACAAGTTACTCACTAGGGCTGCATTCATGAGTCATGACGACCAAGGGTAAAACATACCTTTATAAAGGTATCATCCTGTTCTTAAAGCATTGAAACACCCTATTATGGCTGAGACTAGACTAGAGAATAGCTGCATAGAGATAAGGCTTAGGTTTTGTCGGCCAATAACAAATGCATTGGGCTGCTCCTCTGGGTAATACTATATGCCCCAGATGTCCCTTACCTGTTATGTACTAATCATAGTATTGGTATGGCTACAGTATAGGGGAGCACATCCAATACCCATGTTCTGCACAAGGTGGTCTGTTCTCCATGAATGTACTAATAGATTGTCTATATCATTGTAATTAATGTAGTACTCCATCCAGGTTATTCCTTTTCAAAAATGAGGCCTGCATTTCATTTTATTACATAGTGGTATGGCCTTCTCTATGCTAAGCATATGGGACCTCTACACGTACTCCATGCCCCCATGGAGTATGATGAGGCCAGACTCCATGGCCTCCAATTTGTTGATTTTCTTCATTTTAAGATGAAATAAACATGTATTAAAGACAAAACATTTCTTATTAACGTAAATGTACATCATACATCACTCGCGATCGGTGAAAATGGGTCATATCACACTCAGCCTTCTGCATCATGTGATATGACCCAGCTTCAACTTGTGAATCTATGCCAATGGTATGGAGATTTGTCTATGTACTTCATTTTTGTCAAGAGATTTTGGCTTTTTGGTTCACCGGTACTTTTATTTCGGTAGTAATATTACACTGGAAATAGTGAACTGAAAAGTATGTTCATCCATACTGTATTTTCTACAACCCATATAAACGCCGTTCACAGTGGTCTCACACAGTGCGGACAACAAGCTCTCTCCTCATTTCCCCTCTCTTTGCACTTACGCCCTATCTATGGCTAATTGACCCCAATAAACATAGATATCCTTATACTGTTGGAAAGCTATACTTTCAGTCTACACAATATGAAGTTTCTGCAATGATTTGTACATGTTGAGTAGTGATTCTATTTGAATGAGTAAGTGGGGACTGGGAAGTGTGAGCTGCCTGTGGAGTACCCACTTTTGGCACTGCAAATTAATAGCTCTCCAGAAACATTATGAAATAAGGAAAGTTCTTCAAAATTGCATCGGGTCGGCCCTGTTTTGATAAGCATGATTGGGTGACCTGAGACAAATCATTGGCCCATGCAATTCCGTGGGGGAAACCAATGAGCCAAGGACCCCGCATCCTAAGGATTTGAGAACCAATTAGCTTGTAGTACTGTTCACCCTTACAGATTACAGTTCTGGATGTTTTACTGGGCAAGATACTATAGCTGGGACTCCACTACCCGATCTTTTGGTCATTCTCACGAACCGATCAATTAGGTCATTACAGTTTGATCAGGTCAAAACAAAAAATACCTCCTATCTGTAATTGTGCATAGATTGGCCGATTAGAGCCCTGTGAATGGAGGAACATCAGATAAATGAAAATTTAACCAGTTTGATAAAGGTTCGGGACCCAAAATCTGCCTCAGATGTGAAATCAGGGGCCAAATCGGGACATAGATCCTGTTTATATATACTCTTGGCAAGTCTAATTTCCACTTGAGTATGGAGTTTATATAAACATCAACATGTTTATAAACATGAACCTATGGTAGGGTCTAGAGTACCTCCCTACCTACATTATACACATGCATATGATTCTTTGGTTTGAGCCCGATTTGTGAGAATAGCCCCGATTTGAGGACAAAATCGGCTAGTGGAGCCTCACTTATAGTCTATACTCCTTTTGCTGGGGATCGGGATGTCCAAATGTTTACTCGTTGATATTAGTCTCACATGTATTTTCATCTTTAACATCTCTATTTTGAAGCCACACATTTATGAACATCAGTAAAGCTCTGTAATTTTAAGAAAGTCTCGTCTTTTTACATCCACCACTTCTTGTTTATGGCCTTTGTGGTGTGGAGATTTTAATTAACATTTGTATGTGTCTGCCCTTCACAGCACACTTGTATATGAATAAATGTTATTGGCAAATAGTGGCATATTTGGTGACAAGTTGAAGCTTGTGTATTGTCAGCAATGCAGTTGGCTACAAATAACTAAAATCTTTCCAACTTCTTAATTACGATGTGAATTTTGAATATTTTCCTACATATTTTCGTTCGTAAGTAAAAAGGAAGAAGAGAATTAGTTACTCTGGTGATATTTTTAGAATTTATTTTGGTGGCATAACGTACTGATCTTTACAGCAGTTCTAAGGCAAACTCCCCGGCCCCTATTTTAGAGGCACCGTAGGTTTCCCGTACGATTTTGGGTGCAGAAAGCTGACTTTGACAAAGACTTGAATGTAATATTTATTCTGGAGGTATCAGGTTGGGCTCCTATTTAAAAATGGTGGTGCCCATATATACGCCTAACTCCAGCGGGCCTTTGTGGGAGAATAATAACAGGCAAATGGCGTGTATTAAGTAGCATACAAAGCTAATAAAGCAATGCAACAGAACAAGAGGTAGCAAATCAAAAGTGTAAAACAAAATTTGAAATATTATATACCTATGTACTTTAAAAACAATGTAATGTTCATTCTGCCTAAAGGGCGCCTTAATCATTTATAACTGTGTGATAGAAAGTCGCATTAGGGAGTGGTCATTTTTTTAACAACAGGGGGGTTGGTTGATTTTCGCGTGAGCGGGCCGAAATCTTTTAGGTCCCTCCATGGTAAGGGTCCCCCTCGGCCAAGTTGAAATTAAGTGTGGCCGATCCCTTTGAGCTATAGTAACGCAATGGCTTCCTTTTGGCTAAAAGGTTAGTTAATTGGTAATGTATTAGGTAGTAGATGAGAAAAATAAAAGGATAAAGGAAAAGATATCAACTGTTCATATTGGGGCTGGAGCAAGAAGGCAGTGACGTCACGGCATCAGGGCGGGAAGGCTTCATACTCCCCCTCTGAGTCAATACCCGTACTACTAATGTATTAGTCCAACCTTTAATTGGTTAAGAGTCTCGAGAACTTTGTTATTTTCCGAATTCGCTCAATATACCAGAGAGAATACATATACTTTTTTATGGGTCTAATTCATAACAGTCAAAGATGCAGCCCTGGATATGATTGTTATTTTCTCCATTCTGATTTCCCGTTGCATTTCACGATAAATTTTGAGGATAGTTCTGCACATTACCCTAATGGAGGTAGGGCATCAATATATAAGAGAATAATACAAATACAATGGACAGGGTGTGCCCATTGATGAGCCTTTGGTCTACTTGGTGTCATCAACCGTGCATACCTATATTTGGTGAACACTCCCCAGATAATGCTTTGAATCAGCTGAGAGGAAATGTCTTCATGAATTATAATCTACACTTCTAGATAGTCTACAAGATGCCCATGTCAACCCAGATATGTCAACTTACATCACTTTCAAAGTTATGAATTAGGCCCCAGATGGTGACCTGAGTCCCCGGGTACCAGTTGATAAGTGGGAAGTGAGGCTTGTATTTGTGATTACTATACATACTATCACAATTGCATGTGACAACATTTAATTTAACTTTTGTCAACCCTCTCTTGGACCAAAAGTAAAAGTTTATTTGCCTTCATTTTAACTGTTAACATAAATTAGGTTTAATGGCAGGGATACAGGGATGGTGATTAAACTGCCTTGTGACTGAGAACGTAAATGTAATGGGCCACTGATTGTCTAATTCATTGAGAAGGTAAATACATCAAATATCTGATTTTGCCATTACGCTTCTTATCCGTGCCAGTGGTTGATAAAGTTTGATTAGTTTAATTAACCTTTTATTGCAATGCAGAATAGATCCCACATAGTTTATTGTCCCAGCAGAACATTTGCCGAAGCCAATAGTGTGTACCTTAAGTATGGAACCGACTACCATTTTAAGGTGCGTGTTCCACTATAGGGGACATTCCATTGCCGATAAACCTATACTAACTGGCGTTTATTAGTGGTCATCCTTATCTGTCAAAGTTTACTATGTTCAGGAATACAAAGATGAGCAAAGGATACACAAAGCAGTGGAATACTCCCTTCATGACACATGAAACTTACATTACTCTAGGCCTTTATGAAGGAGGTATTCCCCGGCCGTCCGATCTACCTACTTACCATTATCTATTGACTGAGTTAAACAGTGGCAGATGAAGGTCTACCCGTTGTTTTCTAAGAGGATAGTCCCCTACAATTGTCACGTAGAAGCCACGGCTTGTACACAAGTCAGATCCAGATTTGCTTTCCTACCAAGTATGTCTATGATACGGTGCTGTTGGGAGAACTTTTGATAGAATGATAGAGTGCTAAATTAGCAATTTCAGAAACCCACAGAAGTGGTCATAGGATATTTCAAAATTGGAGATTCTGCGTATACGCGAGTTAGGCTTTAACACTAGAATTTAGGGTATACCCCACTTGTGAAAGTGCCCCCAATTTGTAGGGGCACCTGACCCACTACCGGGCCTTAAATTATGTCAGGTCAATTTCCAGTCTAGGGCGGGAAGCGCCCCTCATGGCACTTAGCTGAAGTGGGCTTCAGAGAAATTCTGCACTACTTGGTCTCCCAGAAGGTACAAGACATTAGTTATTGATTTAGGCCAAATAGTTTCGGGTTACTCGACCCTACCTAGAAAAATAGGGCCGACTCTAGGCATTTTTATCTAATTTTGAAAGGAAAATTATACTTTAGGTCAATTGGGAGCTATCTGAGAGTCAATTTGGGGTTGTCGTCAATGTCTGGGCAAATTTCAGGCCAAAACAAGAAAAGAAACTAAATAAGAAATACACAAAATAACCTAGCTACCCTAGATTATCAGTCTATGTAACCTAAAACCCACCGTTTTTTTTAAACCTATTTTTGAAACATGTCCAAAATAAGTTTCCTGCTTAGCCCCCCCCCCCCCTGCAATCCAATAAGTGTTCAGGGGATGCGGTGGGGGGTCGGGATCATCCTGCATGTTAAACAACAACCCATTGTGTTGAGATCTACGTTATAAATCGTCCTCATCTGGAAATCACAATAACAAGAAAACATACTGAGTGTGTGCCGTGCCCGAGTAAGCATACTCACACAGGGGCGCGGACAAGAACATTTGCATTATCCTAATTTCTATAGTCTTACAAATGTGATAATCTTAGAATTTAGGTGTTAAAGTTATATTTAAGTGTATGCAGCTTAATCTAAAAAAAACACCAGGTGACAGCACTGTGTTATATCTCCATTCTGTCCATATTCTATTTAATATAAATTTCAAAATAGAAGAAAGAAACAAAGGAAGAAAGGGAGGTCTAGGGCAGAGCCCCTGATATAACAATAATATTACCAACTGTACAGCACAACATAGTACAAGCGGAGAATATTGTTTAGAACAATGCATTGCAGCAAGGAAGAAAAGCCTTTAGGTGTACATGTATTTCACATGAGGATAACAGAATCTCTTACTGGTACCGTCATGTTTTCTGCTTTGGAGTTAATTCAGTGCATAGAGGAAAGGTAAACGCTTGTTATTATACACAATGGGATATATCTAAAAGGCTTCATTGTAGTACACGTATGGGCCTCGCTGCACTGTAAATCAAACACAGTTTGCGCATTTAAAATCATTCTGTGAGAACACTTTGTAGGATCTTCAAAAATACAACAGAAGATTTGTAAACAGATTAGCTCAAGGCACAGGGTTAAACCGAGTGTAGGTATTTATGTATATCACTTTATCAGGGCTCGGGGCTTCATAAGGAGTGCAGTATCGACTACACCGATGTAAAGTTTGATATTCAGATACTAATGTTGATACGCAAATACCTATACCAGGATGATCTTGGTGATAACACAGCTGGTTTATTATTAAAACGGAATAATCCGGCTGAGAGAGTAATAAAGGCCACTAACACAATGGAGCTGGTCTATCCAGCTGACATAAAAAGGAGCTGCAGGAAGATTCCACTGTATAGGGCGGTGGACTTTCTTGGAAATTCTCTCTCACCTGTCAACAGGCTAACTGCCGCTAAAACTAGCTTTAAAACTAAGGTTCTTTGGATATCACACTGCAACGCGACGCCATAATGTGAGGTCCTAGTTGGGGCTATTTGCACATACTGCTCTGGTCTCTAGCCTCTTGCTAATGTTGGACATACTCTGATGCCTGTCTCATTTGAATGTAGATACTTATACCTTTTGTCATAAACAAACATCATGTAAGCAGTTAAGTAGCTCTAATATCAGATTCTTGTTCTTCAATGGACAGAACCAAGCTGAATCATGGCTCCAAGGCCATCTAATGTCGGTCTGATGTTACTATTACATTTGATAGGAGAATGTTGTCTATATATATATTGTGTGTTGGGAAAACATATTGGAGAAGTTTCTGCATCCATAAATCCACCTGGTATGATCTTGATTATGCAGCTATACCTACTACCTGTTTGTTTTTTTATATATCCTATGATTATGCAGCTTCAAGCGATGGGCACTAGTCCCTATTATTATGACAAAGTTGGATACTGTAGGCCATGAAGTTTGCATGTTTTTTTGATTGTTGACATTTTGAATATCATTTATGAATAAATACACACTGCAAATTTAAAAAAAAAAGTATGATAGTATTTGAAAATATAAAAATGGCACCATCTTAGATTCAAAATGTGAACAGGCAAGGGATAACGATCTTCCAAGAAAAATGTCAAAATGATATCATGAGCTTTCCAGCGATATGTCCCACTTAGATAATATTGATTCTTGAGAATTGGCAATTCGAATGAGCTTAGACACTGCCATATCCGATGTTTTTCACTTTTATATTGCACGTATAGAAGTGTTGACATGATGTGCAATACTAGCAGAGATTAATGTCTAAGTTATTTCTCGCATTTCCTATCTCCTATCTCTCCGTATCCAAGCCTATTTTAGAATATCAGTGGCGGGGAGGGGGTCAAAATATATTAAGTCAGGTGGTACCGCTTTGGCTGCATCCATGTATTTATGGGAGAAAAAAGGGGTTGGGCAGGTAGATAGATAGTTGTCGTATTTAAACATAGAGAAAGAGCACAGATCATTGCGGATGAATTCATTTATTTTCAAAACATCGCCTTCCGCTTAAGATGATAATACTGATGCCTCTATTGATTTCCTTATTGCACTGGTCCACATAACGAGGGCTATTCGGATTTGAGCTACCGTGAATTCTTGTGTAGAGTAACTGTCTTATACAACAAAGAGAACTTGGATTCTGGACGGCTTAACTTTGTGGATATATCCTGTTCCTTTTACTAAGTTTTAAGTTGAAAAATATATAATATATTTGGATGGATTCAAGGTAATCAGATGCGATCCCATTTTGATAGATAAACCTGATATGAGCATGTGTAGTATAAACAAAAACATACTAAGTTACCATCATACCGTTGCGATTAAGTGCTGGGGCGCTCTTCAAGTTGGCAGGGCTCTTACACAGCCGCTTATACAAGACAGGCGCTTATTCAAAGTCATGATTTTAGTGTTTGGGAAACATTTTGAGGCCCCTATACTCCAGCCCTTATTCAAGACCAGCGCTCTTTCAAGACCAGGCGCTATATCGCAACGGTATATTATACATGTGAAGAGGAAGTCTTGAAATATGTGCGTAGTTATTAACGAATCTATACTTATCTCACCCAAAGTCGTCCATGCTGATACCATAATCAGCATATCATATCTCTGAGTATATCAAAATCGTCAATTATAACGCTTAACATCATTAGTGACAAGAATAACCATGATTATTTTTCATACAATCAACCCTAAAGGCCCTGAATTAGAAACAGGTGCATCTCTCCTCAGGATCCACTATTATGTATTTTGCAGTCAAACCATGTTTCTATCCAACTAAGAATCAATGGTCAGATAACATCCCATAAATCATTTGGGTTATGCAAGATAAACATTGCTCTTAATTCAATAAATCTTATTTGACAATGAGATGAGAGCATGCGCATTAACCCTCATCAGCTTATAAGAATGTATGTGTACTACAACAATATGATAGCATCTAATCATCACAGTATTCTTTCTCCTGTCTTTTCCGGATATATATAATATATGTACATTGTGTTGAATAAATAAAGTGAAATTTAATCAGTGTTGGAAAGGATACATTTTAGGTTTTTGGAGCTTGACCATTAGATGTAGGTAGCTGTATCAGTCGCTCATTCAAGGTGTCCATACATATTACACGGGGGTAACAGTGGATACCTTAAAGTCATAACATCATGGCAACCTGTAGTCAGCCTGGTCAGCTTACCTTGTACCGATGTATCAGTGAGATGGTGCTGGGAGGAATTGGGACAGGGCCGTACTAATATGAACACAAGCGGACACATAAATGACAATAATTGAAAAGGAATTGATGACAGGATTTTTTTTTTTAAAGTTTGTATCAATGTGGTACATACTACCCTCCAGAGTAGACACAATTCACTATAAAGTGTAGGCCTACTGATAACTGTCATGTGTAGGCGTATGAGCCATTTCTACAAAGGTGGAATATAGTGTCCACACACGTGAATATACCTTAATTGAAGAATGAATTCAATAATATTCTTAACCAACACCAGTCTTGATAATTAAAGGTGCTTTTCCAAGCATGGTTATAATCTGAATTGTGATCATGTTTATATGCCCCGCCCTTTCTTGTGTAGCTGGTCGCTTATAGTAAACTTAATTCAGAAAAATAACTCAACATGATATCAATGATGTACTACAGTTGACTAGGTATTTCCCCATTTTCCCCCAATGATATGACAACTCTCAAAGATTTAAAATAAGAACTTCAGCAAACTCCTACATCCCTGTAAAGTTTTAGTTCCCTTATATCTAACTGGGGAACCCATACGCCTGCAGTCCTACCTCTCTAGTTTCTGTCAGATAATCTGATCATACCCAGGGCTGCCTTTATCTCCTCCTCCCGTAGCTACAGCCACTTGTAGAACCTCCAGGGCTGCATTTCTCCAAGGCTCGACTAAGTCTCCTCCTTCTGCTCTGTAGTTTTCTCTACGGGCGTTTCCACGGTACCGTTTTCCTCTGTGATCTCGTTTTTCATCACGACTTGGTCGGGAAGAGGGTTTTCGTCCGGGAATGGTTTTGGTTCTGGGGGAGCTTCGAATGAGACCTTACCGCGGTCCCTTATGGTGGCGTGGATCTCGAGACACTCGTTGATGACTGGGAGTGTCAGGATGAAGATGCCACCAATGAACGCCCAAGCCTGGGAGACATTCACCTGGAGCATTAACCATAGATTAGAATGTCACTTAAAACCCTTCAAGGATGCACATTGCTAAAAGATGACATTTGTCGTCATGATGCACCAATGCATCACCAATGCGAATAATTCGCCAGTGCTGCACTGGTGCATCATGCTGACTATTCAGTCGTATATAAATCCCGAAGGCTCAGCATGATGCTTGAATATAGCACTGGTGAGTTACTCACCAGGGCTGCATTCATGCATCATGACAACCATGGCAACAATGATTTATGGGATGCATTAAAGTATCATGCTACACTTAAAATATTAAAGCTGCTATACAAGATCTAATATCAAGATACTTTACAGTGAGTGAAAAAGTTTACTTCTGCATAGTTTTAGACGGTATCCTTGTTGAAGTGCACTGGTTGCATCTTAACCAGCTTTGTGGCTTTAAAGCATATTACCGTAAAACCTCGCGTATAAGCCTAACTCGCGTATAAGCCGCACCCCGACTTTGGGCCGATCCTATACGCCGCACGCGTGATCTGATTAAGGCGACTTTTATACTGTACTATAGTAGCAAAAACTCGCGTATAAGCCGCACCCTGACTCTGTGGCGATCCTATAAGCCGCACTAGCGATCTGATTCACGTACAAGCCGCGGGCTATACGCGAGGTTCTACGGTAAATACATGGAAGCAGATGACGATGAAAAATAAATACAGTGCTCCGTTACCTCAGCTAGGTTTCCCCACCTGTAGTTTAACACCAGACACTAGTATGCTATGATTATGATTCAGTGGTGCACATTAGCAGCCAACAGTATACTCAGTGCTGCCACCTGAGGAAGTCAACCCAAAAGCACAGTCTATTATGCTTCAAGAAGATTTCGGGGGATATATTATTCTTCATCTAAATACAGGGACTCCCCTGGCTCCCCAGATAGATAGCTAACCCTAAGTCTAACCCGAACAGAAAGAACTAAGCTAACCCTAACCCCCTACCCTAACCTTTGGGCAGGTATCCAGTGTAGTTGCTTTCTTATGAAGCATCCCCTGAGGGGACTGAGGGATGCTCTTGAAAGCATGATGGTTTCTTACTACCCCTGGGAGTCCCTGTCTGTGGTTGAAACATAAGATGTCCCCAAAGATCTTATGCTTGAAGAATAAAATATTGTGCTAATATGGTGCAGCGTGCTTGGGGCCTTGATACTTCATGCAACCCTCCAGAGGGTCGAAAATTCCCTTCCCCCAAAAACCCCAGCCCTTCAAAAATTCGGCCTCTGAAGTACACTGAAAAAGTAAACTTGTCTCCAGACTCGTCGTAGTGACTATAATAAAATAAACGAGTCAAAAGTTGTCTAACCTATCAGGTTACCATCCCACAAATAGAATCTGGAGCTGGCAAATGTCAGGTTTTGGGCTGGCACATGCCAAGTTGGTTTGCTATCTCCAGCTAGAAGACTCGCTTATTTTATGACCAACACTTGGAAGAGTCTGGAGACAAGTTTATTTTTTGAGTGTATAGTGACCTATGTGCTTTTTGCTGAATACAGGTGAAACTATTTTGCCTCCCTCCAGTGGCTCAAGAATCCCCGCCCCGCTCCTCCCTAGGGACCCACCCGACTCTCCCTCAAACGGGCCCATCCCACCTCCCTAAATTCACCGCCCCCTTTTGTTCAAAAATGTGCACTCCCTTGAGTTGTGCTCAGTTCTAAATATTCAAAATAGTGTGCTATGTATGTATGTACTCAATCCTCTCAAGAAAAAATGATTATGATTATTTATAAGGAAATGGCTTTATAATCATCTGATATACAAAGGACAAAATTGACGCCTGTGTGAACCAGCCTCTTTAGCAAGGCCAAAAAAAAAGGTTTGTTTTAGGTAACCCGACCGACCCTATCAAAACAGGGCCGACCCTACGATTTTTATGCAATTTTGAGGGATTATTTGTATATTTACCCTTTTTTGGTAAATTATTGGGTTTTCGGTGAGGCCGGCTAGTACTTTCATGTTTAAAAAGAAAGTTAAAAAAACAAAAATCCGACCTACCGACCCGACATTTTCTTGCCATGTTACCTGAAACAAACCTTTTTTTTGGCTTAACTTTCTACTAGCATTGTTCTATCAAAAAATAACGTTTACCTAGAAGTCTGCCCATCTCTAATCCCATGTTAACAGTTTATTTTTAAAAGGTCAACCTTGTTGTTGAAGGAAGACCCACGCGGCCCAGTCGTTAGTCCTGACACTAAAATGTGGGTTGACATGTAATTGACCCGGTTCTCTTTCACGGAATAGGAAGTATTCTTTACAGGAGTTAAACGCTTTAAGGACGGCATATCCTTCACCTTCACCAAGTTCACCCTTGTCATCATGATGCACTGATGCAGCCCTGGTGACCCTGCATCATGGTGAATCTGCATCAATGCATTCATGCATCATGACAACCATGCCATGATGCACAAATGCATTATGTCGCCCTCAAAGGGTTAAGCCGCCTTCAGAATCCCTGCAGTTGGATTAACATAAAAGACATTTCCAGGAAGTAAATAACATACAGCAGTTCTTCTATATTTCAAGTCGGGAAGAGTCCAATATGTACGGAAGCCGACAAGGGTCATCCCAAAAAAACTAACTTTTTGAGAGATTGGACAAACGAAGGGAGAATTGTGAAAAAAAGAATAGTTGAATATTTTCTTGGGAGTGGGGGGGGGGATGACCCTTGTCGACTGAAGTTGACAGTTGAAAGCACCGGGTTCCGATGTTGACAGCTAAAAAACGTGTTTTTGAGAAATTGTATAAACGATGCAAATTCTCTTTGAAAAGGTTGTGTTTTTTTTTTGGGGGGGGGGGGCGGGGGTGCAGTTTTTAAATCAATTGCATTCTATCATACACATTTGAAATAATGTGCCTCTGCATGGGTAAAAATCGACACGTGCGACACGGCCCTATTGAAAATTAACGGACACAGGCATTCTTATAAAGCCCCAGTTTACATCCATAAAAATCGACACGATGACATGGCCCTCCTTGCTAAACAACCACAGGGTGACATGGTCAAAACTGTGGATACCTATGTAGGGGCACAAATATGATGATATAGCATAATTACCCAGTGTCCAAATGTGGCCAGATCAAACACTCCGGCCGTCACCATACAGGCCGGCCAGATGACGACCAGAACTAGCGTGAAGCCGACGGCCCCGAAGTTAGCCGTTAGCCGCGCACTGTTAAAAGCAGACTTGACATCGTCCAGCGATGGACGGTTGTCCAGCTGGTTAGCCCCTGTTAGGTTCAAGTCTCTGTAACGTAGACAATCATAGAATACAGTCATCACATAATTCAGGAAACACTGCTAAAAGAATTTAATAAAAATATCAGTTTTTTTCAGTAACTAGGAATATCACGAAATTGTTGGATACATATTCTTGTAATAAAGAATTTCCCTGAGGTCAGACAATTAGCAAGGCCACTGAAATCAGTGGGAACCTTGCTTGCTTATCAAAAATTTGCTAAAATCTAGCAATAATGGGATGTTAAAGCTATGAAATATAAGGCATAAACTCCCCACTTATGTTGTTTCGGCTATTTCTGGCCCTTTTCAGGCTTATACCCCTACTGAATAACCAGTTTTGCACCAATTTATTCAAATTTTTGGTATATGTGAAAAAACATCCTAATAATTCAGGAAATCTCTATTTTTTGTGTATTGGCCCAATATTTCCCATTTTCTGGGCCACCAAAGGCTCAAAAACCCCTAAAAACGTCAAAAACCCTAAAAATGTCATGTTTTACATGTCTCCCAAGTGTACTGAGGCAGTAACAGCTTATTCCTAATATCATTTTCTATTAGGTCTATGGTATAGTCAATTGATTCACGAGGATTTCACTAGATATGTTCCGTATTTTTTTCTCCACAGTCATTTAAGTGTGTTTTGTCAGCAAAATATTCAAATGTCATTTCAGGTTGATGCCTCTATATAGTAAATAAAGAAGATCCACACAGTCTCTATTGTATCCCAGATTGTGAGGTAACTCTTGTGTCTTCTGCTGGAAAAAAGAAATTTTGAAAAATATCCTATAATCTTGCCTCCAGGAGCATATGTCTATTGGGATACATATTTTCTGTCACGGAGTCACCCGGAATATTGGTCACGGAGTCACCAGCCACCCTGATGAAAATTTAAACCTTCATAGAATTGTTAATACCCAATATATTTAAGTGATCTCTGGTTTTCCTGTGTCCTACCCACACCCTCTAATGTTCTAATGCAAAAATCCACCATTTTTATGCTCATTTAAACAAGAAATTATTTCCGTCACGGAGTCACCCGGGTGACTCCGTGACGTAAAATAGGTTAATAGGGGTATTTTAGGCCTATACTGTGCAAATTTGGTCTAGCCAGATATCATGATGCTTCATATTTCTTAAAGTACACATGATCAGGACACTGTAGAGTGAATTTAACCAATAATGGGACCATTTTGAGGAAACTAAGGTAAAGTTGAGAGTATGTAGTTGAAATGTTCTTATTTCTGATAAATGTTCAAAATTCATCGGGCTGTATCTCAAAAACTATTACTCAGAGGATTTCCATTCTTGGTATGCTTGAAGATATATGTTGGCCCAGCTTGTAAACAAGATTATTAGTTGCTGTGATGTATTTAAAACATAATGTTCATGATCATGGATTTTTGGTCACGGAGTCACCTGAAAAAAGGACAATAAACTTAACAAGGCCATTAAAACTGAACCACTAGGGTTAGAAATGTATCAAAAAGTGTTCCAAGGAGCCAAGATATATACCTTTCAATATACTAAGCCTGTTTAAACATATTAAGAACTATCTGATTTGTCCTTCCTCTATCCTAAAACAACATAAGTCAGGAGTTTGAGCCATAAATATTCCCAAAATTTTGGAAAAAAAATATGGGATCGGGCCTCTTTTGAAGGTAGGGTTGGCCACGTTGCCTGAAGCACCTTTTACTTAAGCCTCCCCAGCTAACAAAAAACGTTATTTTACGTCAAAACCACGTTTTAAAACTTTATATAACGTTATGCCATAGTAGGGAGCCTAAGTTAAACGTCATTCAATGTTGGTTAGCGTTATAAAATGTTGTATAACGTTATTTTTTGTTTACTTGGTTATACGACTGGTCTAACAGCATTAGGACATAGGAAGAAATCGTGCACCAACCCTGATATACGGGTCTCCCGCTGGGCAACTCCCCATACTTTCACCATTGCTGTGGTTGAAATTAACTTTGTATCTACCTTAGACTATGCTTTTATGTGCTAGATTCGATGGGAAATGCTCTCCTGATCATGCACATATGTGGCTCAAACTCCTGACTTATGTTGTTTTAGGATAGAGGAAGGACAAATCAGAAAGTTCTTAATATATTTAAACAAGTTCATATCATTGAAAGGTATATATCTCGGCTCCTTGGAACACTTTTTGATACATCTCTAACCCTAGCGGTTCATTTTTTATTGCCTCACGAACTCGATTGTCCGTTTTCGGGTGACTCCGAGACCAAAATAAGGTGATTATGTACATAATGTCTTAAAGTACATAACATCAACTAATAACTTTGTTTACAAACTGGGACAACATTTATCTTAAGGCATACCAAGAATGGATACCCTCAGAAAAATAGCTTTTGAGATACAGCTCGATGAATATTAAAGATTTATCAAAAATATTATAATTTTAACAACATACTCTCATTTTATCCTAGTTCACTCAAAATGGTTTAATTAATTGTCAAAATCACTCTACAATATCCTGATGGTATATACTTTAGGAAATATGGACCATTAGGATCCTTCTTTGAGCCTACTTGGCACAGTACTGGCCTAAAAAGCGGCTATTTCACCTTATTTCGGTCTCGGAGTCACCCGGGTGACTCCGGGACCAAAATAAATTATTGTATAAATGTAGGTTAAATTAGTGGAATCATCAGATTTCTGGTTTAGAGCATTAGAGCGTGTGGATAGGAAGCAGTGGCACTAAAGATAACTAAAATATATAGGATATTAACAATTCTGTGTGGGTTTTACTATTATCAGCAAGGCGAGTGACTCCGAGACTAAAATAAGAGGGTGACTCCGAGACCAAAATAAGTATCACAATACACATTTGGTCCTGTAGGCTGGAATATTAGATTTTTTTCATAATTTCTTTTTTCTGGCAAAAGACCCAATAGTTACCTCACGATCTGGGGTACAAGGGATACTGTTTGGATCTTGTTTATTTACTGTATAGTGGTATCAAAATGAAAGGACATTTGAAAATTTTGCTGACAATATACACTTAAATGGCTGTGGAGAAAAAAATACGGTACATATCTAGTGAAATCCTTGTGAATCAATTGACTATACCATAGGCCTAATAGAAAATGATATTAGGGATAGGCTGTTACTGTCTTAGTAGACATGGGAGACATGTAAAACATGTAATTTAAAGGGTTTTAGACGTTTTTAAGGGTTTTTGGGCTTTTGAAGGACCTAAAAACGAAAAATATTGGGCCAATACACAAAAAAAAAGAAAAATCCCGAATTGCTGGGATGTTTTCTCACATATACCAAATTTTTGAAAAAATTGGTGCAAAACTGGTTATTCTGTAGGGCTATAAGCCTGAAAAGGGCCAGAAATAGCCAAAACAACATAGGTCAGAGGTTTGAGCCATGTATGGTTAGTTGATACGATGATTATTAAAGCGTCTGCACCCCAAATACCCAGTGAACAAAAGTCGTTTTTTTTAACGTTCTGAAACGTTATAATATACAACGTCATTTTACGCATGTGTAAAACGTTATTTTACATTCTTATAAGGTTGACAAAAGAACGTCTATGTTCACAACGTTATATAACGTTATTTAACGTTTTTATATGGTTATGGTTTATCAGAAACAAAAGTTGAAGATAGCAGGGTGAACTGGTGAAGAGCTCTAGTAAATATTTCAAATGACCCTGAATATCTATGTCTATAATGTGAATATTCATAGAAAAGGTGTGGTATATGTGGGAATATAATGATTAGTATATCTATGTAGGTAAAATCAAAACAATCTGTACCATCTCAAAAAAGATTACTTTTGGTATGGGTGAGTATTGAACTCGCAACCTTCTGATCTACTTTCCTATGCCTTAGACAGATAGGCCACAGAGCTAGGTGGTATACAGCACACATTGAAGAGTGTAAGAGTAAGAGCGGGTGGGTTGAAGAATGAAGAACAATTAAAAGGGAAAATTAGATTTTGCTAATATCAAGGCTGAGTTAGAGCCTATATATAACGATCCCTATACCTGATCAATATCCTCCGAATATATTTTACATGTGCAAGACAAGAATGAATTATGATAAACCTCAACCCCCCTCCCCCATAAACTAATTTGAAGATTCATACTCTCAGAAAATGAAGTTTTTTTGAATATCCTGTCCAGCTACACCGGACATTTTGCCGGACCTGTGACATTTCTGCCGGACATTTCCCATGTCCGGCAGGATTTCATGAAGAGTGTACACCCCATCATTTCAGCCAGCCCTGGTAGTACAGATGCCATGGCGGAGTGGTTAATGTCTTGGACTGAATCATACATGGGGTGCTCACCCTCCTGGGTTCGGATCCCAACATAGACAGCATTTTCTATACCCCAAATACTACAGCTTTGCATAGGTTTTCCATTACAATTCTATAACGTAAAATAACTTTTTATAACGTTATTATAAGTCAAAATCCATTCTAAAAAAACGTAAAATAACGTTATAAAATGGTTGTACATTCAAACGTTTTGCTATAATGTTAATATACGTAAATTGGAGTCAACGAATTTGCGTTAAATAACGTTATAGTTCCGGTTTTTCAAACGTTTTCCACACCTTTAGGAAACGTTTTGCCAACGTTATATAACGTTTTTTTGTTTACTGGGTACTGGCTTAGCACTACCGCTGCCCAAAAATAATGCGCGATAATATGTCGTTTCAGGGCCACATAGAGCGTTAGTGCTCACAAAGTACGAATACAGCACTATGAGTATGAGTGCATCATGCTCACCCATTAGGAGTATATTAACCCTATAAGGCCTTTCATGGTGATTTCTAGAATGATGAAAGGGTGAGCTATCCACTAGTTCATTTCTGATGAGAAAAAATGAGTTGTTTTATTAAAACACAATGCTTGTTGCAGTATGCCACCAAAAAATAATATTCAGTTTCAACTACGCAGCCGTTATTTCATAAATGCCCTTAATTAGTTTAAGCAAATCTACTTTGCTTAAAAACACCCGAGCAGGGTCTGGTGTATAACTGTTCACCCTTTATTTAGAAATGTTATATGATTATATGTTTCAGTTATTGATGTCAGAAGTGAGGCTACCTCTTCACGTCACAACCCCTTTGTCAGAACTGACAACCAGCGGCTCCCAGAGAACCACCTGTCTCCTGCAGACAGGTGCTGCCACCTGGTAAGGAGCAGGGGAACTAGGCGGCAGATAACTAAAGTTTAAGCTGGGCCGTCAGGGAATAAGTTCAGCAATTTCCATACATGGACTAAAATAACAGTTCCACCAGAGGGCAGCAGTGTTTGGACAGGGGACCATGAGGATTGTCCAGCTACAACATATTTAGTCTATCTTGTGCCTGTAAGAGCTGAGCTACCAGCCCTTAAGGGCCCTCCTGTGAATGAAAACTGAACTATATCCAAAAGTGCTTTTGGCCTCACTTCAACCATAACAGTCAAGCTTTAAGTTCAACAGTTGTCCCCCTACATAATCATTATTTACTGCATTATGCTACCAAAAAGATATTTTTCAGCTACATGGTCAGCCTAGATCTACTGATTAACCAAACTGGAGTGTTATTGTATTGTATAACACTTTTCCATACGCATTACATGAATATAAGTATTAAAGCATTTTTATGGCTTCAAGCCCTTCTTTAAGTCACTCTAAGTTCAGTAAATTCCATGCAAATGTTACGGAAATGCCATGATGACATTTAAGCAGCTTTAAGAGGTATTTACTTGAATTAGAGATACTTAAAGTCGGACATTTAGGTCAATTTTTGCTTAAAGATTTGAGCAGTGACAAATTTTATACCAAAGAGCCTAATTAATGAAAAAATAAAAAAATAAGTTGTCTTTCTCTGTCAGTTTAGTCTATACGAAAACCTTATCACCTTGCAGGTCATTCTGTTCCCCAGATTTGTAATTCTGCAGGCCTGGCTAAATGTTTGCAGGCCTGGATACCCCGGCAAAATGTTTGTATCAAGAAATGTAGTATAAAGCAGGAATTTAGATAGGAAATGATGTTAAATAGAGGTTACTGGTATATTTAAATCAATTTGATAATCATAATTTGTAAAATTTTGTGTTTTTTGTACATGATATTTAGGCTTTCTAGTTTTTTTCTCTAAAAACCTTAATAATGGTCCGATTTACACACCGTAGAAACTGGCATGTAGCCCAGAATGAGAGCCAGCCATTAAGACCAGCAGACACAGACTTTCTGCAGGCCTTTAAGCCGGCCGGTGTCCGGCAGGATTTCAAATAGACTGTCAGTTACCTTGCATACAGCTCCGTCCAGGGTGAGAGTGGGCTGTCTATGTCTCTGGTATTCTCCCACGTCTCTATGGCCTGTGCCTCGCTGAAGTCCCTGTTTGTTATAAAGGTGACGATGATGGTGATCGCGCCGCCGCTTAAAATGGCCACCAGGTTGCCAACCAGCATACTTAGCTCTGCCCCTACAAGGAGACAAAACATGTCAGCATGTTGTTATTGTTGTGATATTTTAAAGATGGGTTAGGACCTAATTCGGGATCCCTCTTTATTTTTCAGGTTTCCACCGCATTTGTGTTCATCATATCCATGTAAATATGTGTGTAGCTTTATAAATCATTCCAATACATATAAATCCATAGAAAGTATGAAAAAACCAAGGTCAGAATAGGCCAAGGAAGCCGACTCTATTAGAGAAAGGGGTCCCCTGATCATGAACATTATAAACAAAAATACATTGAAAAACTGAAAATTAAAAATCGACCCCAATTTAGCTCCTGACTCATCTTTAAATCACAAACCCTTCCGGGATTAGATAAGCATATACAGGCATTTAAAGCCTATGTCAAAATAAAAATAACTTGATAAAACTAAAAGATGATTCTTCAGGATCCAACAAGGAGAGATGCAGGGGAACAAGAACAGGATAGGACAGTGAGAAGATAATGGGTTATTGCATGGTCAACTATGGACAATTCAATTCTTGGTCCAAATTAATGACACGACTGAAGATGTAGAAGTCTCCTGGGGAGAGCCACTTTATAATATGAAGTGTGAAAGTTATGAGCTCATAACTTTTACTCAATTAATTTCCGCATATCAGAAATAATTTCAGTGTACACGTTTTACATAGATAATAGCGCCACAGTTAACCTATATAATTAGGATAATAATTTACTGGGTAAGTAGTGCCTAGTGAAAAGGTACGAAGAATGTGTCCAAGATAAAGACGACTTTTTAATCATTTCATTTTTTTCTGAATCATATTTTTAATTCATTGGTGAAAATCTATTATAACTAAACATCTGTAAACCATATAATCAGAGCCACATAACGAGTGACGAACATGAGGGATATTGATAACGCGTCTTTAGGAACGTGACCGTATTTCATCAGATATGTCAATAACATGTATTAAGTTTTAATCCCCTAGACAATGAGTTTAATAAAATCAACATCTTAAGCTCTGAATTATTACGCTCATATTTACAAAGTGTGAACAGTTATTGTTGCTTTTTTCTTAAATAATTACTTATTAAATCTGTTATACATAATTAAATCTTTAATGCAGTTTCCTCATTTGTTCCCAGTGACTACAGCAGAGATCAAAAGATCATACCTGAAAGTCTCAGAATCTGAGTCTGACACTTTCATGTCTTTGAAACATGCGACTCCTAATTAGCCAACCCCTTTGATGCTTTTCTTATAGAAGAATCCTCTCAGAATAAAAGGTTGTTTGTTCGGGATGGGATAGAATTACAAGGTCCCTCATGTTCTGAAACCCTCACTAACTTTTAGAATATTGTTAAGGCTAGTACTACCTAATTTTCCAGGCGTTTTAAACTTTCATTGAATGAGGGTTTGCCCTAGATGTGCTACAGTTCCTTATATATCCACCAGGTGTATGATCCATCTATGTTTCTGACACATCTTACTGTACACAAAATTCATTAAGGAGTTTGTAGTTTTCTTTTAACGCGCCGTCCTCTTGTACCTTTCTATGTGTGTATATGCATGTGTTTATAAACTTGATATCATCCCATCGTTAATCTATCCCCCTCCCACCCAAGTAAAATCGCATTGACAAGAACTATGGTAACTATCAAAAATTGATTCATGGAGGTGCATTTTATTTTCTAATAATAAACATGCCCTTCTGCAACTATGATCGTGGTTACAAGTAAGCCTCTTGTGTATCATAGAGAACAAATAAAATCGTGTTCATGAATACTTTCAAGTGCAGAATTAAAACGTGTCAAATTGAGTTTGAAATTGACGTTTGCATTTAACAACATTTTGATATACATTTCAAATGTATTTAAAAGCAAAAACCGATAAAGTTCACAAACATTAACAAACAAAGATGCAATGATTCAAAGACAGCATGTGTATTTACATAACTAACAACATTACAGAATGCGACTAAAGGCTTAAGGGGCGTTTTTCCTCGTCTGGCTGTCACTAACAGTTTATAAGCTCCTGCCTAAGCTGATTTAATTTGTAATTCTCAGACTATTTGGCTTTACTAATTGCCATTTTAACGAGATTAGAAACATAGCCATGAGCAATTTCTATTTAATCAGGTTTAGAAATGATTCTCTTTTACATGATGGTTCAGAAGTGGCTACTAGATAATATAATCATCGAAAGCTTTCACATGGTATATGATTGTTCTATAGTGGCAAGGATTGGCCCTGAGGAGATGTTTCTGAGTAATTTATTTTTCATACTAAATATTGATACCTTAATATATCACTATAACATACAGTGACATTAGATAGATTGATCTTAGTAACAACATGATTATTTAAGCTCTACCCTCTATTTCTATCACCTGCATCTGGGAATTGCATCATGTCTATAGATACTGTACAATTGAACAAATGCTGAGCCAGGAAAGCTCGGACACCTGTCCCCACAACCCCCCCCCCCCCTCCCCCATCACAGTGTAATGCCAATGTAAGGCTGTGGCCATTTGAGTCATTTCCAGTTTTTTATAAGAAATTTTGAACGGCTCACGCAATAGCCACACCGCATAAGCCACACCGAAAAATTTGGGCTGATCCCATAAGCTGCACTGGCTATCTGAATCGCTTACTGGCCACGGCTTCTACGCAATGTTTTTCTGGTGTGTCAATAAGGACACCTAAATCATCAAGGAGGATACTTACCTAGCACAGAAGGGAAGGGGACTGACTTTCCACACAATAAGAAACATTCAGCGCATTATTACCTGTGTTAGCAAAGAAGTTATTGAGGCCGCCCGGGTAGGTTGAGGCAACCACGAGCCAGCTGGTCAGGCCGAGGATACAGCCTCCTATGGCACCCGCCATCATGGCGTTACCGGTGAGACGGGCCCAGCCCATGGACAGGGCGATGGGCACCACGGCCGAACCGATAACCACACCCATGAAGAGGTACACCCAGCCCAGGCTCACCTGTAAGGGGGAGAATATGAAGAAATTGTGTACTCAACCATTGTATTAACTTTTTAGATTTTTTTCTAAATTGCTTATTTATGCTGTCTGATGAAGGCTATTGGCTGTGTTACCAACAAACATCCATATGCAGATTTTGTTTCCTAACTTAAATGGGGTATGCAGTCTTTGCGAAAGCTTTTTCATCCCACAGGACATTCGGTCCTGCAAATTTCCAATGTTGAAGGACCAGCAACATATTTGGAGGACCGGATAGCCACATATCTTCCTTTTATATATAAAAGAGTTTTTTCCATTAAAAATTGAATGTATTTGTTAACATTTATGGCCAAATCAGGATAGATATATAATTTTACGCAATAAAAGGACATGCATATTTCAGCTTTAGAAGCCCAACTGCTTTCTTCTAGTTCAGAAAAGCCCAACATGCGACTGGCCATTTGGTCCTGCTACACTTGTAAATCTGCTGGACCGGTGGCATTTTAGATGAAAATTGCCACTGTTCTGCATGTTTTCGCAAAGACTGGGTATGACAATAAAATGTATCGCTAATTTTGAATAGCTAAATAGTATCTATACACAAGAGGTTTGCTATGCCTGTCTACGTGACTGGCTTTTGAATCAACACGCACATATCAGTATTCACTATGAGATGGTGGTTTATTAGTAAGATTCGGCTGTTAATACATCTAATTTTGAGATGGCAACCCAAAAAAGATACAATTATGGTATGTATGAACCCAGCTGATAATATTCTGGCTGTTAGCTAGCTGATAGTATTACTTGAGCTTTATATGGTATGCGTTTTTGTATTCATCGTGCCAACTGTCGTGTCATGCATCTTATTGGCTGAAATCTTTTCATATGGCATTGTTTTTCATCCTACAACCAATGGTTACCATCCAAGGATCTTTACAATCAGAAACATGTAGAAACCAGCACACATCTACTATTAACTTGCTAGAGGGGAATTCATTACAGGGCCTTGCCCTACCTGCTTTTTCAGTATAAACAAATACACTTCAATTTTAATTTAAGTTAAGACTTTCTTCCATTGAAGACTTTCTTCCATCAAAGATAAAAACCCTACAAGTTTGCGAGCCCTGCAATTATGGGCATACTTAACCTTGGAAGCCACTAGTATAATGACCCTGTCCAAGCAGCCTGTGCTGGAGACATCCGTCCTTTGATAATCAAATGAGACTTAAACCAATATGAAGGGTCAGCTGATTGCTTGGCAGAAGAAGGCATGTGTCTACACAGGCTCCAACTAGTTGCTAGTTCCAGAGTTAGTCAGTACCCAGTCAATATTGCTTAGTGGAGCCTAAGTGTGTTGTTTACTTGGGCAATCGGATTTGCCCATATCTGGGTTATGGTTCTTTTTGTCTATGGTTATAGGTGGGAGGCCAGATGGGTCAGCCAAGATTCAATTTGCCCAGCTTGATTTATTACACTTTAACACAAGCTATAAGAATGCACAACAAATGGTGTTTTCTGGAGGAAAATCAGATGACAGCGTGTTTTGAAATATTTATAATGCATTAGTTATATGAAATATATATTTTTCCTGGGCTGGCCAATCTGGGCTCCTACTTATAGCCCTCGACAAAAATGATCATAACCCAGATATGGGCAAGCCCAGCTGTCTGGGTAGTTATAAGAGACAGGGTAACGGTCTGACAGTCCGTACAACCCCCTCATCTAGTGCCCTTGGCCACATGCTTCAGACCTGTAGTTCTAACTGTATCCACTAGAGGGCATGCCATTTTACCCTGGTGCTTATAGGTGGAACTACAAATCTGAAGGGCATTGCCATTTAGATGGGATGGGACTATTCCTGATAGCTACTTAGGGAGTGGTCATTTTTTAACAAGATGGGGGGGGAGGGTTGGTGGATTTGTGGAGGGGACCAAACGAATTTGGACCCGTTGAAGGGGGAACCCAAAAATTGCACTCCTTTTTAGCGAAAAAGCTGGAGGATAGCCGCACTACATTTCAACCTGCCGGGGAGGGGGGCCCGAAAAAATGTCAACCCCTCTGGAGGGGACCAAAAGAATTTCGAGCAGCGCGCACACTAAAATCCACAGACCCCCCTTATTGTTTAAAAAATTGCCACTCCCTTACCAACTATGAAACAAACCACCAGTTGGGGCCTATGCGTGTCTATGATTATAGTTCTCTGAGACAGCCCAAACCTCCCTGGAGCAGATTACTCTTTGCCCTGTAAGGACAGCCTCGGTATGCTTCAATGTGCTATATATGCCCTGTTTTGTCATGGTTTATGAATGCTTTACCAAGCAGGTTATTCCCCCATACATGCATGCAACCCCTCTGCGTTGGTATACACCTGAAGAGTCAATATATATATGTTGCTTGAGAGCAGAACTGGTGAGTTACTTGCATAATGGCATAATGCATTAAATCGCCATGCGGCCATCAAAGGGTTAGAGTCGTATGCGTGGTTGGGATGAGAGATGATGGTAAAAAAGATTTTTAAAGAGTGACATGTTGTTTTGATCTGAAATGAAATTCTCTGTTTGATTTGATTCCACGTGGCAGCTTATCTCTCAGCTATACATATAGCGTCATGCCCTCTCCCACATATGCCTGTCAATCAGACCTTTTTCTGAAGGCATCTATTGTTCTTCATGTCAATCCATTCTGCAATGGCCGCGACCTACCTTAAGGGTACACGTTATAGCCCGTGTCTATTTACTCATTGGCAATGTACATGCACCCAACCTTTGTGAAACAAAGGAGTTCACACACATGAATCAGATACTCAATCACATGATTTATCATGTACTGTACACGTGTGACTAAAGGATCTTGATTTTGGGTAATGACGTTAAACTTTTCTTAGAAATGTTTTTTTTAAAGGTATGCAGTTAACGATATGTAAATCTACCCTATGTCGGTGATAAAATGTTAGGTAAAAAAAAAAGGTTTGCTTCAGGTCGCCCGTCAAACCCCATCAAAACAGAACCTACCCTACGTTATGTTTTTGCAATTTTGAAGAAATCTTAGTAATATTACCCTTTTTTTGGTCAGTTTCAGGGTCTCCAGAGAGGTCGGCTAGTACTTTCATAAATTAAAAAATAAAGAAATTTGACCTACCAGCCCTACATTCTCTTGCCATGTTACCTGAAACATACATTCTTTTGGCCTTAGTATACCACCTACCTGTAGGACGTTGAGGAAGAGGGTGAGGGGGATGATGGACAGCACTGCCCAGAGAAGACACCAGTTCTTCAGGTCGGTCAAATACTCGTTGTATATCCGGAACAAGCCATGGGTTTTACATTTATAACCTGGTTTGATGCCCCGAGCTTTTCCACGAGCGCTGCAGAAAAATTATATTTTAGTTTGAGGAAGACTCTCTACTACTGACGCAGCATGACACTTTAAAAAGAATTAATTTATTAGTTCTGGGATTTCCTTGGATGAAGTAGGTTAGTAGGTTAGTATATATATGGTCTTGTTTCATGTTGCGTATACATACATATGTTTAGTGTCTAGATTTGTCAAGGTAGGTTGGTGTTTTAACATAAATACATATATAGGTATTGGTAAAAATTTGCCAAGTTATGTCCAATGTCCACTGAGCAACTCCGATCTGAGCTCAGTGCAGGGTGGCCATTATCAAAAGTACTAAACAATGCCCTGTTTTCTAGCTAGGGCAGGGTGGCCCAGAACGCATCAGATTAGCTCTAGCGACCTAAGTAGTGGGTGAAACCTCGTCTAGACTGAGATTGTTTGATCCTATAGATGAAAGGGTAGGAGACAACATAGATGTTGAAGGGTTCCCCTATATATATGTGGTACCCACGGAAGCCGACAAGGGTCACCAAAAAAATTCTACCTATATTAAACGAAGTTTTTTTTCACATTTCTGTATCGTTCATGCAATTCATCAAAATCAGGATTATTTATTTTGCTGTCAACATCGAAAATTGGTGCTGTCAACTGTCAACATTATCAAAATCATGGCTGTCAACACCAATAGTTGACACTGACAGTACCGATTTTCGATGTTGACAACAACAACAAAAAAACAACTTTGAGAAATTTGATTTAAAAAGATTTAGAAAAAAGGAAATTCTTGAAGATCTTTTTTTGGGTGACCCTTATCGGCTTCCATACTTACCATATATTTCATTTATAAACAAAATCCATATTTTGTAACGTTCCTTATATCTAACTTCACTAAACATATATACGTCTGATATATCATTTGTGTATGATTGAGCTATCGCACCGTGTTCAAGTCTGTCTGTTAACTCTGTAATATAGAGCTGCTAGCCGAGATCTACGGAAACTGTGAAGTGCCACAACTCCTTCAAAAATCAACTCAAGATCGACAACATATTTCACCTCTAGCCTGCTGAAACGGGAAGCTTTGATGTTGATGCAAGAATTTCGCATTTTTTTGTATTATATAATTATATTCACAGTCAAGTCAAGGATGTGTCTGTGAACTGTCACTCTTTTAGTTGGAATTTATACAGCTGTGGCTCTTCACGGCTTCCATATTATGGATGAGTAGCGAGCTATGAGATAGTGTCCTGTTCAAGTGTCTAGGCACGGGCGGAGACATAGGTCGTTCCTCCTTGCAGTCTTCAAAGCGCTCAAAGGGTAGCTGTCAACCCTCTGTGGGGAGTTCAGTAAGGTTGTATTGTAGTGTCAAATAAAGGTCTACTCAAGGTGCGAGTGAGATGTTATGGCAAGTATTAAGGCTGGGATATTGTAGTTGTCAAACAGCTTGTGACTGGTTGTATGCTAGTAGACTGTTCATTAGATGGTCTGGTTTGTAGCATAACAGATGCCGTATGTACATGTAGCGTGACAAGGTTTGTAGTGTAACACAGGATTCGTTTGTAGTGTAACAGACTGCATTTAAAGTGTTAATGGCTGCGTTTGTAGTGGAACAAATTTACATTTGCTGTGTGTTGTGATAAAGCTTTTAACTGGTTCGCTTCTCCTTATATTTTTTACCCTATAAGGACGGCATGTTGCTAAAACTAAGATGATATTTGTCATCACGATACACCGGTGCAGCCCTGGACAGTAACTTGTCCCTGCTGCGTTGGTGCATCATGCCAACCCTTCGGGAGTTTTTCAACAACCATAGGGTAGGCGTACTAAATACAGCACTGGCGAGTTACTCTCCACAGCTGGATGTATGTACTATGATGCCGATGAGCGTGCTGCATTAAAGTGGCATTCTCACCTAGCGTTTACCACTCACAATTCTTGTACTGTTCTAGTCTAGTATGTGGTAAGTGCCAGTGGTGAGAATGCCCCTTTAAGGCACTATGCCGCCCTAAAAGGGTTGATTAAGTAGTAGTGGATGATTTGGGTGTTTGACATTGAGGCTTAGGGGATACTTGGTTTGTATAAATGTACTGGTACCAGGGTATGGGGACACACTTCTTATGCTACATGAATTGGTTTACATATCATATACAAACATTGACACAACGTAAAGGTAGATTGATTGTCAGGATTTTTTAAAAAGAAGTCAAATTGCATTGGGTCATAGATGATTACTGAGAGAACGCTACTGCTATCATCCATGTCTTGTCAGTGTTTGGTTATTTAAAGGTGTAGATCAGAGTCTATGTATACGGCACCTGGTGGCAAAAAATCTAAAACCATGGTAAGGCCAAAAAGAAAAGGTTTGTTTTAGGTCACCCGACCGACCCTATCTAAATAGGGCCGACCCTATGTTTTTATATGCAAGAAATTTATATATTTTTATACTTTTTTGGGGTCAATTTTAGGTAAACAAAATTTAGGAAAAAATCTCCCCATTTTGACACTTTTTTGGGTCAATGTTAGAGGGGAAGTAACAACAAAAAAAGTTAAACTAAAAAATAATCCGACCTGCCGACCCTAGAGTTTCTGCCCATGTCACCGGAAACAAACATTATTTTTTATTTGGCCTAAAAGCAAATCTCTCTTTTGCATGTGACCTAATTCACCTTTATTAACCCTTTAAATGCCTCACTCAGGTAGTCTATACAATTTGGCACTCTGCTTAAGAGAGCACTCCCCTAAGCTAATATACCTGAAGAGCCCAATAAGCCGAGGAGTCCGGCTGTAGAACAGACTGACGTCGGTGCAACAGCACATAGCCACAAAGGACCTGTTCCTAGCCTCATTAACGAAGGCAAACCTGGCGCCACTAGACCCACTGATTATCTAGAGTCTTATACAATTGAGATCCATAGATCTCTATGGAAACAATTAATGAATGTTGTGAACTATAATATCGTATAAAATGTTGGCATAAGTTGAAAAACGCCCCTTGTGTAACTGTGATGAATTCATTGCCAAATAAAAGTATTCAAAATCAAAAGATTATAGGTATCTAAGCCGACTAGAATGTAATTTTATGAATCTCAAACCAATGAAAAACTTCTTTTTTTGTTGTAAAATGGCTCTTTTGCTCCTATGTACAGATTGCTAAGGTTTTGATTGACCTATTTGTTTTTTGTGTAGCAAAATATAACGAAAATTGAATTTGTTTAAATTGTGTTTTTTCCCTAAAGAGATGATGGCTCAGTTTAGATTTCGATTTCACCCATGACCATGATTTGGATTCACCCATGACTACCCATGTTTATTGATTGATTATGTTGCATATGATCTCCTCTGCAGAAGAAGTTTAGTTGAGATATCAGATCAGAATTGACCAAACCTGTGGGGTGTTTCACAAGGGGCATATACAATCAATTGTAGAATAAGTGTTTCTATAGGAGGACTTGATTGTATATAACCAGTAAGACCGACATTTGGTTGTATCAATTGTATACTGCTTTTAAAAAGTGTTTCACAAAGGTCTACAACCAAGATGTTAAGTCAGGATCTTGGCCTACAATTGAGATACAACTAATGTATAAGTGTTTCACAATGCATATTAGCGTGCAGCTCATACCATGCCCGCTAATATTTTCCTTACATATTTTTTCACCTTTTTTTCATGCAATATATGTGTCATACTACACACAAGAATCCCTGCAAATATCTGTTTATTCAGGATGAAAATAAACTGGTTATACACATTTAAACAACACTTATGTTGATCCTATGTGGTCATTATACAAGGGGAGCGTATTTAAGATTAATGCTTTATGGTTATTAACCCAGCAAACTGACGTGAGCTAGGGTCAATCTGCGTGAGCCTGGGTTAGCCTATTTTGCGTTAAGCACTAGGTGTCTGAATGAGTCAGCTCTGCGTGAGCTTCCTCAAAGCTCACCCAAGCTCACACCTGCTGACTCAAATGTAACCCATAGTTTGAGTTCGTTTGAGTGAAGATGAGCCAGGCTTGAGTTAGCTTAATCCTATTCCCAAAACAAGGTGTGAGGATGCATGAGCTATGCGTGAGCTGACACTCATGTCACGCATCTTCACTCAAGTATACAGCTGAGAGAATGTGGAAACTGTATGTATAAGTCTACTATTTGTCCCATGTAGAATGGACACATAATGAAAATACAGATTTTATTGGTTTTATCCCATGGATTTTTATGATTTCTTTAATGTTTGCAAACATGTGATAATGGGGAAAATGTTGATTACAATCAACAATACTTTGTATTCATATTAAAGTCATAAAAGATGATAACTTTTCTCTATGGGATATAGCACTGCAGTGGTATAATCTAGATTTCACACAGTGTTTAGATAACCCTTGGATCAATTCTTACTAAAATAACTAAGCTTAAGGTGCAGGGATCAAAGTGGTAGCACATACTTGCTTGGGGTTGATGCGAATTCTGAGGATGGGGATAAAACATGTTGCATTGGGTGATAATAGGGGCACTGCTATAGCTATATGGCCTTCAGAGCTGTCCTATGGAGGTCACTCAGGCTCACGCATCCTCACACTCTGAGAGCATGCTTATAAATGGAAGCTCACTCAGATTGACTCATGCTCACGCAATGTATGCTCAGTCCTTTCCTCTTCTCTGATTGGTCAATTTTCAAATTTGAAAGTTCTTTGTCCTCAAGGGGGTTTCCCTCTGCCATTTTGAACTGACAGACACTGGAGGAAGGTTGGGAGGTAGGTTGGCTCTGCTTATACTGATTATTCTGAATTTTGTAGAAACAAAGTAATTGGGTACCTATTGCACAAGCCTATACATTACAGAGCTATGGTTATTTAAACTGATCTTATTATTGCATACATTCCTTCTACCTTCCTTTGTCAATTCTCTGTCTAATACCTGTATTGTATTTTATTTTTCGGATCAAATGTTGGACAAGGGGGAGTTTTGGAGATAAGTGTAGGTTTTTATACACAGAACCTATACACATGTACAAATTACTTAGCTTCACTATTATCTCATGCACAGGATATCTGAATTACCCATCTTCTCCTTTTCAGAATGAAGTGGTGATAGAGGAAAGGATACACTATGGTGTGGAGACCAGGCACAAGACAAAATACACTAGTTAATATATGCCACACAACAAGATGCTTCAAAAAGACTACATTAACCTTGATGTGAATAAAGATATCTGTCCCAGTATGAAATGATGTAGGTCCTATAGTAGGAATATAACCAAGTGTCAGGTTGAGTCAGCCTGAGCCTGACACCATTTTACTACCAAGTGTCAGGTTGAGTCAGCCTGAGCCTGACACCATCTTACTACCAAGTGTCAGGTTGAGTCAGCCTGAGCCTGACACCATCTTACTACCAAGTGTCAGGTTGGGTCAGCCTGAGCCTGACACCATCTTACTACCAAGTGTCAGGTTGAGTCAGCCTGAGCCTGACACCATGCTGACACCATGTACACGTTTTTAACACCTGGTGTCATACACTTGCTCAGGCTGGAGCAAACTGGCGCCAATTTGCTGGGAAGGTTGACTTACTTTTACCAAATGTTAGTCTTATGTTGGTGTTTCACAAGCCGCATTATTATCTTCAATTGTATCTAAGTATATGTCCATAGATACAATTGAAACTTGTGAAACACCAAGATAAAATTAACATTGGGTGATATTAAGTTGGTCTTGGAAAACATGTAAAATTAATTGTATCTATTTTCTCCTTGTGAAACACCCCACTGGTCTATACCTTTCAATAATGTCATGACCCAATTCAACGTTGTGGCAATGTCAGTTATATATCTTAAGTCTTCTATAGGAATGAGGGCATGGGTAATATCAGCAAAGGAGGGTATTTTTGTCAGATGGATATATGAGGACAGGAATAGGTTCCTATATTTAAACATATACACCGGTATTCACTCAAAGCCTACCTTGCCTTGTACCTGCAGAAACAGTGTTAGAGTTACATATTGCTAAAACAGGTCACATTTATTACATAAAGATATCATATTCCATAACTAATGAACCACTCTTGGTATTACGTATGAATATAATTATATAGTTTTTATGTATTGATAATTCGATTGGTATTTATATTCAAAGAAAAATAATTATCAATGTGAGGCATTGAGAGAGGAATTAAATAGAATTCGTGAATGTTAAATATTATTAGTAATGTTAGTAAACTTTGTTTTATATGACGGAATTCTCATGAAGATATTTCTACAACCAAAACAAATATAAATGATAACGTAAAAAAATACAGATTATGATTAGTATAATTAGTATGGCGAGAACATTCCCAGACAAACCAGACAAATATTACAAATTTAATACTAAAAGATATACTGTATTCGACGTAATGATATTTAATCTTTCGATCGGGGGGAAAAAACTTCAAATATACATTTTGATAAATGCCCCCCATGAATGTCTTAAACAGAACTGCCTCACCGCAGTGGCCTCTACAAGGCGCCTACTCACCCCTTTGCCTTCACACCTGGCTTGGCCTTAACACCTATGCAGGTGTGAAGTGTTCCAAAGGTGTGAAAAATAAGAGCAGCACAAAAACGAATGTGACAATAGTTCTGAACAATGGTGTGGGGGGGGGGGGAGCGCTGGCTTGTTAGCGGGAGGGCACTTATTACGTCGAATACACTATTTCCAAAAACTAAAAATGTAAAAAAAAAAAAGAGAAGGAATTATCCTTACTCGTCATCCTCTTGACATGCCTGACACGTGGTCATGCTGATACAGACACACTTGTCACGTGGGTTGGCGTTCCGACCACGTGACCTCCCGCACAGGATGCAGGAGTTGGCGTCCAGCACAAGACGATACGGCTGTAAAATAGAAAATGGCCTCATTGTTGCTATTCTTTGGTTGATAATATTTACCTGTTGTTAAGGATAGGGAATACCCTCCTCTTTACAGGCAAAACACACAACTGTAATCCTCTATAGTCTTATGTATTTTCATCTGAGCATCACCTATTATACAACATAATGGCCGTATATCACACCCCTTTCAAATTTCTGTGTTTAGAATAACGGTTGCTAGGGATGGAATCTAAATACCCCTAATCATATCTTTTGATTGTTGTTGTATTTTGAAACATTATTTATGAATGAAATACACATTGCAAAATCAAAAAAAATCTCATTAGGGCCTACTGTAGGTTGACATCCAAGAACGTTTAAAACGTGTTCATTTTACTTAGAGTATACCGATTCCAATAATCTAAAATGCATGATTCAGTTTTATTTTATTGGGCACATGTTTAATATTGGCTCCTAGTGTGGTGGGTTAATTTCTTTCAGGTGAATAGAGTTATTCTAAGGTCTTAGCTGAAAATGGACCCGATGGGGGAATTTAACTAAAACGGAACTAACACTTGGAATTGGGGAGGGATATCTATACAATACTAAATATTATCCATTTGTGTTGAAAGAAGGATCCACACATTTTCGTGAGCAATTTGTAGCAATCACTAGTGAGGACCTTTGGAAGTAGATTCACCATGAGTCGGACACAGTCATACCCTGAGACAGATAGTAAAATTTGAGGTTATTCATGTAAACTATGACTTCAAGTGCATATTTATTTTGGAAATTATAACACTTCAACTTTACTATAGTTCACAAATGAAGAGCTTGAAATGCTTGATTTTATTGAAAGAATCAAGTGTCCGTTTCAAGGTATTTGTCCGGCTTTAGGTGAATCTACCCTAATGCTTAATGTGCAGCACCACCCAGCCAGCATTGGTCCCTGGGGCCCATATGTGTTTTACTTGGGCCAACTGGGCTTGCCCATATCAGGGTTATGGTCCTTTTTGTCCAGGGCTACCAGTGGGATTCCAAATGGGCCAGGCAAGGAAAGATTCTTTTCCCATAAATACATTGTAAATATTACAAAACATGCTGATATCTGATGTTCCTCCCGAAAACACCATTTATTGTACATTTGTATAGTTTATATTCAATCTGGGCTCGGGTTCGGCACTTTGAATCTGGAATATGGGCAAATCAGCTTGCCCACGTAAAAACACATATGGGTCCCACTAAGCAATGCTGGCTGGGCAGTGCCCAACGAGGTAGCCTTATAATGGTGCCCCAATCCTGTATGATTAGCATGATACGTGAATTAAGCTCCGGGGAATTATTGCATGGATATTGTTCCACCCATGCAACATGAAAACAAAAGAGCATTGTGCAATAAAGCACTTGACCGGCCTCAACCTATTAGGCCGCATAATGCAATAATGCCTGATAGCCGCGGTCTATGAAAGGCGGTTCAAGTCTTGACGGAAATCAAGATACGATAGCGGAACCGGAAGTTAGCCCCCACCCTCATTTCCGGTGCGTGGTGTACACAGTCACGGCCGTCGTATGCATTATAAATGAGTGAATATCTCATAAATGTGACGAAACCTGGGAAATCGTAACATTAGGGGGAATAGCCATAAATGCTCTAAACATGATATTTCAGGAGATATAGCTAAAAATGTGAATACTTAAAAAAAAAAGACCTTAAACTAACTTTTCCCAAGGAATCTTTTGAAGCTATTATCAAAATTCTATTTTCATTCTAAATTGGTCTTATTTGGAATGTAAAAAGAATGTTTTTAGCCATTTTTAGCCCATTTGTTGACATTTGGTTGCCATAGCAACCATCAATTCATTCTTTTGGAATAAAAATTATCCCTATCCAATTGCCCTATCCATGAGGATTTCAGAACTGAAAACAGAATGCCAATATTCCTACCAGATCCAAATCTATCTACAATAATATACATGTATTGGTTTAATTTCTAATAGTTATGATTTATATGGATTATTTGAAAATAGATTGATATGTGACCGCATTGCAGTCTATTCTGAATTCCTACATGTCCCTACCATCCCATGTTCGAGATGTCATTTCTCAGCAACTATTTCAAATATTTTGATGCTTGAAGCATCAAATTGTAGCTGAAGACATGAACTTAAATAAATAGACAAAGGCCCATGGCTAGTACATATTTTGGTATCGTTCCCCCCGAGGTGAGGCTGGGGCCGTATCCCACGAAGCCGCAGGCTGAGTGGGATGCGGCCCCAGCCTCACCGAGGGGGGAACGATACCAAAATATTGTCTAGCCATGAGCCTTTGCCTTTATTTCATGTCGAAACATGTTAAATCATGTTAAAAAGCACTTAATTTTGCCATAGAAATGTAAACAAACCATAAACCATGATGACGTCACAGGCCATGAGATACGGGGACATTGTATCCCATGGGGGGCATGGGATACGAGGATTCTAGTACTTAAGCATAGTAATGCTCGTATCTGGCATGAAATAAAGGTGTTTTCCCCTAATGTCACGTTTTCCCACGTTTTGTCACAAATGGTGTATCAAATCAAATTTCTGAATCTACAAAAGTCTTTAAATGACATTTTCATATAGGAAAATTATCCTGCGATAGGTTATTAATATCTAAATGAATAGAATCGATTAGAATAAATAATCCTGTTCTGCACTGTCACAGATAGGAGGGGGGGGGCTCATTTCCGGTCATTACGGCCGTCATACACATTATAAATGTGCCTTTATCACATTTATGAAGCATTAACTCAAAATTCTGAATCGACCAAAGTGTTTAAAATACAATTTCGCTTGGGAAAAGTCATTCTGTAATATCAAAATTCTATTTGAGGGTATAGAATCGATGGGAATAAGCGCAGCTCACTGTTGCATTGTGTATACAATGTTGAATGTATGCGGCTGGTATATACATTATAAACAGGCATGTCGCTCAGTAATGGTGCAATATATACATATTCTGAATCGACAGATGTCTTTAAAATAAAATACTATTCAGAAAAAGTCATTCTTTTATATCTAAAAAGTATTTCTTTTATAGTTTCAATGGGAAAAAAGAGACACGTTTTGCACTGTCAAAATGAAGAGACTCACATGTGTATTGCATTGTGAGTGAGGCTAGTCTACACTGAAACAAATATAGTGTCAAATAGTGGTATAACAAATTATTGATATTTTGTTCCAATATCTTGGATTCTAGTACCTATGCATATAGGAAAACAAGTTGCAAAGTCAAAACTGCTGGATTCTCATTTTGATTGTTGGAATGAGGGTCGGACTTTGCATGTCCAAGACCAGACCTGGGCCTATATAGTGTCAAATAGTGGTATAACAAATTATTGATATTTTATTCCAATATCTTGGATTCTAGTACCTATGCATATAGGAAAACAAGTTGCAAAGTCAAAACTGCTGGATTCTCATTTTGATTGTCGGAACGAGGGTCGGACTTTGCATGTCCGAGACCAGACCGGGGCCTATATAGTGTCAAATAGTGGTATAACAAATTATTGATATTTTATTCCAATATCTTGGATTCTAGTACCTATGCATATAGGAAAACAAGTTGCAAAGTCAAAACTGCTGGATTCTCATTTTGATTGTCGGAACGAGGGTCGGACTTTGCATGTCCGAGACCAGACCGGGGCCTATATAGTGTCAAATAGTGGTATAACAAATTATTGATATTTTATTCCAATATCTTGGATTCTAGTACCTATGCATATAGGAAAACAAGTTGCAAAGTCAAAACTGCTGGATTCTCATTTAGATTGTCGGAACGAGGGTCGGACTTTGCATGTCCGAGACCAGACCGGGGCCTATATAGTGTCAAATAGTGGTATAACAAATTATTGATATTTTATTCCAATATCTTGGATTCTAGTACCTATGCATATAGGAAAACAAGCTGCAAAGTCAAAACTGCAGGATTCTCATTTTGATTGTCGGAACGAGGGTCGGACTTTGCATGTCCAAGACCAGACCTGGGCCTATATAGTGTCAAATAGTGGTATAACAAATTATTGATATTTTATTCTAATATCCTGGATTCTAGTACCTATGCATATAGGAAAACATGTTCCAAAGTCAAAACTGCTGGATTCTCATTTTGATTGTCGGAACGAGGGTCGGACTTGGGATGTCCGAGACCAAACCGGGCCCTATATAGTGTCAAATAGTGGTATAACAAATTATTATTATTTTAACCTTATATCTTGGATTCATAATTTTATACATATAGGAAAACAAGTTCAGGTGTCAAAATTTTCAGATATTCATTTAGAGGGTCGGAGCGAGGGTCGGTCTTAGGTGGTCTGAGACCCGAGCAGGGCCTATATAGCCTCAAATAGCGGTATAAGTGATTATTATCATTTTAACCTTATATCTTGGATTCATAATCTTATACATATAGGAAAAAAAGTTCAAGTATCAAAATTCTCAGATTTTCATTTTGAGGGTCGGTGCGAGGGTCGGACTTGGGATGTCCGAGACCAAACCGGGACCTATATAGCTTCAAATAGTGGTATAACTAATTTTAGTCATTTCAACCGCATATCTTGGATTCATACTCCATTGCATGTAGGAAAACAAGTTCAAGTGGCAAAATTTTCAGATTTTCATTTTGAGGGTCGGAGCGAGGGTCGGTCTTAGGTTGTCTGAGACCCGAGCAGGGCCTATATAGCTTCAAATAGCGGTATAACTAATTATCATTTTAACCTTATATCTTTGATTCATAATCTTATAAATATAGTAAAACAAGTTCATGTGTCAAAATTCTAAGATTTATATTTTGAGTGTCGGAGCGAGGGTCGGACTTAGGTTGTCCGAGACCCGAGCGGGGCCTATATGGCCTCAAATAGCGGTAAAACTAATTATTATTATTTTAACCTTATATCTTGGATTCATAATCTTATTTATATAGGAAAACAAGTTCAAGTGTCAAAATTCTCAGATGTTCATTTTGAGGGTCGGAGCGAGGGTTGGTCTTAGGTTGTCCGATACCCGAGCAGGGCCTATATAGCTTCAAATAGCGGTATAACTAATTATTATTTTAACCTTATATCTTTGATTCATAATCTTATACATATAGGAAAACAACTTCAAGTGTCAAAATTCTCAGATTTTCATTTTGAGGGTAGGAGCAAGGGTCGGACTTAGGATGTCCGAGACCAAACCGGGACCTATATAGCTTCAAATAGCGGTGTAACTAATTATTATCATTTTAACCTTATATCTTATATTCATAATCTTATAAATACAGTGAAACAAGTTAAAGTGTCAAAATTCTCAGATTTTCATTTTGAGGGTCAGAGCGAGGGTCGGTCTTAGGTTGTCCGAGACCCGACCGGGGCCTATATAGCTTCGAATGGCGGTATAACTAGTTATTATCATTTCAACCTTAAACCTTGGATTCATACTTCTATACATATAGGAAAACAAGTTCAAGTGTCAAAATTCTCAGATTTACACTTTGAGGGTCGGAGCGAGGGTCGGTCTTAGGTTGTCGGAGACCTGAGCAGGCCCTATATAGCTTCAAATAGCGGTATAACTAATTATTATCATTTTAACCTTAAACCTTGGATTCATACTTCTATACATATAGGAAAACAAGTTCAAGTGACAAAATTCTCAGATTTTCACTTTGAGGGTCGGAGCGAGGGTCGGTCTTAGGTTGTCCCAGACCCGAGCAGGGCCTATATAGCTTCAAATAGCGGTGTAACTAATTATTATCATTTTAACCTTAAATCTTAGATTCATAATCTTATAAATATAGTAAAACAAGTTCAAGTGTCAAAATTCTCAGATTTTCATTTTGGGGGTCAGAGCGAGGGTTGGTCTTAGGTTGTCCGAGACCCGACCGGGGCCTATATAGCTTCAAATAGCGGTATAACTAATTATTATCATTTCAACCTTAAACCTAGGATTCATACTTCTATACATATAGGAAAACAAGTTCAAGTGACAAAATTCTCAGATTTAAACTTTGAGGGTCGGAGCGAGGGTCGGTCTTAGGTTGTCGGAGACCCGAGCAGGCCCTATATAGCTTCAAATAGCGGTATAACTAATTATTATCATTTTAACCTTAAATCTTGGATTCATACTTCTATACATATAGGAAAACAAGTTCAAGTGTCAAAATTCTCAGATTTTCATTTTGAGGGTCGGAGCAAGGGTCGGTCTTAGCTTGTCCGAGACCCGACCAGGGCCGATATAGCTTCAAATTGTGGTATAACAAATTCTTGTTATTTTAAACCCATATCTTGGATTCATACTCCTATGCATATAGGAAAACAAGTACAGAAGTCAACATTTTCAGATTTTCATTTGGAGGGTCCGAGCGAGAGTCCAACTCAGAATGTCTGGTCTGGTCTCCGACATTCTGACTCGGACCCACGCTCTGACATTCAAAATGGAAATTTAAGAACTTTGCCCCTTAAAAGTGTTTTTTATATGCATAGGAGTATGAATCCAAGATATGGGGTTGTAATGACAAAAAATTGTTATACGACTATTTGAAGCTAAATTGGCCCTGGTCTCGTCTCTGACACTCTGAGTCGGACCCTCACTCCGACCTTCGAAATGAAAATCTGAGAATTTTGACTCGTGAACTTGTTTTCCTATATGCATAGGAGTATGAATCCAAGATATGGGGTTGTAATGACAATAATTTGTTATACCACTATTTAATAGTCTCAGTGTAGACTAGCCTCACTCATAATGCAAAACACATGCGAAATGAAATGAAAATCTGAGAATTTTGACTCTGAAACTTGTTTTCCTTTATGTAAAGGATACAGAATCCGAGATATGGGGTTGAAATAATGATAACTTGTTATACCACTATTTTGAAGCTATAGGCTCCGGCCTAGTCACGGACATGCTAAGTCCGACCCTCGCTCCGATCCTCAAAATGAAAATGTGATAATTTTGACACTTAAATTTGTTTTCCTATATGCATAGGAGTATGAATCCAAGATATGGGATTGAAATACTAATAATTTGTTATACCACTATATGAAGCTATATAGGCCCCGGTCTTGTCTCGGATATCCTACGTCCGACCCTCGAAAAGAAAATCTGAGAATTTTGACTATTGAATTTGTTTTCCTTTATGTAAAAGATAGAGAATCCAAGATATTGGAATAAAATATCAATAATTTGTTATACCACTATTTGACCCTATATAGGTCCCGGTCTGGTCTCGGACATGCAAAGTCCGACCCTCGATCCGATAATCAAAATGCGAATCCAGCTGTTTTGACTTTTGAACTTGTTTTCCTATGTGCATAGGTACTAGAATCCAAGATATTGGAATAAAATATCAATAATTTGTTATACCACTATTTGTAGCTATATAGGCTCCGGTCTAGTCTCCGTCATTCTGAGTCCGACCCTCACACTGACCCTCAAAACTAAAATCCCAGAATTTTGATTCTTGAATTTGTTTTCCTATAATATGTAAAGGATACAGAATCCGAGACTAGTAACAATAATTTGTTATACTATTATATGAAGCTATATAGGCTCCCTCCAGTTTGGTCTCCGCCATTCTGAGTATGACCCTTGCTCCGACCCTCAAAATGGAAATCAGAAAATTTTGACTCTTGAACTTGTCTTCCTATATGTAAGGGATACAAAATCTAAGATATTGGGTTGAAATAATGATAATTTGTTTTACCACAATATGAAGCTATACAGGCTCCGGTCTGGTCTCCAACACTCTGAGTCGCACCCTCGCTCTGACCCTCGAAATGAAAATCTGAGAATTTTGACTCTTAAACATGTTTTCCTATATGCATAGGAGTTAGAATCCAAGATATGGGGTCAAAATATTGATAACTTGTTATACCACTATTTCTAACTTTATAGTCAGGGGACTGGTCTCCGACATCAAAAGCCCGACCCTCGCTCTGACCCTCAAATTGAAAATCCAACAATTTTGACTCTCAATCATGTTTTCCTATATGTATAGGAGTTAGAATCCAAGATATGGGGTCAAAATATTGATAACTTGTTATACCACTATTTCTAGCTATATATATATAGTCAGTGGACCGGTCTCCGACATCAAAAGTCTGACCCTCGCTCTGACCATCGAAATGAAAATCCAACAATTTTGACTCTTGGATGTGCTTTCCTCTATGCATAGGAGTTAGAATCAAAGATATGGGGTCAAAATATAGATAATTTGTTATACCACTATTTCTAGCTATGTAGTCAGTGGACCGGTCTCCGACATCAAAAGTCTGACCCTCACTCTGACCATCAAATTGAAAATCCAACAATTTTAACTCTTAAACGTGTTTTCCTATATGCAAAGCAACTAGAATCCAGGATATGGGGCCAAAATATTGATAACTTGTTATACCACTATTTCGAACTATATAGTCAGTGGACCGGTCTCCGACATCAAAAGCCTGACCCTCGCTCTGACCCTCAAATTGAAAATCCAACAATTTTGACTCTTAATCATGTTTTCCTATATGTATAAGAGTTAGAATCCAAGATATGGGGTCAAAATATTGATAACTTGTTATACCACTATTTCTAGCTATATAGTCAGTGGACCGGTCTCCGACATCAAAAGTCCGACCCTCGCTCTGACCATCGAAATGAAAATCCAACAATTTTGACTCTTGGATGTGCTTTCCTCTATGCATAGGAGTGAGGATCAAAGATATGGGGTCAAAATATAGATAATTTGTTATACCACTATTTCTAGCTATGTAGTCAGTGGACCGGTCTCCGACATCAAAAGTCTGACCCTCACTCTGACCATCAAATTGAAAATCCAACAATTTTGACTCTTGAACGTGTTTTCCTATATGCAAAGCAACTAGAATCCAGGATATGGGGCCAAAATATTGATAACTTGTTATACCACTATTTCTAGCTATGTAGTCAGTGGACCGGTCTCCGACATCAAAATCCTGACCCTCGCTCTGACCCTCAAATTGAAAATCCAACAATTTTGACTCTTAATCATGTTTTCCTATATGTATAAGAGTTAGAATCCAAGATATGGGGTCAAAATATTGATAATTTGTTTAACCACTATTTCTAGCTATATAGTCAGAGGGCTGGTCTGCGACAACCTATATGCGACCCTCGCTCCGACTCCAAAAATGAAAATCCAACAATTTTAACTCTTAAACTTGTTTTCCTATATGCATAGGAGTAAGAATCCAAGATAACGGGTCAAAATATTGATAATTTGTTATACCGCTATTTCTAGCTACATGTATATAGTCGGAGGGCTGGTCTGTGACAACCTATATGTGACCCTCGCTCCGACTCCGAAAATGAAAATCCAATAATTTTAACTCTTGAACGTGTTTTCCTATATGCATAGGAGTTAGAATCCAAGATATGGGGTCAAAATATTGATAATTTGTTATACCGCTATTTCTAGCTAAATAGTGGGAGGACTGGTCTCAGATTACCTATGTCCGACCCTTGCTCCGACCCTCAAAATCAAAATCCAACAATTTTAACTCTTGAACGTGTTTTCCTATATGCATAGGAGTTAGAATCCAAGATATGGGGTCAAAATATTGATAATTTGTTATACCGCTATTTCTAGCTATATAGTCGGAGGGCTGGTCTGCGACAACCTATATGCGACCCTCGCTCCGACCCTCAAAATCAAAATCCAACAATTTTAACTCTTGAATGTGTTTTCCTATATGCATAGCAGTTAGAATCCAAGATATGGGGTCAAAATGTGGATAATTTGTTATACCGCTATTTCTAGCTATATAGTCGGAGGGCTGGTCTGCGACAACCTATATGCGACCCTCGCTCCGACTCTGAAAATGAAAATCCAACAATTTTAACTCTTGAATGTGTTTTCCTATATGCATAGCAACTAGAATCCAAGATACAAATGTATAGGGTTAAAATATTGATAACTTGTTATACCACAGTCTCAGTGTATACTAGCCTCACTCACACTGCAATACACAAGCGAGTGCCTTTAATTTGACAGTGCAAAACGGACTGATTTATTCCCATTGAGTCTACATATATATGACAGAATAATATAACAGAATAAACTTCTTAATGTAACAAATAGTCGTTTAACACTTTTGTCGATTCAGAATCTTGATTTAATGTGCAGTAAATACGATAAATGCATGGTTATGAGGAAGAAAATATTGTTAATAGATGCTATAGACCATGCATGTGACATAGATCGGGCCTCTTTCATCTAAACAATTCCAATTAAAGTATACCTCATCATAGCAGGATAACTTTTCCTAGGTGAAATCGTATATTAAATACTTCTATCGATTCAAAATATTGAATTAAGGTGTATTTAATGAATTATGAACGTTTATATTGCATATTATAACGGCCGTGACTGTTAGTGGCAGGGCTGAATGCTGCTCTGTGATTGGCTAAGGGCCTGGACCCTCGTTTCCGGAGCAGGGAGGGGTGTGGCTGAAAGCTGCTCTGTGATTGGCTAAGGGCCTGGACCCTCGTTTCCGGAGCAGGGAGGGGTGTGGCTGGATGCTGCTCTGTGATTGGCTAAGACAGGGCTGGGCAGCTGTCGCAATGTCGCAAAAAATGTGCGACAGGGGTCTTGGAAAATGCGACAGGGACAACAGGGAAAGTCTTGGCTTTCTAGAGCTGAAAGAATTTTGTAAATATTCCAATTAGAACCAAAGTTAGGACTATTTCAATAGATTTCATCTCGTAGTGTTCCAATGTAATATTCCCCTAAACTCCTCAGCATATTAATTGATTGCTTTTTATTGGCCAACAGTTACAAGCCTTTCACATTAGTCTTTAACATTTCACATACACCCATCTAACAATGGGTTTTCAACTTTTTTTCTTGGATCTATACACCCATAAACTCCTCAAAATACACCAATCTGTAGGTGGAATTCCAACTTTTTCCTGGAGCAATATGCCCACAGAATGCATAAATCTGAATGTAAAATATTTGCCCAAATTCTTTGGAGCAATATGCCCAGAAACTATACAACAATCTAAAAGTCAATCTTCTCAAATTTCTTGGAACATTGTCTCACGATCCCCTCAAAATATACACAGAATTACAAATTTCTCCTGGAACAATATACCCACAAAATGCACCAATCTAAAAGGTAGATTTCCAAAAGAATTCCTGGAGCAACATGCTTCCAAAATTATCAGAATACAACTAATTTAACTAATAGGTCAAACTTCTCAATTTCCATAGAAGAACATGATCCCCAAACCATCATAATACATCTATCTACAAGGTAAAAGTTCCAAATTTTGGGTGAGCAGTATGCTCCCAAACCCCTCAGAATATTCCATTCTAAAAATAGAAATCCAAAGTTTCGTGGAGCAATATGCCCCAAAAAGTTCATAGAAAACACCAATCTAAAAGTAGAATTTCAAAAGTTTCCTAGAGCTATGTGCCACCAAATCCTCAGAATGCAGCATTCTAAAGTTAATTTCTGGGAGCAATGTTCCCAAAACAGAATGCACAAATCTAAAGGTAGAATTTAGAGAATTCCTATTGCCAATGTGCCCTGAATCCCCTCAGAGCACACCAAATTAAAGACAGACATATCAATATTCTCTTATATTTCACACCCAAATTCACTTCAAGGAGATGGTCTGGGGAACCGGGGGGGGGGGGCGGAGGCCGCCACACACACACATCTAGCTACTGTGTGCCCGTCTGAAATACTTTGCTCCAAAGATTTCTAGGTTTGCTCCAGCATATCACAACATGCCCAGCCCTGTAAGGCCTGGACCCTCGTTTCCGGATCCTGCAGGACCTACGTTTCCGACGAGAAAGCTCCCGCCTTTGATAGCGGTCTGCATGATGCATGAATTCAGCCGTGGTGAGTTACTCACCAGGACAGCATTCCAACCCTACATTGTCTTTACAATCTTGACGGGTATGCATGATGTATCAATGCAGAACCGGCCATCATTGATAAATCGTGACCACAAATGACACATCTTTGCGACAAGCCGTCCTTAAAGGGTTACCACTCCTGCACATACTGTACTGTATACATTGTTGCATCATGCCACTTAACATTGTGGATGTAAACACTGCCTGTTATGGGATTAGCATTGTGACACCAGGGGTACATTAATGGTGAATTACCACCTCCCTGTTGACCCGGACATCCTTAAACCCAAGACATCACACTTCAAAGGTGGATCCATACATTGTTTATTGTATGTAGGCCTACAGCTGCCATAACGCCATCACTTAGTTGGGCAAACAGTGGACGTGCAGGAGTCCAATGGCACATGAGTACCAGGCTACACCACCAGAGGGCAGTCTATCCTAAATCCTGCTGGCAAACGGCTATAGCTGGCAAATAGTCTACTGGGGCCGGCAGAAAGGTAGCTACTGCCGGTCCAAATGATTGGCCATAATCCTCAGATCCTTGCCTATTATGCTTGTTTTTAGAGTTCATAAATCGGACCATTATCAAGGTCTCTAGAGCATGAAACAGAGGGCATAAACATTTCGTATATAATTTTCTTTGAAATCTAGATATTTAGATGAATTTTAAATATGATTGGAATATAAGGGGAACCATATTCCTTTTCGTTATCACTGCCAACACTTGCTTTATATTCCAGCCATTGAAAGGAAACTGTAAAATCCTATGGATGGGCGCCATAGTTAACCAAAACATGACTACAAGGGTCCCTCAGCCATTTTCTGGCTCCCTATATGACCAATCTATGTTAGTCAATGGTGTGTTAGGCTAGTAAGCTGACTAACCCACCTTAGTCTTTTCTTTTTTATGCATATCAGGGTTAGCCATTTTCACAAAGGCATTTGTTTTTGCCTCAGTAATTTTTAAATATACGTTCGTCATTTTGACCAAGAAAGGATGAGTAGCTCAATAACAACCTGGGATCAGTAAAGGCAGACTTTAATCCCAGGGCAAGCGCAAATACTGTCCAGAAATTATCTTTCTCTCTCAATATATATCCATAAAGCATTGTCTGTGCTGAACTGACTGAGGTTTTCCTATTCAGGTTCAGGATGGAAAGTGCATTAAGGGAGTGGTCATTTTTTTTAAACAGGGGGGGAGGTGGTGGATTTGGGGGGGGACCAAAAAAATGGGGACCCCTTGAAGGGGGGGTCCAAAAGAATTTGGACCCCTCTTGAGGGGGTGGCCAAATAAATTGCACCCTTTTTTAGTGAAGAAGCCAGCGCATTACTATAGCTCAAAGGGGTTGGCCGCGCTCAATTTCAACTTGCCTGAGGGGGGAACCAAAGATATTTCGAACCCTACAGTGGGGGGGACCAAAAGAATTTCGACTCACTCACGCGAAAATCCACCGACCCACTCATGTTGTTAGATAAACTGAAAAACATCTTTCACAATAACAATCCCCTTTTCAATTGTGGAGAATCGTTGCAAAACAACATATTATGACCTGGACATTTGGTTTTCAAGCATCAAGATTTTGAGTTTCGAACAAACCGTTGTTTGATACGACTATCATGATTAGAACTGGCTTGAACAACATCCAAAAGGATAAACAAATGGACACTGAAAGATGCATCAGTGTCATTGGTATGGAGCTAGGACAAGAGTTTCCTTAGCAACAAAAAATATGTCCCTTCTAAATCAGCCTCAAGGAAGGCTTTTTTTTTTTTCTCATATTGCTAAGACCATGGCTAGCCTATCAACAGCTTCAGCTAGACGCAATGCCTGAAAAACAAAGAGCATACACTGAAAACTGACTCGTCAAAGTGACTATCATAAAATAGACGAGTCAAAAGTAGTCTAACCTATCAGGTTACCATCCCACAACTAGAATCTTGAGCTGGCAAATGTCGGGTTTCGGGCTGCCACATGCCAAGTGGGTCTTCTATCACCAGCTAGAAGACCCGCTTCCTTGTCACTTAGATGAGTTTTTGACTCGTTTATTTTATGACTGTCACTTGGAAGAGTCTGGAGACAAGTTTATTTTTGAGTGTATACTTCCTTGGCTTTCTATTGTGAGCTTTTAGCTAAGGTGCGCATGTCTGAGGAAAAGCATCAATTTGAAATGTGATGGCGACAGTGATGGGGACATTACGTGTAGAAGTGTTTCATTGACAACCCTTCCAATGAGAAAATTAGTTCTGACATTTTTTTCTTTCACATAAGCCACCTTTTCTGCTCTGAAATCGGGGGTTTTGGCATACAGGCAGGGCTTTAATATGTTCATTTTTATTTACGTAGGCTAACTTTTCTTTTTTCAAGTTAAAGGTACAGCTTATAAGAGCTGTCACCCGATAGCCGAGGGTTAAGCATATAGTTCTACAGTTAGCAATGTTGATACACTTAACAATTGTACAATGGGACTTTGTTCAAAGTGGCACTTACCCTTAGATATATACTGTAGATGTCATATATAAGTATAGAGGTGACGGCGATGACCTCGGCTGACCCCGTAGAGGTGACAGCCATGAGAATCATGAAGACAATAATTACTTCCCCAGCGTTACCCATCAGTTTCTGTGCAACGATAGCAGGAACAAGCCCTGCAATACAAAGTACATCATCAACATGCGGAGTAAATATGCAGAAGGTAACAAATCTACACTGAGAAAAGCGTGAGTGACACTGACAATGTCACCAAAAGTTCTCTTCTACAAGGGTCAACCACTTTGGAGAGATGGGCAATACTGGACTCTAGGGAGCCTCTATTTCAGCCGCTAAGAGGATTTTCTTGAAATGAGATAAATATTACTGGCTGTGTCCGCAGAGGTTGCAGCCTTGAATGGGCTCACAAGTTGCTACACTGAGGAAATTATCCTAGTCAGATTGACTCATTTTGCAGAGTCAAAGCTCTGTCACTCATATAACTCACTTTTTGACTCTCTTGTGCAAGAGAGTCAAAGCCTTTATGACTCAGTTGTGCAAAGGAGTCAAAAGCAATTGGACTCTTTTGTAAAAGTGAGTCAACACCTATTTGACTCTGATGTGCAGGTGAGTCAAAACATATTTAACTCCCCTAGCAATCAGAGTCAAAGTAATGTTGACTCACCTGCCTGGAACATTGATATAGGACTGAGAATCTTTATTTATCATCAATTTTGTGTTGTTTATCCTCCTCGTCTGTAAAGTCTATCAATGCATCGTCAGCTTTGCAGTCTGCCTGGAGAAGAAATGTATAAACTACATTATCAAACATAGTGACATGGGACATGGGCGTTTCTTAAAATCGACAGAGTGACATGACTATTTCTTAAAAATCGACAGGGCGACATGGTCATTTCTTGAAATCGACATGGGAAATCAACACCCCCCATCCAGACCCCCCACCCACACTACCACCTCAAAGTGTCCCTATAGTCAGATAATCCCTAGTCCTAGCCTACCCCAAGTATAGGGATCACTACACTTGTAATACACAATGTAATACAAATGTATTATGTTAATACATAACACTGTAGGGGACAGGAAGCGCTTGTTGGTACGTACCACTATTGTGGTACAGTCCTGTGTATTACACCATACCAGTATTCTGGTACAGTGCATGGTTCTGGTGCGTACCATTTAATTGGTACATATGGTGTGATCTTTAGACCATGACAATTAGTCCATGGCAAGGTGTGCAGCCCCCTCAGTGCCTTATCAGTAATCACAGAACAATGAGTCTTATCTACACCAACACTGGGGGCCTGGGTTGGTGGAGAATATCCAACATTTTCTCATGATTTCCCCTTTTTATGACCTTACCATTCAAGTAGGAGATAAAACCAAAACGTAGAGAGATAGATCAGTTTCTAGGCTACTTCACTGTATATTAATTTTTATCAGCAAATATAACAGAAAATTCGGAAATGCATTTTGCTGGGTCCCAATCAGACAATTTTATGAATATGTCTTGTTCAATGCATGGTATCTTAATAAATATAAAGGATTGTACTTTTTAAATCGGCTAGTGTGTAGATTGAGAAATTCTCTTTCCAATGGTGCCAAGCATGATATAAAGTACATTAGCACTTTTAATTAATTATTATGTAAATGCTTAGATACACTGATGCTAGTGGGCATGCCATCATTCTTGTACGTCCTAGATGGTGAGTACAAGTACAGCTCACTTAGGGCGTACCAAAATAGTGGGTTTGTCCTCAACCATATACACATCCATATACAAGATAGAGCCTACTACATCAGTATATACCACCCCCACCCCCATAGTGTTACTTACCTTATATGTCTGCTCTTGTGTAATGCTGCTGCAGTGGGCCTACTCATGCAAGGATGTATCTAAACAAAGAAAACGGCGTCCCCACGTGACCTATATGGCGGGAATATATGAGTCAAACTCACTTTGACTCAGGTAAATGAGTCAAACTCACTTTGACTCAGTTGCTCTCAGAGTCAAACCAACTTAACTCTGCAGGCCAAGGGAGTCAATAGTGGTAAACGAGTCGAATGGGGTTTGACTCACTACATGGCAGAGTCAAATGAGCAAAGAAGAGAGTCAAAGTCACATTGACTCTGGGAGATGAGTCATTCTGACTCGCATAGTTTTCTCTGTGTAGGCCTCAGTAAGAAGGTTTAGTAGATAACAGTGAAAAGGCCACGGTGACCAGACAAGTTTAATAAACTTATTTTCTTGAAATGAGATTTTTCCTGTATTACCTCTGTTGACGTCATCGTCAGTGAGTAGTGGCTCCCCCTGTTGAGCGGAGAGGGCGATGTAGGCCAGCCCCATGGTGGTGGCGAAGGTGAAGGGGACGGCGAACCAGGTAAGGCCCCCGGACAGGAACCCCCACACACCCTGCCGCGGCTTGGCTGCTACCGAGCTCTGCCAGTACGACTGGTCAACGAACACTGTCCCAAAGTTTCCTGTTAACAAAGTAGTATTATAACTGAAATATTTGCTTATGTAGATTTAGAAACAATCGAAAGGCTGACTCATGGCTAGTCTTTGCGAAAACATGCAGGACAGTGGCAATGTCCTCCTAAAATGCCACCCGTCCAGCAGATTCAAAAGTGTAGCAGGACCAAATGTCCAGTTACATGTTGGCCTTTTTCTGAGCTAGAAGAATTCAGTTGGGCTTCTAAAGCTGAAATATGTGTGTCCATATACTGTATAAAACCATACTTCTATCCTGATCTCGCCATAAATGATAACAAAAGTAATGTACTTTTAATTGAAAATATTATTTCATATTCAAAATGCATAAGTTGTTAGATATGTGGCTATCCAAGCCTCCAAAAATGCAGCCAGTTATGCAACATTGAGAATTTGCAGGACCGAATGTCCTGTGGGATCAAAAGGTTTTCATTAAGGTTGAGGCATTTGTATTGAAATACCTAGCCAAGATTTTTAACATCAGATGAAACATGATATGGTTATAACTGCAGCACTGCTCATGATCAATTATTATATCATCCTGATTGATTGGTTATATTCCTGAGTGTTGGCGCAATAAGAATACTTGTTAAAACATAAAAGTACATGACAGGCACGACAGATTGTATATAGTTAATTGTTTTTGGTCTCATATCAGCATGTTGCATACCGCGTTTCGCATGTGATCTTTGTGTTGTAATAAACGAGTTATTTGTGAGGTCATTGAAACAAAAATAAAAATTGTTATTCCAGCGGTCAAGCACCTAAGGTGAATTCTCACGTATGAGACTTATTGCCGTTTGCTATTCACTCAGCTACACTCTTACTGACAATGAGATTTCTTCTCAATAGAAGTAAGGGTAACCGTCCACAGAGCATAAATCTGCCGTATACAGCCATTCTATACACAATTTAAATAAGGAATATATGGCAATTTCCTTGATATACAGCCAATGTATGCTCTGTGGACGTTGGTCATAAATAGAATAAACACAAAGTAGCACTTGTTTTAGTATTTTCAGTGGTTATTTGTTGACCGACCACAACTGCCTACGGTCCCATGGCATAATGCTGACATTCAACTAGTGAAAATCCAGTCTTAATAGTTGCGAGCCTTTGTGTGTGTCATAAGATGAGGCCTTATTACCCGATCTTTTACTCAGATTGGTGGTATTGTAACAAGTCTGGCTCAGACTTTGAAAGTATAGGTCCTGTTAAACGCAACAGTACGGTACACCTTTTGCAGGGAAATACTGTAAACCCTGACATAGGTTTGTAAATTATGTTTGTCTTTATAGATAGCCCATGCTCAAAATAGACCTGCCAAGGCTATTCAAGGCCAATTTTTAGGCCCAGATTTCTCGAGCTCACGCCGAACTCAAGCCCTGGTCTCAACAGTTTTCTGATTTTATGTTTTACTGAAGGTAGAATTATCGGCTACTACGGTATGATCAGATCTTGAGAATTACCCAAAGAATCGCGTAGTGGAACCGCGGCTATAAGTTACGACTTACCTACGATGTTGATGAGGCCGAACATGAGGCCTGACTGGGATACCATAGTCAGGTAGCTCTCCTCCAAGTTTCCCTCCGGTGCCACACTACAGTTCAGGTAGCCATACACTTTTTCCCAACTGCCTGTTGAATAGTTTTGAAGCAGCTATCATCAAGAATGTACCATATTTGACACAATTAACCAATGTGTGCTAAGAAACATATTTTAAACTAAAAACACGAAAACAAGATTTAATTCTCTTAGGCGTAACCCCCTCCAGTGCCGTATTATCCGTAGTAGTTATATAAGCATATAGTGCGCTAAACAAAATATTCTGAAATGTTTCTAGTAGTTAAGCCTTAGCCGTTATTTGGAGGATAGGCGCTTATTAGGTCGAATATGATATAGGTATTATTTTCACTACTATCAGTCCACTAACGGCTGTCACCTAAACAGCTAAGAATTAGTAAGATTTAGAATAAAGCTTTTATAATATATAGAAATTAATGCTATTGTAAACTGGAGATTTGAATTGTGTTGCTTGAATCAATCATGAGTAACATTTATAAACTTGATATGTTGGAAGCGCACTTTGGATGTTGTAATTATTTACACTAGCCTTATTGAGCTGAACAGAAATTTGTGCCGCTACAACAAATATTTGAAGTAGATATGAAGTGATATGTCGCCCGCAATTACCTAATCAAAAGCACACATAAGTTTTTGTATGTTCTCCATTTTGAAATTATGTTACTGTTGATGTTCCTGCATTTACAAATATTCTGTGCACTACTGAAATTATAATGAGATCATCGTGATGTATGACTGATACTTGAAAAAGTTTCTCATATACACTTTTACCCAGCCCGTCAAGGTATATGACCGAAGAATCATTGAACTCGTTCTTATAAAAGCGGAAATGAGACAATGAGTATTTATCGTGGTATCAAGTGTCGTTGTACAGTAAGAATGATATCGATAGCCGTATTTTGTTGACAGTTTGTTCGGAGTAACACAACTTTAATGTTAAATAGCATTGACCTAAGCCAGTCATATCAAATGTAAAACTCAACTCCAACTCAATTGACTTTTAGAAAACCTGCATCCCTCTATTTCAGTCACATTATGTGACATGAGAAGTAATATGTTGCTTTTTATAAACTTCGGATACAATATCTCATGTTGTGATGCAGAGCAGTTTTTTCATGGTTTTTCTCTTTATTCAAATAAATCATGAAGAAAAGTAGGCATCGGCCAAACTTTAGTCCAAACATGTCTTGAGATGGGACCTATATGTTTAAATGTGTTGGGTCATTGTTAGTAAAGGTAAAGTTGTAGCCCAATGTTTTGCAAACGATCAATTTCCGATATTTGTCTTATTCTGAACTCGATAATTCTATACTGAGTTTGCTAGCTCTATAGCTGCAAGTCTTGTATCAAACTAGTTTGGCATTGGCAGACATATTGGCCAAATTATAATTGACCCGAATTAAATGTAAGCATTGCTCATATCACAGTGGCTATTTCATGTCCTCATCAACTAATCTATGAAGCATTTTGTATAAACCTGCATAGGAAACACAACATTGTCATGATGTGATGAAATATGTTCAAACACTGCTGTTGAGCATCCATAGCGTTTATGGCCACCGTCCACAGAGCATAAGCAAACTTTGTTGATATAAAATCGCTGACTAAGAATGCACGAAGTCCCCCCCCCACCCACCCACCCTACTCTGTCGGCACTCCGCATGTTAATAACTACTTGCATATCATATAAATTCTGTGTATAATGGCCACCGTCCACAGAGCATAGATGATGATCGTCGGTATGAAATTGCCCACGCGAAGTTCCCCCCCACCCACCCTGTTCTGTCGTTACTTCACCATACTATCAAAACGGTCTCTATACGGCCGTCAGAGGTTGTTATACGTACGTCAGAGGTTGTTATTGATATTGATATTGATATTATTGGCCGACTTTCTTTTGCACCCCATTTGTGTAAACAAAGCATAAATTTCCTAACTAAAATGTCATTGCAACGTCCACACAGTGGACACATCGATGGGCACAATGTAGTCGCCGAAGTATGTATACAAACAATGGTCAAAATCAAAACAAAAAATGCTTTATTCCGACGATGTGCCCTAGTTTATGCTCTCTGGACGGTGGCCATAAAGGCAGTATAGAATTCCTAATACACTGTGCATAAAACTGCCAATTAGAATTTAGATTAGAGCAGTGTATTTTCAAACACTCTGTGGGATACAACTACACCCCTCCTCCCCCTCACATCAATAAAGGTTCTACACCGCCAGGATTATATCAAATGTGTTTGATATCATCCTCTTGCGTCCATTTAAGTACAAGGAACCCTCATTGGCCGACTATGAAGTAATTTGCAAAGTCCACTGCGTGTACACATCATTTGACACGTCAAAGATGCCAAAGTTTGTATATTAATATTGCACAAAACCAAATTAAACATAGCCTCATTCCAATTCCCCAGTTTATGCTCTGTGAATGGTGACCATACGTATGATCATGTCCTGGGAAGAAAAAAAAAACATACCTAAAGGATTGTCTTCATTGTTTGGCTCATTGTAGACTTTTGCGAGAAAAGTCAACATGATTATGAAGATAAACGCAGTGTTGAAGTAGGACACGTAGAATGTTGCTCCGAGACCACCAATAAACGTGTAGGTGGCGATTACCGTGGCCACGAGGAGGGTGGACAGCTCCACAGAGAGGCCGGAAACCAGATTGGTCACTACCGCTGCTCCACCTGCAAAAGTAACAAAATTAATGAAATAAGGAGCTTCTCAGCAACAGTGGGGTCAGAGGATTCGGGGGCACACATGAATTTGAACCCCTCTAGCTGGTGGCGGCAGAAAAAAACTTGGACCCCTTCAGGGGGAAGCTCCTTAAACTTTATCTGCATATTTTTGTGAAAAGGAGCTCGCTAGAACGCCATAAAGATATTGAACCATGTTGTGGAGAGTGAAACAATTCTGCTCCATCTCTCAGGGTGGAACACAAAGTTGTCTACAAGCTTGTATGAAAATCCACCTTTAGTTTATTATAGTAATTAGTTGTTTGAAAATGTCATATCATTATCAAACAGTAAGCAGCGAAGAGACCCAAAATCAAACCCTTGGAGGAAACCGTACATTACCAGATAACATATTGCAAATAAAAGAAGCCAAAATAATTTTTATATTGTCTGGTGCTAATGAGTAGTTTTAAGAAGATGTTAAGAAAGGCATATCCTTGAAACTCTTTTTTTTAAATGAGAGACTTATTTTGGGCTTGTCTCTTCGCCCCTTCTAATCTTATTTCATGTTTAGTGGAATTTGACCATATATATATTTAGGTCTGGCTCGACAATCCTTTTATTATGAAAACACTTTCAAATACCTAATTATTTTACTTGGCTAAGTGCAAATGTACTCCTCCGTCTTGGCGAACCTCGAAGGTGTACCTCTGTCCGGATTTGGTGCATCACACACTGGACATACTTTCCTTGGATAGCGCTAGGACCTTTTATGGGTTAGCCAGTCTGGCGAATTTGAGCCATGGTTGATAAGTCAGTTTGTTAATGGTTTCGCCTGATGAAAATGATGAATAAAGTATGCAGGATGCAATGTCAATAAGGCCACTCAAATAATAAAATCTGGTTTCTCACCACCATGCGCGTCATGAAAATCATGATTTGGGGAAAACTTCTTTCTTTTTACATTTTTGATAAAAAAGAAAGTGTTGAATATTGAGAAATATTGCCATATTTGGTATCAAATAAAAGCTCATACTGTCAGTTCCCATTATACTCTTTACCACAGAAGCAGGTCGTCATGATTACTCATTGGACACGACAAAATAGCGTGTTTACATGCTCTTCCTTTTGGAGTTCATTAACAGGTGCGTGGACTTCCAGGTCACGTTGGACCCTAGTGAGTGGATTGAGCACTAACATTAGCTTACCATCTGATGAAATATAATATATACACATAGTGCATATGATTAATTATGTTACACGTTTCTCAGCATAACCAAAGGTATATAAAGATATTCTGAGAGTCACTTTGTTTTTAGGCCAAATATAAAAAAAGTTTGTTTCAGGTCTACCGACCGTGCCTAGCAAAACAGGGCCGACCCTAAGTTATTTTGTGCAATGTTGAAGAAAATTTACCTTATTTTTTTGGTCATTTTTAAGACTTACACAGAGATTGGCTAGAACCTTCATTTAAAAAAAATAAAAATAAAATAAATATCTGACCTACCAACCCTAGACTTTCTTCCCATGTTACCTGAAACATTCCTTTTTTATTTTTTTTTGGGATTCCCTGTTTCTTGCTTCTAGGATTAAATCATGTGGAGATGGACGCGAAGTGGTGCTGTAGGGTAGACTGACCTAAAGGTAACCACGTACCATGATATGTCCACCTTAATTATGTACTTATTTATGTAGGGTATTGTCTTTATTTGTCCTTTGCTAAATGTACTATGACACACAGAGACATAATTTATCATGCATGAATAACTACAAAATTAAGGTTGATATCTTTAGGTCAGTCTACCCTATGCGGCACCAGGTTCTAATTGGCCTGAACATGGGACGCTCTATGAATAACAAGTCTGTAGGTAATTGGCGTGATTGGTGATGTAATTGGTTCCTAGACTGATGGCCAGCCAGAATAAGGTATGCCTTTATTTGTCCTTCTAAGGCCACTCAAAGAAAATACTGGGTTCTCATTAGTGTATATGTCATCAATATTGATCAAGGTTTGGGAAAAACTTTCATTTTCTAAAGAAATACATGTTAAAAGTGGACAGGTATTGGCAAAAGATATTTGGTTCCCCTACATATAAAACGGCACTTTAGTGCGGTGGGCCAGGAATAACTTGGCTTATATTAACTTCCGCATATCAATTAATAAACTCTTAACGGCTATGTGAAAAAGGTTCGGGAAAGGTCTAGGTATCCCTATATGATTTTAGCTTCAAAGTTGACGGGGAGGCATTTTGTTAAAGCACTGGCATCACGATAATCAAGTTGTCAGATGGTGCCTCTAGATGTTACAGATATTGTATATGCAATCCTTAAACAGCATTATGTTATGTCCACGTTTTGGCCCAAATTCCCCCAATGCCACCATAAAAAGATATACCGTAAATTCCCGCGTACTACCCGCGGGTTGCACGCGAATCAACCTCAGCTTTCATTTGATACCAAACATGCCTATAAAGGGTGCGTGTTATACGAGTGTTTTTTTTACTAAAGAACAGTACTAAAAAAAATTTAGGAACGGGTTATAGGATTCTCCTAAGTTGGGGGTGCGGGTTATACGCGAGATGCAGGTTATACGCGGGAATTTACGGTATTACTCATAGTCTATGGCAAATCTTCTGAGAAACCTTTATAGAGTTGCGGAATTGAAATCGAATCCTGATTTCTATGCCGCCTGCAATGAGGCGAAACCAGCTTATTTTTATTGCCTACTGGGCTTTTTTTTGCAGAATCACTCAGGCTCATAAGGGGTGATCCATTTAGTATGTCACGCCCGAGGGGGTGGGGGGGTCTTTTTTTTGTGTGACAAAGTGTGACGAGGGGGTGGGGGGGTGTATAGGATTATGTGACGTCACACTTTCAGATTTTTTAAAAACCATAGGCCTATATTAAATAAATGCTGTATAATTAGTGATATGTCTAGGCTAAAAACATACTGGTGGTTGTAGTAGACCTACAACTACCAGCCCCATCCACTCTAGACAGGTCAGCCTTCATCATCCTTCATCTGCTTAACTGACCTCGGTTTCATGCAATCACTGTAGAGGGTAACACAAGATCCCGTATACATGGATGTGCGACTGGCAAGGTTATATTTTGAGCAAGACCCCCTTGCCATGGGTCTGCTTTTCTCAAGAAATCACCCTCACAAGGGCTACTTTTCACCAAAACCACCCTCACCAAGGGTCTCTTTTCTGAGATTTCAACAAAACCTGTAAAAACAAGGGTCACTTTTCGGAGGTCTCAGCAACAAAGGTCACTTTTGACTAAAAATCCCTTTCACCAAGGGGTCACTCCTCAGAGAATTTGCTTAAACCTAGACACAAAAATCTCCTCCATGAGGGGTCAATTTTCACATCACCCAGGGAAAGGGTTGCTGGAGAGCCAGCCACATACCCGTGTTGAAATAAAATTGAGTGCCCCCCCTCAGCCAGGTAGCAGTACACGCACACCTTTTATAGGGCACTTAAGTTTCCCGATAAAATGTTGTTGTAATTTTATCACTGTTTCTAACAAAAAATACCCAGATCTAAGTTGGCCTATAGAGGTCCTAGATCTGATATTTTATAGCTCAAATCTCGATATTAGTGGAGATATATCCCGGAGATATATGCTGACAAAAAATGTCGCCCATCCTTCAAGCCTGCAGGTGATAATATGGGGAGCCCATAAGCACCCGGAAATTGGCCATCATGTGACCAGACTTAGGCGCCCTATTCCTGTGACCACTTGCAAGAATCCATGGATCAAGGCCACAAAAATCTAGGGTACCACCAATATTCATATAATTTGGTTACTGCCTCTTTGAACAGTTGTAATCCGAAAAGGTTCTAATCGATAAGGTACATCATGCCTAATAACATCACTATTTGTAAGGGGGGGGGTGTCAGCAGATTTGTGACATACTTTTCTGGGGGGTGTTGGGAGAAGTGTGACAAAGTGTGACATGGGGGTGGGGGGGTGTTCAAAATGGCCCAAAAAAGCGTGACATACTTAATGGATCACCCCTAAGGTACAGTTTGTCGACCACTGGCAGTTTACCAGTGGATTGTTACTCGGTATTGGTTCATCGCGTCTACGCCCTGATATAATTGGCCGGGACCTTCCATTGTCTGAGTAACTATACCCTACACTATAGTCAATCAGCACCCAATAGGGTTTTTCCTATCTACACTGGTAATCGTTATGCTCAATACCTTAGTCAGTAGTGCCTAACTTATTAATTTATGTATGTCAACGTGACAGACACATACATGCTGCATGGATCCCGGCCTAATGACTCCATTCATGTGTGCCATACACCTATAGTAGGCCATCTCTGGACAAAACATCTGGATGAAAGCTTTGGGCAAAAGCAACGCCCCTTACAATTTGACCAGATAGCTACCGTTCGCTCATGTTGCTATTGTTCCCATTGAGAAATGGACCCCAGGTCAGTCAACACTGTTTAAGTCACCTTAAATAGTCTTAATTTTCATGAATAAAGGGAATTTCAGGGTTAATCAACATGACCGACCCCATTGGCCAACATGGCTAATCTAGTTAGTTGTGTTTTGTTTGAAACCAATGATATAATTGTATAACCTTCAGTGAGAATATTACACACCCAACAGTCTCCTGTAAAGCATTGAATGCTTCTCATACCATACTTTCACAACTGATGCTACTCCAGGATTGTTCTTAAGCAGTGTGTAGAAGTGTGGATATATATATATATGCATATGTCATTTAACACTGAACAATTGTTCATATTACTAGAGAAACATTCTTTTGAAGGTAATAAATTCATATGGTAGCTTCCTGTAAAATCTAATGTAACATTGTATTGTAAAATCTAAAATGTATAAAATGATTGAAAATTAGTATAATTTTAACATTGTACAGACAATCTATAACAAGTCTTCCTACAAACCTGACTATTATCTGGTGTGTAATTGGTGAGTTAGACAATTAGTGATTTCTGCTCGAGTCCTTTACTACCCAAATGACCAATCCCCACATTACCAACCTGGATTAAGCACTACTGACTATAGACCAATGCGCCAAAATGGGTGACTTTTTCAAAATAATGTTGTGTTTACGTTAGTTTCGGCAGAATGCACATAAAATTGTCGACAATGGCTGTACTTGCAAACATCTTATTACAGAAAATTCACAGGGAAATTATCTTTCAAAAAGCAGGATTTTGAGGTTGAAGTCATGTATTTGTTGGCTAAGCTTCAGAAATGCTCAAAAACTTTATCGACAACTTTTCTGAAAGGTTACCCTTTTTTGCTGAATTGGTCTATAACATTTTTTGTTGAAAATCACTCCCTCCCATTTGGGGTTGATGCATAACCCCCTCGGTGACTCGCGTAGTATGGTAGAGAGTTAGACTGGTTGAGGGTATGGAAATTTCACCAACAAGTGATACCCACTACTGACTAACTCCCCAGGCCTGGAGAATTACAGTGTAGCCTAGAGCAATCCAGAGACAGCCATTGGGGCAGACAATTGACTAGGGAGGAGCAGACCATGCAATGTAGTCACGAGGGGATAGATAATGACCAGCTAATGGCTATTTTCTCTGCAGCTGTCTGTACCCTCACCCCACTTACCTGTCCCATATATCCTTTCACATGTCCAATAGAGCAACTAATTATCTTCCTACCCAGCTGACAAGCTAGCTAATTTGCTGGAGGTTTCTCCAGTTATCAGACATTAGATTATTAGCGAGGTTAATGATCGTAATAACATCATGATTATTCATGTTCTACAAACTGTTATATATATTATCGACGTCATTCTACCTTATTCACACGTAAATCAATGTAATTAACCTATAACATAGTTGTATTTAACCTATAACATAGTAGCTTTAATTAGTTACCTATAACATAGTAGCTTTAATTAGTTACATAAATAGTGACATAATCCATGCTGCTAAAACTCACAAACACATACAGGAGTACCAAATCAAAAAAAAGATAACTTACAAATACTAATCTTGCAAATATCAAACTCACAAATACCAATCTAAAATATACAATATATACTAATAAATATCTAAATGAATATTTGCTGACACAAATGAATTTCTGTAAATTTCAAGATTAACAAACGCAGGCACCTACCTAACATAAGCATGGCCGTAACGATGATGTTTGTCATAAGGGCGAAGAAGCAGAAGCAGATGTGACACCTCTTACCGAACCGGGCCCTGATAACCTGAGTACATGCAAGATAACGGCATTACAAAACTAAAAGGGACATGATGTTACAGATGCCATTATTTAAATATTTACTGTTTACTAAGGCCAAAAAAAAGAGGTTTGTTTCAGGTAACGTGGGAAGAAAATTTTCTTTTTTCAACATGAAAGTACTAGCCGAACTCTCCGAAAAAAAACAAAAGTTGACCAACAATGGGTAACAATATGAACATTTCTCCAAAATTGAAAAAAAAATGTAGGGTCGGTAGGGTGACCTGACACAAACCTTTTCTTTCTGCCTAAGGAGAGCCAAGATAGACAAAAGTGAATTACATTGCAGATAATGCCACATCCAGTAGATTATGGTCTCGTACAATAATTTTCCTAATAGAATAAAAGTGAAAGGTGTTGCAGTACTCAATGCTCTTTTCACTTAGGCCTGCGTACGAATGATGTACAATAGCTATATGTAGGCCTATGTGTACTTTAATATTACATATCTCTGTTGTAAGGATGTGGGTGAAAATGTAAATATAGGCTTTTACATGGTCATCCAGATATCCAGTTTGCAATGTTATACAATGAATGTTTTGTTAACCTTCACATTTCATCGATTCCCATTTAAGGATCGATTTCATCAGTATCACATGTATGAGTTTGGAAATGAAAGGCAAAATAAAACATGTTGCATGAGAATCGTACCTGGAGGAATGTTTTTGCCCCGGGCGCCCGGATCTTCAGCTGGACAGAGATCATTGCAAATAGCAGGATTTGGATGGTTGCACCAGCAGCGTACCAGAACGGTCCGCTCACTCCGTACTGTAAGGATTAACAAGTTAAGGGTATTTAAATTGGCATAGTCTGATATTTTTTCTATGTTTTAAATTCTATTTAAAATTTGTTACGATCTAAGCCGAATTCTGAGGAATACTTTACAATAAAATAGGTAGGACATGAAGTAAGGCCATATCTAATATTTTGGTTCATTCTCAGTAAAAAGAATTTAGAGCCCCGGACATCGGACTATACCACTTTAACAAAGTGTCTACTCCAATTTAAGCAACATTAAGCAACATTTCAAGTCAATCAATAACAAATTATTTCAGGTAATTTTTAATGCATTGGATCATGCACATACTGCATCCATAAGTTGGTAGGTGATGTACTGATATATATATATCCTCAATATCATTTATTCTTCGCAAACATCCTATGAAATAACAAATATGATCATATAAAAGCTATGGTAAAACAGAGAGCTGTAAGAAAACATCTCTTAGTACCAAGCTGGGCAATGTATATAACCAGCATTGGTGGGTTGCCCAGCCTGTATTGTAAATCCGGGCAGTCTTCTGCTTGGTGAGGGCTGTCTTTCACGAACATGGGCCAATGTTTTCGTCTATGACCGGGTGCAATCTAAGACTTGGTGCAATCTATGAGCAGGTGCAATCTATGACCGGCTTGAAAGAAAACGGTTTATTTAGGGCAGATGTGATAAAAATTGAAATAAATGAGCAATATAAAGTCACAAAACATCCATTAACACTTTCCAACATTTCTATCTTCATCTGCCCTTAATGAATCGCTTTCCAAGCCAGTCATAGATTGCACCCAGTTATAGATTGCACCCGGTCATAGATTGCACCCGGTCATAGTTGACAACAATGGCCCGATCTCATGAGACACAGGCTGAGGAGAAGTTCGATAATTAGTCCATGAGCTGAGACAGAGCCAGGTGGAGGGTCTTTCTAGCTGTCTACCTTGGTCGATTCCCATAGTTGCCAAATATTGATTTCAATCATGGTAAATATTTGCTACATTTGCTCGCCTTCTGAATATAAAGCAACGAAGGACATGTGTGACTGTCACTTACAATTGCTACCACTGTTCTGACCTGTGACACAGTCTCAAGCTTGATATTGTATCATGCTTACTCACAGCTGTACATTGTATCACGTTTATTCACAGCCATGACCAGTTTCAGGATTGCTTAGACCCAGACTCAACCAGTTCCATTTTCCGTCACAAGGACTCCAAATGGGACTGGTGAAACTGCTTTATTTAGTTTGTTAGTTACTTTGTTGACAAAGTCAAATTCATCATCATGGCTGCATCCAGTCTCGGGCCCCAACTGTATATATAGAGTCTGGGAGAGTACTTATGTGCTGACTTCTACTGCATATCAGCAATCTGGACATCATGGGTTTTGCACAATTGGTAGACATTTTGATATCTGTACAATGCACCTCTATTTCATGCCCTATTGTAGTATTGTCCCCATCCATACTAAGCCAATAAGGTATGGCGTGGTCAAGTTGTCAGATGGATGTGTAGCTCAGTGGTAGAGTTCTGGTTTAGGGGTCATGGTTTTCAAAAACCCACTTTCTCCAGATTACTTTTCTGTGATAATTACACTAGCCTTGATTCTTATCTAGACTCATGACTACTGTAAGATCGACATGTCGAGACCTCAAAATGGATGGCATATTTTGAAGAATAAGAACAATCAGATAGGCCGCATTTAAGATTATGCACCCCATTCGTGGTTGAAATCTTTGTCAGTTTCACAACACTGCTCATATGATAAGCAATGTTAGTTAAAAAAGACACCTTTAGATAGTCATTTATATAGTTGCAATATACTAGTTATTTTATCATATGTCAATGTTGCAAACGTTTTAAAAAAGATTTCATGTTGAGAGAAGCGAGATAAAAACTCAATTTAAACATAACTCCCAGTGGTAATTGTGAAGAATTACGATTACGACAGAAGTTTGTCTGCATGATAATAATTAGATTGTGGATGAGAGCTTCATGGCTAGTTTCAGGATTTACATGATCATAGGACAAGACGAGGGGTTGAGCAAGTAATGACCATGAGGCTGTGTCTCACGAGCTTCAGCCAATGTTTTTGTCTCTGACCGGGTGCCGTCTCTGACCAGGTGCCGTGTTTTTTAAATGTTAACCTATACTCATATATATATAAGGATATGTAAAAACGTTATGGCAGCTGGTCAGAGACGGCACCCGGTCAGAGACAAAAACATTGGCTCAAGGTCGTGAGACACAGCCATATAACACTCAGGCTTAAGCCAAATAAAAAAGGTTTGTTTCAGGTCACCTGCTGACCGACCGGTTCAGAACAGGGCTGACCCTAATTTTCATGCAATTTTGAAGAAATTATTATATTTTTACACTTTTTTGGGGTGAACTTTAGGTTTACAAATAGGCTGGCTACTATTGTCATGTTTGGTATATAATGTGAAATAGAAATGCAGTATGTTACTGGTGAGGGGGGGGGGGGGTACATGGTTAGCGCAAATTTTTTGTGGTCTACAGCCTAAAAAATGGTAGCCTACTTATCATGAGGAACCAGACTCTGTATCAGATGTTAAAACCCACATCTCTGAGAGTCCTGGCTGTCTCCAAAGTGACTACCTTCTAAAGGTAATCTAGGTCTCTATTTTTAACTCTCTTCATTTATTCTGTGTAGTATAAGGATCAAGTATCTACAGGACAATAATCAGAAGACTGTTAACTACATTTACACTCCATCTCGCTTTGCATAATTGCAATTGTCGGGTACCATGGTAGGCTCTAGATTTAGCCTGTATAAATAGATGTATTTGTCAATAGGCCATGTTCTCTCAAAATAAGAGGTAATCAACTGTTAATTGTCTATTGCTGAGAGGACACACAGTGGTCATCCTATACCTGTCTGCCTTGATTGACGTTAACACATCTGTGTTCCCAGAGTTAGCGGGACTTCTATTGTGTGTGGCCATTGCTTTATCTGGTACCAGCGAGATAAGGACTGATAACAAGTATCACAAAGGGGATCAGCTGTTACATAACAGTCTTTGCGAAAACATGCAGGACAGTGGCAATGTCCTCCTAAAATGTGACTGGTCCAGCAGATTCAAAAGTGTAGCAGGACCAAATGTCCAGTTGCATGTTAGGCTTTTCTGAACTAAAAGAATTCTTTTCTCATGCTAAAATCTGTTTGTCAATATATTGTGTATTATGTATCTATCCTGATTTTATCATAAATAATTATAATTTTCATGAATTTTTAGTGTGCAATAATATTTTGTACTTAAAATGGATAAATAGTCAGATATGTGGCTATCCGGTCCTTCAAAGATGTAGCCGGTCCTGCAATTTTGAATCTTGAATCTTGACAAGACATGGCCAATGTTTTTCTAATTTTAAATAAGATTTGGTTATACATTTATTCAACTATTTCTAAAAGCAAATGAGAGAATCGGCTGTGAGTTTGTGTAAGCCAGACTCAGCCCTATATTGATACTAAACATATGGGGATGCAGCTTATGATGGATATATCATAACATTAGAACTTGCATTGTTTAAATGTCTAGTTCCATAATACAGTTTTGCTATATATACATTACAGTGTAGTCATACAAAGGCAAAGGTAGTGAGGTTACCTCACCATAATAGCCGCACACCAGGGTCATTACAATTGGCTCTATCATTGATTGTCTCATGGCTATAGCTTTTATACATCCCAGATGTAGATACATGGGTTCCCGTGAGACTTAACCAGTGACCAAATACCAACACACGATCGCCTGCAATGAATAGGCTAACTGGTGAAAGCAGAACTAAAACAGGAATGATTGTCAGTCCTAGTGTACACACAGTGGCCACACCAGTTATGACGCTTAAGTACTAGCTGTGGATGAAACAACGACCACCGCCACCCCCCCCCCCCCCCGCACCTGCCCATTTTTTTAAGTGGGTAATTCTGTCTAATCATTGCGTTATGATGTACCAACAGCAATGTACCAACGATGAGTGTACCAACAGTGGTTACTGTAAACTTAGATATTTTCGCATTGTACATAATTTCGTGATTTTCGTGATTTTTAAATATCCGCGAAAATATGTACAGAGTGAATATTTATACAGTATTGAATCAAATAGCCAAATCTCAGAAATCCGTGAATTTAAGTACCAGTGAAAATGCCCTCTTTAGCAAAATCGCAAAAATGTATATACGCGAAAATATATACATTTACATTAATGATGTCATGCTATCATTACGTCTATAAGGTTGTCTTTCAGAATATGTGATGAGTTCATGGGCATTTTTTTCTGTAGGGTTTATAGTGGACATTTGGTTCTCATGGTTAATGATGTGTTCTGAATTAGCGCCCGTGCAGAGCTGTTATAGGGTAGGACAATAGGCCCAGCCTTGTGATGTAATAGTTTAATTATGTATTAGATACCCTACGAGTAACTGAGTGTATGTCAAAATAACCACGGAAAACTGACTGGTAGCCTCATAGGCCACCAGTCGTTATACCATTGTTATTATTACATAACTCAGTTATGAGGAGGGTATCTGACTTAACCTTCGGTTATGTGAAAATAACCAAGGTGTGAAACCGATTGTATTGTCTGTCCACCGTGGGTTAAGTAGTTATTCAATGCCCACATTCATCCCTCCGCTCTTGGACATGGCCTACTGCCTATGTGTTGATATAATATATATGCTGGAATATGTGTGATATATTTGGGTGATGGTGGCAGTGAGGGGGTTGTAATGTATGGGGATGTCCTCGCAGATTTGGGGGATGACAAAGGGCGTACCCAGTAAACAAAGAAACGTTATACAACGTTATATAACGTTTGTGTAAGGCTCCTTATTATGGCAAAACGTTACATATAATATTATGTTGAAAACGTTATTTTGACGTGAGATAGTGTATTTCTGTTAGCTGGTAGCTTATGTCAATATGTTCCTCAAAGCCCAAATCACACAATGCTTTCTTTGCCTCCCAAACCTCTGCAATTTGAGGCTCTTTGAATTGCAAGGGTTCAGTGCAAGGGTGCTTATTTCCGTCCTATACTGTGGGATGTATATGGCTCACTCTCACCAAACCAGTGCAACTAAAAAAGTGACGTACATGATCGGCGGACGTACATGATCGGCGGACGTAAGTAGTATAGTATGTATCGGAACGGGACTATAGTTAAGTACTGTTTATTACTCAATCGACATGCAGCCAATCAGAGGCCTCCATTTGGTCACGTGACCGGAAGTGACCTACTTAGGGGATTAGTGGTGACGTCACGTGACCTAGTTAGCCAATCAGAGGCCTCCATTTGGTCACGTGACCGGAAGTGACCTACTTAGGGGATTAGCGGTGCATTCTGGGTAACCCTGCAGCCAATCAGAGGCCTCCATTGGGTGACCGGAAGTGACCTACTTAGGGGATGGTGCATTCTGGGTAACCTACTGACCTACTTAGGGGACCGGAAGTGACGTCATATGACCTAATTTAGGATCACGTGATCGGAAGTGACCTGATGAGTCACGTGACCGGAAGTGACGTCACACGACTTAATGGCCAATCGGAAGCGACCTGATTGATCACGTGACCGGAAGAAGAAGAAGTTTTTTTTTGTTTAGGATCCCGTGACTGGAAGCGACGTCGTCACATGAGTGACGCTTTAAGAGACTGCGCGACTTACTAGTAAAAGAAGCCGTATGATAATAAAAACACAACAATATTTTCTTTTAATTTTTTTTTATTTTTTTTTTCAATCTTGATAAACACTCTATTTTTGAAAAGATGCACACGCTTATTTTTTTTTTTTTTTTTTTCATATCTCTAAAGGACTCGTTGTCACACCGTCAGAATGCACGCGACGCTTATAATACAAGTAGCGCACGCCGTCTTTCTCTATGGTGTAGGTGACCATTTTGTTTCGCACCACTTTGAAATTTCTATTTACAGCAATGAGAGTTTTTCGTTGGCGAAGAACATCCAAGAAGGCGTCTGGTTCCTGGGGGTTTTGTTTCTTCTGTACGCCTTTTGCACTCCATTTTTTGGATTTTCTTTCACCGGTGTCGCTGACTCGATCGTAGCAAATGTAAGTCTTAGGGTTGAGACTTAGGATCCCGTCACCTTCCCACTCCGCTTTCATGAGCCCCGAAGTTCTCAGATCGTGAAGGTACCGTCTCTCACAACATCCGCCGGGCGGCGCACACCATTCTCGCACTCTTTCCGTTTTTGTCTTCACGAAAAGCTCTAAGTGCTCGTCGCACACCGCTGTCGGAAGCCACTTTCGTTTCTCTCTGAAGTACGTCTCTCTCAGGCGAGGTTTCACTAGGTCATCCAACGTGGCACCGCTGAGAGCCATGTAAAGACTGTCGGTGTCCATTTGACAAAGGGCATAATCGCGCCGATCGACGAATCTATCCAAGAAGTCGTATGTGAACTCTAACATTTTCAACTTCGCGTACTGGTATACCATGAACCCTATCTGAATAGGGAGGTTGTTCTTGACCGTTTTCGGTTGTAGTTCGACTTCAAACAGATCGGAAGTCAACTCGGACGCCTTTTTGAAGCGCCACGAATTGGCCAATAGTTCGAACTTCCGACTGTCAGTGTATCTCACCGCCGTGTGTTTTTCTTTGTTGCAGATTGTTTTACCGTACGTAGCGTTTCCCATTAACTTGTAACAGTCTGACAGAATTTTCTCGTTCTCGTTCACGTCGCCACGTCTTCGCGCCGCCGTCACTTCGTCCGCGAAACCGGCAAAGGAGCGTTTAGGTAGGTATTCTACCACCAGCTGCACTTTGGTGACTATCAAACCGTGCTCTAAATACCACTTGAGAAGCGGCGTTCCCAAGAGAATATTTTTTCCGTGGTAACTCCCTATCAGACATCTCTGAGGCGTGCTCAACAGCTTTTCTTCCTGCGCAAAGTCTGACATGTGAGGGCCTATGTCCGATTTTGAAACGGTCGCGTTCTTGAAAACGGGGGTCATTTCTTCGAAGTACTCTCGTAGGTGAGGCGGCGTAGTGATGTCCACTTGAACTAAACCGAACATTTTCTCCTCTTTCACAGCGGAAAGGATGTCGCTCTCGCTCATCGCGTTTCGAGACACTTTCAAAGCGTCAACCTTCCAGCGTTGTTGGGAGGCCTTGACCCGCTCATCTCGACGCTTCATCTCTCGCCATTCGCACTCCCACACGACGACCAGCTTGTAACCTAACGCTTTCAAGTAAGCGCTTACTCTGGTCGTTCTGTCGCGTCTCTCCTCTCTCAGTGAAGCGCACTGATATCGGTGCGACGGTATGCACTCGTGAGCGTGGAACCAACACCCGTGAAACTGGAAAACCGTATTAGAGGCCGCGTGAAATCCGTCCACGCGAATTCTCCGACAGCCTACCGCCATCTCGCCGCCGTTCAGAGCGTGGCGCAGTTTCACGTCGCGGTCGTGCTCTACGAAGCGTAACCACTCCAAAGCGCTGTGAGAGTTTCTTTGCCTGATTTCGGGCTTGAACTCGGTCTCGGGCCGTCTCACCGCGTAATAGCCCGTGCAGTGCGCTTCGCTCATGCAGCGCAAGTACAGAGAGTTAGCGTCTAGTCCTAGGATGTGTTGGCACGGTCTCGCTTCTTCGCCGTACTTGTGCTCCCTTATCCGCGTGGTGCCCTTCTCGTGAAATCTATGGAAGATGATGGAAGGACCGCCGACTAGATTCTCTTTGATCAGAGCGTGGAGGACGGCGTCGAACTGGGGAAACGTTGTGAACGCGTCTTCTAGGTTTTGGAAGAGGAAGCGTAAAGTCAAACCGGCGAGAGAAACTCCGTCTTTCAACATGTCGATGCCGCGATCTTGGAAAAATTTAGCGTGATTTTTCAGAGCTTCTATGAAAGGTTTCACGTCTTTGTTGTTGTAGTGGATCAAGTAGTCTTCCATAGTTTGCATCTTCTCGTCGGACCAAACTTTCTGACATGCGGCGTAGTCGGATTCGGACATTTTGACGCCCGTCAGCTCGCTGTCGAAAGCCGATCTCGGCGGCAGCGTTCTGTTTGCCAGTTTCCTGGTAGACGTCATCCATTCGTAAGGAAAGTGACCTTTCTCTTCGTTCCTGGTGAAAGCTCGCAAATAGGTCGCGTAGTTGTAACCGGGTGCCAAATAGTTGACTACGTCCAAGAAAACCGTGTGCTGTGTGTAAACCGCCAAGTATTGATTGCTTCTCTTTATGACGCTGAATTCTTGGTTTCTTCGGTCTCCGGAGGCGAAGAACGAGTGAAGGCGTATTTTGATCAGGTTCAAGTCGTAACGCCCCGAGTTGAAGCCCACCACTGGAGCTTGACGGATGTATCTCAGAAGACGCTTCTTCAGTTGAACTAACGGGTGTCTGGTCTGAGCCGCAGCGAAGCCGCCTGGAGAAGGGGTGGTGAACGTCGCCTCCTCCAGCAGGAGAGCTTCACCTATCGCCGCATCTAACTTCGCTAACGTCGGTCGGTAAAGTTCTAGCACAGCTTCCCCGATCGCTTTGGCGTTCTCGTTTATGTGATTTAAAACTCGGTCCAACAAGGGGTCGGAATCTGCGTCGGACGCTCTGACGAAGCAGACGGGCCCCTCCCACCCCGGAAAGTCGGATGCGACGCTAGCCGACAAAGGGACGTGATCCCACAGCAGGGACACGTGCTCCGTCGACGGTTCTTTGCACGGTCTGAAGAAAGCCTCGAAATCGAAGGCGATCTTGTAAGGGTAGATTCCGGAATGTCCGTCGGGGGGAAAAATGGAGAAGTCTGCTAGCGCTTCGAAAATCGTTCTCGAATTTTGGTAGATGCCACCTACGTAGCGCAACTTGACTTGTCGGCAAGAGGAAAGCTGGTTCCTGTGTCTCTTCAGCAAGAACTCGGTGGTGAACGCCGCCTTACACTTGCAACATTCGTATATGCCCGCGTACGCGTTGAAGTCCGTGACGAGAGAGACGTGCAAACCGCCTTTCGCCGTCAGGTGTAGGTTGACTTTACCTCGGGCGGCCACAGTTCTGGAAGGCGGTCTGATCAGAGTAACGCGTCTTCTCAACTTCCGCCCCGGCACTTGACGCGACGCGGTGTAAACCGCTATTTGTACGTCAAACAAGTTCTCTAACGCGGGTAAGTCGCGGATGTTCAGACCCGGAAAGGATTCAGGTGTGGCAGCGGGACAGAACTGACGTAACAAATCTGAAGCGCGCTTGCTGGTGTTGTATAAGTGAAAGGAAATGCAGCGGAAGATGCAGAGGTTGTCCTTGTTGGGAAAATCTAACACGCCGCTTCTCTTTCCAACTCGACCGGCCTGAGTGATCCTACCGCCTATGGGGAATTCCCCCGGTCCCATGTAAACGCAGATGTTCAAATTGGTAGGAAAAAGAACGTGCCACTTGGTGTCAGCGTCGCAAAGTTTCCGTACCTCCTCGCAAGCGACGGTGTTTTGCATCTTTGAGAGGAGCTCTTCCAAAGTTTCTGAATTAGTTACAGTAGGGAGCGGTTGTATGAGAGTTGCGTTGTTCTGGGAGGCGTGGAAGTAGCGCAGTTTGCTCTTGTCTTCTCTGTGTTGTAACAGTAAGCCTACCGAGAAACCCACTTTGTATCTGAATCTTTGTGTCAAGTGAATGCGACGCATAGTATCTACAGCGTCACTCAACTCGCCGGTTGGTAGCCTGAAGTTTGTTACACTCACGCGAGTCCCGTGCATCCTGACGCCCGTTTGTATCGCAGGCCAATTCGCCGTGAACGTTTCCTCCCCGTTCGGTACAGCACATATGCGCGGAGGGACGGTCACCCCGTCCAGAGATTCGCGTCGACAAGCGCTCTTTCGGCAATCCCCTTCGCCGCATAGAGGGCAAAACTTAGCTACTACTCTACAATTTTCTACGTGTCTCTCGTGGTTGTACGCTCTTTTAAACATTTTGAAACACTTTTCGCATACGTACTGTGTCATGTTTTTTTTCACTCGGTTACCAACTACTTAGCCGTCTAACTATCTATCTATCTATCTAGCCATCTATCAATCTGTCGTCTATGTAACTATCTTTCTGTCTGCTGTCTGTGTATCCGTCTGTCTGTCTGTCTGTCTGTCTGTCTCATACAGCGTACGTCAAACGCTGTGTGTGTGTGTGTGCGCGCGTGAGCGTTGAGCGTCTCTCATTCCGAATCTATGCCGAGATATTTCAGAATGATCTCTGTTTTGTCATCCAACTCTTTGAGCGCTCTGGCGGACAGCGTCACCCCCTGCTGTGTGGGTTTTTTGTCAGGACCTTCGTACTTGCGCACGTGGACGAGGTTCTTACCGCTGTAGTAGCTCACAGCTGCGTACACTTCGCCCGCCTCATCCAGCACTGCGAACCAGGGGGTGTGATTAGGTTTTCCTTGCGCGGCCGCTGTGTCGCGTATGCGCACCACTGCGCGGATATCGGCGATGCGTGCTATGAGCTCGCGCAGCGCGTCGGCCGTGAAGTGCACTCGCTTGCTTCTGGTCAGAGACGCCTCTTTCACCTGGCCGTCTTTTGTGTAGCGCGGCCTCCTAGACAGTCTAGCCACGTCCTCCCAGATCTCCAGCGTCAAAGCTCCGTCTAAGCAGAACTCTAACCCGAGTGTTTTCTCTGCTTCTTCTCGTCCATCTCCTTCTTTTTCTTGTATTTTTCTCTTCTTAGTGGGCCTTGTTGTTCTGGAACTCACCTTAGAACGTTTCACACCCGCAGGATGAGTAACACCATCAGCGTGAGCTGAATCAGCAGCAGAACCGATAGCAGGAGCAGCGTCAGCGCTGGTGGTATCGGAGGTCTCGTTGTTGGAACAGCGCAGCCACACGCCGTCCGTGCTGTGTGTAGCGGTAGAAGATGAAGCGCCGCCGCCGCCCTCGTAAGGTGGCGGTGAGGGCAGTCGCCACGGACCGGACGGGGGGGCGCTAGCAGTGGAGGAAGTGAGGTCGAAAGGTCGAAGAGGGAAGCCGAAAAACGTACCGCTCACCCCTTGCCCTTCGGGTTCTTCGTACGCCTCGTCGTCAGCGTCGTTCTCTGTCTCACCCTGTTGCTGCTCCTCCTCCTCCTCTTCTTCTCGGTTCAGGGGCTGAGTGTCCGAATAGCTGTAACTCTCAGCGCGAGCGGCGTCGAGGGCGTCCGTCGATGTAGTGGTGGAGGAGAGGGGCTGTGCAACGTGCGGCAGGTCATCAAAGTCATCAACAGTAGTGGGGAGGTAAAAACCCGGTTGCCAGTACTGCGCTGTGCCAGGAGCGTTGTCGTCAGTAGTAGTAGCAGTAGCAGCAAGTGCAGCAGAAGCAGCCGCAGCAGGCGCAGCCGCAGCAGACGCAACAGTAGCAGGCGCAGCAGCAGCCTCAGCAGGCGCAGCCGTAGCAAGCGCAGCAGTAGCAGGCGCAGCAGCAGCAGCAGCAGCAGCAGCAGCGGCAGGCGGGACGGCGGTAGCAGCGGCAGCGCGCTTAGCAGCAACGTGCACCGTCGCGAGTGTAACAACGTCGCTAGCACGACGACTGCTACCAGTAGTACTACTAGTACTACTACCACTACTACTACTACTGCTACTACTAGTGCTACTGCTACTACTACTACTACTACTACTGCCGCGAGCGCTCGCTACAGCAGGAGGGTGATAAGACCAACCGGCTGCGGCGGTAGTCTCATGTTCAGTAGCAAGAGCAGGCACTGACGCTAAACGAACGCTGTTCCGCGTAGTCTTCTTGTTCTTGAACGCCGCTAGCTGTTGTCTTTTGCTCATGGTGGTGACTGTAGAGAGCAGCAAAAAAGAATGAGTGAGTGAATGGAGGTTTCCAAGCCCCTTATATACGCCTTCTCGCTTCTAGAGCTAAGCTACTTACCGACCCTGTTCAGCTGCCGCCGGCTGGCCGGCGGCCATTCACAAAGAGAAACAAAAAGACATAAGGCATGACGTTTTCAGCTGGATCTCTTTCCCCCCCCCTCTTTTGAGAGATCGACTGTGATGATGAGCTAAGCCGCTTACCACCCTGTTCAGCAATTCAACGCGAATTAGCTGTATAAAGGGTTAAGCGGTTGCTGCCTGCCGTCGACTGACCGGCGGCGGCCATTCACAAAGACATAAGGTATGACGTTTTCAGCTGGATCCCTTTTTGAGGGATCCACTGTGGTGAGCTAAGCCGCTTACCACCCTGTTCAGCCATTCAGCGCGCGTTAGCTGTATAAAGGATTAACGGTAACGGTGATGAGCTTACAGTGTGTATACAAAAAAAAACTACAGGAGGCGTGTGGCGTGAAGCAGGACCCCCCTAAGACGAACGTGTCTGTCTGTGAGTAGAGGCGTGTGCATGTGGTGAGCGACTTAAGTGTAAGACAAAAATCGCCACCTCCTGCCGTGGTGAGTAGACCGGGCCGGCCAGGCGGGCGGGCGGCCGGCTAGTTCAATAGGGAGGGGTGACAGCTGCCTAAGGCTGTGCATGAAAAAAAATCCGATTTTCACCTGACCTCTGACGTTTGTTACAATGAATGTCAGAGGGAGGGAGACGTCCTCGGGTAGGGGGTAGGAGGTATTAAGGCTATGAGTGAGGAAAAAACACCGTTTTCAGCTGGTCTCCACGGATAGCGATGCCACACCCCCTCGTCATCTAAGCTCTTAAGGAGCGGAGCGGCTGAAAAAGCGTCATGCGGACAGGGTGCTAGACAGCTGGAGCGCTGTTGGAAATGGGATTAAACTCCCTCTGTATAAAAAGCTCTCATTTCTGTTGGAAAAAAAACATATCACCTCTGACCCCAGTAACGGCTACTACCACCACCACCGCCACCACCACCACCGCCGCCACCGCCGCCGCCGCCGCCGCCGCCGCTGCCGCCGCCGCCAAGACGAGACGAGATGGCTCAAGCTATTCCACTTTCAAGCTCGCCTTCACCGCCCGGTGCGCCTGAAAAAAAGTTAATGCGGCTTGACGACGTGAGACGCGGCGCGAGGCAGCAGACCGATGATGGGGAGACCCGACAGGTAGGACAGCGGCGGTTAGCCTATAGCGACGCCTTGCTTCGTCAACTAGGTAAAGAGTTGAGCGGCTGTTGGAGAGAGTTGGGCAGTAGCTTAAAAGTCAGCGCCGCCCGTATGGATGCTCTAGTAGAGCGCAGTGTCAAGACACCGGAGGAGCTGTGTACGGCGATGTTCCGAGTGTGGTGGGGTGAAACCCCGCATCGTCATAGATGGGGCGAGCTCGGTCGCGTCTTCACCCGCATAAGACGCATGGAACTGTTGGCTCAGTGGATGGCCCTTCTCCACAGACAGGGGTTGGATTTCGAAAACCCCGACTCGCGCGCGATGCACAAGCACTTGGGCACCCTCGGCAGACGTCTGGGTAGCAGGTGGAAAGAGGTGGGGGACCATTTAAAATTGTCGCCTGAGAGGTTAGATAAGATCGCTGAAGAATGCGAATACGGAGGAAGTCCCGCTGAGTGGGCCTTCCGAGTGTTGAAAATGTGGCAAGATGAAGCTGACGGCGCCGGCGGTACGCCTTTTGAACTCCTTCGAGTGTTGACTGAGGACATGGGAAAGTTTGGCCTCGGCATCGCGATATTACTTGACTTTATCAAGCAAGAAACAACGAGAACGACGGACATGTGAATTGTTGTGTTTTATTTTCATACGTCTTCTTTATTAGTAAGTAAAAAAAAAAAAATCATAACAATTAAGACGCGCGATCTCTTAAAGTGTCACTTCCTCCAGTCGCAGCTGATCACCTCATCGCAGCACGTGATAAACAAAAAAAAAACGAAGAGACACGCTTCTTCCTCTCGAGAGGAAGAAGCGTGTCTCTCGATTGAAATCTTTTTCTTTTCTTTTTTTCTTAAAAGAGACAAACGCCCCTTAGAGTGCTCCCCCACCCCCCTAGAGTGCCCCCCTCCCCCCTCCCCCCCTCCCCCCCACCACCCGCCCCATGCATCCTAAAAGCGCCCCCCTCCCCATGCATCTTAAAGAAGCCCCCCTCCCCCCCTCCCCTCCCCTCCCCCCCTTATACACTCTAAAGAACGCTTCTACCTAGTTCAATAAGTCACTTCCAGTCGCTCGTAAAACAATAAAAAATGAAAAAAAATGAAAAAAAAACTTATATCGTAGTGTTTTTTATTAGTTTACCGAAAAAAAATAAGAGACTCGCCTCCTCCTCCAAAAAAAAAAGATATCACATTTTAAAGCCCGTGACCCCTTAAAGACGCTCATCTCTTCATTAAGTCGCGTGACGTCACTTCTTCTTCTTCTTCTTCTTCTTCTTCTTCTTCTTCTTCTTCTTCTTCTTCCGGTCACGTGATCAATCAGGTCACTTCCGGTCACGTGATCCTCAATGAGGTCACTTCCGGTTGGCCATTAGGTCATGTGACGTCACTTCCGGTCCCCTAAGTAGGTCAGTAGGTTACCCAGAATGCACCATCCCCTAAGTAGGTCACTTCCGGTCACCCAATGGAGGCCTCTGATTGGCTTCAGGGTTACCCAGAATGCACCGCTAATCCCCTAAGTAGGTCACTTCCGGTCACGTGACCAAATGGAGGCCTCTGATTGGCTAACTAGGTCACGTGACGTCACCACTAATCCCCTAAGTAGGTCACTTCCGGTCACGTGACCAAATGGAGGCCTCTGATTGGCTGCATGTCGATTGAGTAATAAACAGTACTTAACTATAGTCCCGTTCCGATACATACTATACTACTGACGTACATGATCGGTGACGTACATGATCGGTGACGTACATGATCGGTGACGTACATGATCGGTGATCTATTGACTGCCCTACCCTTTCTGAAGATAATAAAACATAAATAAACCTTACCAAGTTGTACATACGATGTGTCTCTTGACATGTTCTATGTTAGAAATGTCTAGATGCGACTATTAAGGTCATTTTTCATGGCATTTTAATACTGATCATGTACGTCATGTGACGTACATGATCGGTGACGTACATGATCGGTGATTTATTGACTGCCCTACCCTTTATGAACATGATAAAACATGAATAAACCTTACCAACGTGTACATATGATGTGTGTATTGAAATGTTATGTGTTAGAAATGTATAGATGAGACTATTAAAATCATTTTACATGACATTTCGATCCCGATCATGTACGTCATGTGACGTACATGATCGGCCATTATTTATTGACTGTCTTAATTACCTTTTCTGACCATATTTAAAACATAAATCAATCATAGCAAGGTGTACATACGATGTAAGTCTTAACATGTATTATCAGAAACATGTGCAGCAGTGGGGTAATAAGAAATTTTACATGACATTCCCAGCCGGTCATGTACGTCATGTGACGTACATGATCGGTTACACATTGAGCCCCCCCCCCCTCCGGCCCCTATAAATATTTTGGGAGGTTTTTTTTTCTAATAAACTCCCCAAAGATACATTACAGCCTGTAGGTATGGTTGGGAGAGTTTAACATCGTAGTGCAGGGGGTAAAAGACGGATTCTGGACTCTGCCGATCATGTACGTCCGCCGATCATGTACGTCCACCGATCATGTACGTCACTTTTTTAGTTGCACTGATTTGGTGAGAGTGAGCCATATGCATTTATACATACATTTGTTGCAAATTGGATCAAGTCGGGCATATAAAGCAGCACATTCTTATATAGCGGAAATTTTCAGGCCAAACTTGCCTCATGGGATTTCAGCTTAGAATCCTACCTTGCTTGCCACAGCTGAGGACTGCAGTAACGTAGCAGCCCATGTCCACTGAGACACGATGGTTGTAGCGGTCAGCCCTACCGACACTTTGCCTCCCGCATTGAAGTCGTTGTCCAGATTATCCTGCAAGGAGAATAAATTGATAAATTGTTTAACACAATATTTAATCATTTAAGGACAGCATTATAATGATTAAATGAAATATCATATTTGACGCAATAAGTACACCCCCTTGATAAAGCGCCCCCTCTTTTTCAGATTTTTTCCCATATATTTTTTAATGTTCCTCTTTTGTTATTGTTTTACACACCTTTGTGTGACATGGTGTACTTCACATTTATGTAAGTGTCAATACAGAGCCAATTGTGAAGTCATTGGCAGTCTTTGCGATAACATGCAGGACAGTGGCAATGTCCTTCTAAAATGCCACCGGTCCAGCAGATTCACAAGTGTAGCAGGACTGAATGTCCAGTCACATGTTGAGTATGTCGGGCTTTTCTGAACTGAGATAGTTGAGTTGGGTTTCTAAACCTGAAATATGTTTGTCAATATACTGTGTAAGACTACATCATTTATCCTGATTTGGCCATATATTATTACAAATATAATATGCAATACTGTTTTCAGTTGAAATGCAAAAATCATCAGATGTGTTGGTATTGGGTCCTTCAAAAATGTTGCTGGTCCTGCAACATTGAAAATCTGCAGGACCAAATGTCCTTTGGGATGAAAAAGTTTTCGCAAAGACTGCATAGGACTGGGTAGAAGCCTATTGGGGATGCCACTGAGGTCGGCCAGAATAGTATAAGACAGCCATGGGGGTTGCGCTTATAAAGAAATTTGAGGCCGACTCTTGTTCCATTCAATACATATTTATGATATATTATGTTGAATACTGTATGTGAGTAGTGATTCTTAAATACATATAATGAACCAGTGCTACGTTGATGCATCATGCCAACACTATACTCTCAAACAGTTGGCATGATGCACCAATGCAGCGTGGCTAAAGACAATGGACTGTCTCTGATCCGTATATCTATAATTTATTTGAAGCTCCTGGAACAGATAGAGGACATAGAGGAAAGAAACAGTGTCAAAGGGGAGTCCAGGTTGCCTCCAGAATGGCTCCCCTCTATAGGGGAGTCCAGGTCGCCTAAGGGAGCCTTGGTGACTCTCTAGCTGACCTAAGAGAGTCACCGAGGGGAGTCATATAGCTCTCTTAGGCCAGCCACAGAGTCAACTAGGCTACCTTAGATGACCTGGACTCCCCTAAACAAGAGAGTAATTCTGGAGGCAACCTGGACTCCCTTTTGACGCTATTTCTTCTCTCTGTGCAGTCACATCATGAGGACCGGGGTAAAGTGTTTAGTTTGGACACAATATGTCTACTATGAGATAGAAAGGCCTTTAATGTATGTTAACCTGTGACGGTACAGAGAGTGAAAGGAATAGCAAAAAGACATTGAACCCTGGGTCCCAGGGTGAAAGTGCCATATGCTACCAAGCAAATGTAGTATGATACAGTGAGACCGTTTCCGATTTTAAAAACAGGACCTGTTTGCACTATGGGTGATTCTCCAAAGTATATTACATATAACCATCAAAAGGTGTTATCAGAAATATTTCCATAGAATTATGACTGATAAGTGAGACAACTATCTTATCAAGGTCTTGCTATAACATAAGCAGTCATACAGAAACAGTGCTCAGAACGGAAGAATGCGGATCATCCATTCTGTGTGCCTGCTATGGACACTATAATCATAGACCTGGGTTGAAGCATGATTTTTAAATATGCACAGCCAAAAACAATTTTCTCATTTCAAGAAAATAAGATAAATAAACTCACCTAGCGGACAAATGACTAGTTTTAGGAGAATAGTTATTTGTCCGCCAGGCCAGTTTATTTATCTTAGTTTCTTGAAATCAGAAAATTATTTTTGGGTCTGGGATCTGTGCACCGCCGCATTGGGTATCCTTTGCCCTTCGCTACTCTAGTATGATGGATGTTTCAATGTAAATAAACTTCACAAAAGAGATCTATCAGAAAGGATACACCTGCTACCGGGATATGATACGGGATAAACAACCTGGCTAACTGTAACAGATCTACCCTATGTGTTTTATGTGGCCATTGCCATATGTTGTAATACTATGAATTTACAACACTATGAATATAGGTTCAATTCTTTTGTGATTCGACATTTACTAGAAAATCTGAGGGATCCATGTATCCTCTTACATTGTTCTACATTCTGTGCTTTATATTATTATGAGCATCGGCATGAATGATATAACCCTTGTTGTACAATTGAATATTATCCTTGTCGAGCGCCTTGGACAATTACCCTTTCCCTGGCTTATAACACTTATACAACAACTCATTTTACCATACCTTTGGGTAGTATTCCACTGGCGGAATCGGCCGTGATCTTGTCTGTCAGGCGAGATTCGCCAATAAGTTTGACATTAGAGACTTTTATCGGATGACAGAATTACAGCCGACCGACGCCAGTGGAATACTGCCTTATCACATTTGCTTGCTCTTCACCTCGATTGCCTTAAATGGAAATCAATGCCTGGTGTAGGCCTCCATTTCCCTGAGGGTCTCTGTGGCCTCGGTTTTATGCCACATAATATAAATGTAGGTAAATAGGCGGCCATAAATGTTATCCCAATAATACTATCTGTTAGCGGATGAGTCTGACATCCAACTGCGTTCAGTTTCATACACGGGCCACCACTGAGCTAAACCTCGGGGAGGAGGTCAAGTGTTTCCGGTAACAGAAACAGGGTAGTCAACTCAAAGTCCCCCCTCTGCTTTGAGCATCACATTCTCGTGAAAATGCATGCATTTGGATGCATTACAATGTCATAATCTCATGGATTTACATGATAAATAATATTACTGGGATGCAGGACACACAATTTTGCATTAAACTGGAGATATACCCACATTAAGCAAAGTCCCCCTCTGCTTTGTGTCAATGTTGCTGCAGTCCTTAAAGCACATGGCCAGAATACCTACAACACTGTGGGGAGCAAGGAAAGGACAGGGGTCTATACACAGGTACGGCAGGATTAGGACTCTGCTTGGAGACAAAGGTAAGTTGGTGCGCGTGATTTCATATGAACGTTAACCCTACTGATCAAACTGACCAATCATCGCATTTTCCCTGTCGTATTCTCTTGTCTTTTTACCCGTATCTAGATGTGAGAATCATTGGGATTGCAATTCTCTTTCTGTCTCAAGACTAGAGGTGTTTGTAAATCGTCATAATCATGTACCATATTTAACACACTTCTTCACATAGCCAAGACTGAAGAATTTGGCTCGTCCTCCTTCTTTGATTCGTAATCTTCAATTAGGCTTGTTTCAGGAAAGTGTAGGATCAGTAGGTCGATTTTTTTTTGATTTCTTTTTTAACATGAAAGTACTAACCACCTTTTTTGAATACCCCAAAATTGACAAAAAAAAATGCGAAAATTTCTTCAAAATTGCATAAAGAAAACGTAGGGTCGGCCCTGTTTTCATAGGGTTGGTCGGGTGACCTGAAACAAACCTTTTTTTAGGCCTTACAGGTGCTATCTCAGTAACATCAGATACCTCACAGTCACACCACTTAAACATCCCATTTAAAGTGGCATTTGAGGAGTGGCTCACACTGTGTTTACCATAATACTCTCAGAGACCACAGCTTTTCAGATGTCATTCATGATTCACAGTGGACGCTGGAGGTGATAAATCCAACCATAGGTCAGTTCGGGTCACTGAGGGGTGGCCATTCTCTTAAAGTGGCATTCTCACCGAGCATTTCCCACTCACAATTCTAGTACTGTTCTAGTCTGCTATGTGGTAAGTGCGAGTGGTGAGAATGCCCCTTTAATCAGCAAACGGCACCATGCGAAAAGGTTGTGCAAATCACAAGAAATCTTTTAAGGGCTGGAGGCTGTGTCTCAGATTAAAACAGTTGAAATGGGGGCTTTGTACACAGAAACGCCGGGAAATTTGTAATATATAGTGATATAATATATATGAACTTTTCCCCGGCATTTCTTTCTATATAGGCCCCTTTTCAACTTTAATCTTGCCGGTCAAAAGCGTCACCTGGTCATATACGTTACCTGGTCAAAGACGTCACGCGGTCAAAGACTATCAAGTTGTATCGATCTCAGGAGACACAGCCTGGAGCTGCAATGGTGGGTCAATGTTTGGTCTAGGTATTGATTCAGCATGTCTGCCAATATTAGTCTAGTTTTGAAAGTGTCAACATTGCCGATCACCAAGGTTTGACTGCCAAAAACCATCATATATATAAGAGGGCAAAACACATGGGGGCGGGGGAATTATATGGAAAATCTACAAAAAAGGGAGAAAGCATATAAGCAAATATGGCAACAAAACAGATATCAATTGTCCCGTATCCCAAATGGTTCCCGGAAGCATAACGAGGTTGTCGGCACAAGAAAACTGGTTCTGAGAAATTGGTTCTGTTCTCAGACAATAAGAGTCACTCTGGAGGCAGCCAACACACCCTCTCTACACTATGTATATGTACATTATGAACGCAATTACATTGGGTAACTGAAAAAAATACCCCAAATATTTACTCCTAACCCATCTTTAAGCTGTCAGAGGGAGACACATAGGGTTGGCCTTTGTTTAATCTCAGAGATGTGGGTCTTTACATCTGATGGATGGGTGTAGCGATGTGTCACCTTTTTCTTTTACCATGATAGTCATGGTTTCTGCCTTCTTTGGCATGTAATAATAGGAGTAGGGGGCGAATATCGAGTAGCTCGCTGGTGATTAGGATGATGCTTAAATGCAGCACTGGCGAGTTACTCGCTATGGGTGCATTCATACATAATGATGAGCAGAGTCTGAGAATGCTCTTGGTAGTTTACTAAGAGGCTCCCCAGAGTTCAGCATTGTCAGACTCTTAAAAGAGGGTCCAGCATTATCAGACTGTCAATCAATTTGGGTGATTCAAACAATGTCTGACCCTCACTTAACTGCTTGACCCTTGTAAGATGGGTTGAATGGTAAGTTAGAACTTTTAGAAATTCATTATGTTTCATTTTTTATCCCGTTCAAGACCACACACACACACACCGTTCAAGACCACACACACACACATACATACATATATATATATATATATATATATATATATATATATATATATATATATATATATATATATACATATACATATATATATATATATATATATATATATATATATATATATATATATATATATATATATATATATACATACTGGTCATGATGCTTAAATGCAGGCCTGGCGATCACGTGGACAGTGCTACATCTCTGCATCACCGATACTCCTTGGGAATTGTATCAACCCTGTTCGGTCGGCAAGATGCTTGTTGCATTTGGCTTATAATGTTATAGCTTGTGAAATTAGCTATGCAAATATAAACTATGAAAGCATATGCATTAATGGAATATGAAATGATAGCACATATGGTAAATAATAACTACAACCAAACCCTTCAGTAAATTCCACATAATGTGAGTCACAGCGGGTCTACTCGTAATGGTATGCATTCATGCATCATGCTGACCATGAAGATCGGTAACTCATACATCATGGCATCAAATGCAGGACTAAATGCATCATGCCCTTGGTCGTCATGATGCTTGAATGCAGCCTTAGTCAGTAACTCGCCAGAGCTGCATTCAAGCATCATGCCAACAATACGGGGTTGATACTCTCCGAAAGGGTCGAGATGATGCCCCAATACAGCCCAAGGGACTTACTCACCATGGCTTCATTAGTGCATCATACCCAAATATCACATCTTAGCAACTTGCCGTCCTTAAAGGGTTTTAAACCGATTACCTTAGAGTATAAAAAAGACTGACCTGATCCTTGTAGACTTTCTTCCTGATGGTGTTGAAGCATGTGGCGAGCATGGAGGTGAAGAGCCCCAGCCCTATGAACATGAGGATCACCTGCCACTGCGACATGCTGGACAGGATGCCCTTGGAAGGCATGGTGCCATTGAACCTGAAGTCCATGGCTATCATCTGACACTCAGTCACATTCTTCAACATGGCGAAGTACTCCACCACCGCAACCTCCATGATGGCAACCTTCTCCTTTCCTCACCTCCACTTTGATATTAAAAATCAATGGTTTCTTTCGTCCTCCCCCCACCTTAAGTCATAGCTGCCTCTGTTGTATCAAAGGGGTGAGATTGTGGGATATGTGTGACTGCTTTAGACTGGGGTATCTTTGCTGTGCTGCTATAGTGGCTAGGTGTACAGGTGCATGTTAGTATAAAGGGGTGGTCTTAGTGCATGCACCCACCCAGGGCTGCGGCCACTGGGTAATAAATACACCCGGGGTCTATACTCAGGGATCCTCCAGGGGGGATGGATCCTCCAGGTGACTATAACACCTGTAGTATATATCCCACAACGCTACCCAGGATGCATCTGCTCCTACTACAACCACCCAGAATGCACTGTAGCTGCGTCTGCACTGCGTCCCAGTGAGCAGTGAGGCTGTTCCCGGCGTGCAGCAGGGTTTTTATGGCTGTGGGCGGCACCTGCATAGTGACCAGCGGCAGTATGTGACATAACCCATCAGGCCATGAAGCTTAGGGAGTAGTCATTTTTTAAAAACAGGGGGGGTCGGTGGATTTTTGCATGAGTGGTTCGAAAATTTGTTGGTCCCCCTGCAAGAGGGGTCAACATTTTTTGTTGGTCCCCCCCCCTCGAGGCAATTGAGGGCAGCCGAACCCTTTGAGCTATAGTAACGCGCTGGCTTTTCCACTAAAAATGGGTGTAATTTTTTTGGTCCCCCCTCAAGAGGGCTCCAATTTTTTTTGGCCCCCTCCCCTTCAAGGGTGCCAAATCTTTCGCCCCCCCCCCAAATCCACCAACCCCCCTGTTGTTAAAATATGACCACTCCCTTAACGCCATGTTTAGGGTTATTAACCATTTAAGGATGGATGTCACTAAACGATGACATTTGTCGTCATGACGCACCAATGCAGCACTGGTGAGTAACTCGCCAGTGCTGCATTGGTGCATCATGCCAACCCTTTAGGAGTGTATTAAACCCTGTAGGGTCAGCCTGATGCCTCAATGCAACACTGGCGAGTTACGATGGCTGCGCATGCATTCAAGCATCATATGACCAAGGGCCTTATGCATCAAAGCTTTATGCTGTCTTTAAAGGGTTAAGCGAGAGTGAGTGTATCAGATGATGGGGACACAAAATTCAATCTTCTCATAATTTATCCAGGAAGTTGCCCAATACTTCACATCCTGCCCTAGTTATTCTATTTCGGTTCGTTATTTACTATTCCAATGGCTAAATCTGATCTTAATGGCAAATTATATATGGACAATGGGGGGAATAAAATCAAGCACAATTTTATTCTCGCCATTGAGAAAAGACCATAGTTTGACCCAATAGGACCCACTTTCTGACCTGTTTCTGTACATTGATACCAGTTTAATGTCGTTCAACCTATAAATAATATACGTTTACAGTATTTGGAACATATTTATGTAGGATTTAGAAATTAGTAAAATGTTCTATTTTTTACCGACTTTGAGCTTTTAAGGGCCGCATAGTGCATTAATGTATTATACGATCTAGGGTTATCATGATGCATGAATCCAGCCCTGGGGAGTAAAAACCATCGGCGTTGCATTGGTCTATCGTGACGAGAAAAAAAGACATTCTAGCAACTAAGGCTCTAAGCATGGCCTTACCCATAAGCATAGAACAATATGAATTATGACTACCCCAACATCCTTGGTAGACTTGAACTGGTACCACCCATAACTATTTTTTTGGATGCGGTTGTGTGGTAATATAACACATATGGTAAATACTAATACATTATAATAAACACACAGAGCATTCCGACGTGCTTAGCCTACACACGCAGAAAAGTCAGTGTCATTGTCGCTGAAAGTCAGGCACTGTGTGACTTTCAGGTGAGGGTGGTTTTAGGGACAATGACACTGACTTTTCTGAGTGTGTACTGATCAACATCATGTGACATTTTCCCCCTTTTCAATGTAGAATTTGATCAGGATACAACAGCTTAGGTTTCCATGTATAGTGCATGCTATCTATAGCGATAATTCTGATGGCTCTGGATTATCCCGCGGGATTTAACTTGGTACTAGACATCCAGAAACCATATCTTGCTACGTGTCAAGTAACGTTCCGAGAGCAGAACCAACGTCTCGTGAGATTGTTGGTGTGAATGTAAACAGAGTGGTCACAGGAACAATATCCTCCCCGTTTCATCCCTACCCTCAAAAGATAAGCTTGTCTCCATACTCATCAAAGTGACAGTCATAAAATAAATGAGTCAAAAACTTGTCTCAGTGACAAGGAAGTGGGTCTTCTAGCTGGAGATAGAAGACCCTCTTGGCATGTGCCAGCCCAAAACGCAACATTTGCCAGCTCCAGATTCTATTTGTGGGATGGTAACCTGATAGGTTAGACAACTTTTGACTTGTTTATTTTATGATAGTCACTTCGATGAGTCTGGAGACAAGTTTACTTTTTCAGTGTATATGCCTTTAGCTCCTGTTTCCTGTAGCACACATTGCACCTGGTCTGGCCTATTTGTGCAAACCGTTTGTAGTGACCCCTACAGGTGGGCTGATGAGTCAAACCGTTATTACTAGTATAGTCACTCTCGACCCCGACACTCCTAATTACCATTAATATGCATTAGTTGACACTCTCTATTCTCCTATCATCCATACTGATATCCTGACCTTAGTCAGTACTGGCCACTACCGGCTAAGCCCCAGGGCAGTTAGATTATCAGTGTATCAGGACATTCATTGGCGGATCTAGGGGGGGGGGGGGACGACGGGCCTTGCCTCTCCAGAACCAGTCTGTCTTAGATAATAGCTGCCGGACTTTGAATAACTGCCTCCCTTGATTAGGATCTTGGGGGTAGGAGGATGTCCAAATAAATAGCTATAGGCGACGATGCGGTACAGTCAGGTTATTTCTTTTGTTCGATAACCCCCTTGTAATTGTTATGTAATAACTAGAGTGGTAGAGTGACTGGGGGCCTTTGAGGCCGCCAACCAGTCCATCTTGGTTATATGGCATACACTCAGTTACTCATAAAGTATCTATTAGTATATGTACTAGCGTTTTAAAGCCATTTATAGGCTGAGCCAAACATATATGCCTCATTCAACCCAATAGAGCCCTGTGGACGGTGGACCCATACAATATGAAGAAATAACGACACAGACTCAACACTAAAGATCATCTGTAAATGTCTCTTTTAACATTCAACCTATTAGTGTCAAGGGACCTTCCATGAAGTATGTGCGCAAATTTCCTCCAGAAATTGACCCCCCACCCCCTTAAGTTCCTGTACGCATTAAACCAAAGGGTTTATGTACGCCCCACCCGCCTTGGTGCGTACATACTTTATGGAAGGCCCCTGAGTGACTATTTGTCTGAGTCCAAGCACTGTCAGTAGTATATGGAAATGAAATGTTACTGTAAGTAGTACATGGAGAAGTACGCTTAGACCAGGTTACACTATTTGTATAGCCATGCGAGTTTTACATGTACAGGATCATTTTCTATACATGGTAACAATAATATGAAAATTTGACATGAAGTAAGGAGCATATGAAGATCAACTATTGTCACAAAAGTCTTCTGTGGTATAAGGCTGATACGAAGAATAATATAATGAAGTAAAATTTATACTACTGGTCAAAGATAACAACATTAGAAAATAGAATGTGAGAATCATTATATCAATATTAATATATATATATATATATATATATATATATATATATATATATATATATATATATATATATATATACACCATATAAACCTATGCTAGTATATTTCCAGATCAGTTGGCCTGGCCGGCCGTGGCCGGGAGGTTCCTGCCAAGGCCGAGAAGGTGGCGCCCCAGTCACGCTTGCTGGTTCCTGCTCTCTCCGAGAGGTGGCGCTGACATCACGTATCTAGGCAACCACTCCATCTGTTGTTACGTCCCTTTAAAAGGGCACTCCGGCTGGCGATTCAAACAGTTGTTGATTCTCATCCATCCAAGCAGGAACCTGGGACACTGTTCTCAATTTTTTTAAATTGGAGTTAGGGGGTGGTTGCTGGGATATATGCTTGTTAGCTATCTTGATTGTTTTTAATTGTGGTATTTATTAGTAATTGTTGATATTTATTCTGTGATTGTTGTATTTATCATGATATTTATTGTGTAAATATTGTGAATTTATTGCTTGTGATTGAGCTGCTGTGTCTGTTTAGACCTGTGTTAGGTGCTAATTATTCTATGTTATTGTGATATGAGAGCTTGTATTATATTTGTATTATATGTCCCTTAAAAAGTTGAGTGTGACCGTATTTGTAACTGTGATATCTTCTGAGTTTTAATAAACTATAGGCTGCTATTTGAGTACTGTAGATTTCCACCACACCCACTGGATTGTCTGCTCTGTTATATTATCAAATTATATAAGTACCAGTATTATTTTGATAATATATAGTCTCGGTAGTTTCCATGGTTACATGATTATATCATTGTTAGGCCGGATGCAAAGTACTAAATACACGGGCCTCTAAGTGTTATCTCATTGCCATGGTAACTACCATATTAGATCGTATTCTTGGACCAACCCCACTATCAATTATATATATATAAATATATATATATATATATATATATATATATATATATATATATATATATATATATATAATATATATATAATGACGACATCATGCCAATTGCCAATTTCCAGATTGAAAAAAAGCTTATGACGTCATGGTGAACCGGTTTTGTAAGCTGCTATTTCTCAGCTCTATGGTACGTTACATTATATTGTCCTCTAGTTTGGAATAAGAAATCTTTTTATTGAAATAAAAGATATACTATGCTTAAGTATAGGAAGGGCCATATTCAATGCCCCCCCCCCCCTCCACATTGAATAAAATGTGGCCGTATTAAATGGGCTAATGAAAAGCTTTTCTCTCATTAAATGGCTTAAAATCAAAAATAATTATATGCTAATTCCAACTACATGAATACCTTTCTGCTGTATTTTACACGTGGGGGCATATCCCACACAGCTTGTGGCTTCGTGGGATATGGCCCCAGCCTCCACGGCAGCGACGATGTCAATGGGCATTGGCATTTGTCTATATATTCTGTTGAAGAAAACACGTTCTAAACGACATACCTTGAATGGGTTGAAATTTAATATAACCTTGGAGGGTGGAGTGTCTTTTTTCTGTTTTCCGACTCATTTCTTTAACATGTTTTCTGTAGTCTGTCTTCCATATAGCCAGTGTGCGTTTTGTCTTCTCTAGGCTGTATTCCACTGAGACAAATCGGCCGAGATTCCGTCATCAGACACGATTTGTCCATAGGTTAAACATTTAAACTTTCATCAGATGACGGAATCTCCGCCAATTTGTCTCAGTTTCTTCAAAATTTCCTAAAAAACGTAGGGTCGGCCCTATTTTGATAGGGTCGGTCGGTTGACCTGAAACAAACCTTTTTTTGGCCTAGTCTACTCTTTATTAGCAAGGTTTGTCGTTTCTTATGGAGGTCTTTGTTGTGGGTTATTAGCATACAACATATTGTTTATAATATATGTACACGATGCATGTGCCATTATGCTATTGTTTCCTTATGTAAAAGTGTTAATAGCCAGTATTGTATGATGGGTTCCCGTCTGTCTCTAGCATACAATACAAGCTTTATTACATGACCCAAAGACATTTGTCTAACCCCTACCATATTTTCCGCTTAAATCGGCAAGTTTTCTTCTTAAATCTGTGAGTTTTCTGCTTTCAGCGAGAGGTTTGTTTACATTGCCACCATTGATCTACGGTCACGTGACCACTCTGCTAGTTTCTGATTGGTCTAGAGCACTTAAAAGCGGTAACACTTAGGGGGTGGTATGGAAAAACGTACCACATCCCCGGGTGGTACGGTTTTTCTTTTTTGTTCTCACACAGGATCGTACCAATAACGTTAATTTGTGTAATAAAACAAAACAATCAGCCTCTTGATGGGCCACGCCATGTCATGCCACTTGCTTATTTCCAGAATACAAGTAAAATCATGACTTCTGGAACACAATCTGATTTATAAGTTAAAAAAGTCGCTGTACATAATTTTAGTCCTTTTTAGGCCATTCTGCGAATCTCAACGCTGTACTGTATATTATTATAAGCACACTTATTCCTCACACTAATGCCTAAACATATAAATCGATGTCCACTTACATGCAGCTTCACTAGGTGATTTTAGCACAAGTGGACAGACTCACCCAGGAGCATCAACAAAATAATCTGTCCAGTCTTAAACTTTCTTAAACTGTCCAATCTTGAAAACGTTAAAATATTTATTTAAGATAATAACATTGATTGAAGAATGCACTGTTTTGTATCGAGACTTGTATCTGCCACCTAGTGTTACATACCCACACTATGCTAGCTGGGGTTTGCCTTTAGTTTAGGGTATATACCCTACACCCAGATGAGACAACATAAACATTTTAAAGGAAAAAAACGGGGGGTTGGGGGGCAGAGCCCCCCATACTAGTCGAAAAGCATATCCTACAATGGACTGTAGTCTAACCAGTGGTTCATCACTGGCACCATCAAGGGAAGAAAGGGGTAGAACTGGTTTTCTTAAATAAATGTTTTGTTTAAGTTAGTCCATTAACTTTAAGATAGTAACGTTTTTAAGAGTGGCCTTTTAAGATTCGACAGATTATTTTTGTTGACGGTCCCATGTGAGTCTGTCCCGTTATCACCAAAGACTGCATGACGCATGCACGGGATACCTCTCCCAGGTGAGAGGACAAATGTTTAGAGCATTATCTTAATCAGACTATTAAGATGATCCTGTTTGTCTTAACTTTAATATGGGGGGGGGGGGGGTGGGGGCTCTGCCACCCAACCCCCTTTTTTCCCTTCTTTTTCTTCTATTTCAATCGTATCTAACTATCTTAACCCCTCTAAATACTTATCTTAGACTATCTTAAAAGAATTTTTTGTATTTTTTTTCTTGTAACCCGAGGGAATGTACTGACAGTTTCTCAAAACTAAACACTGCTGTCCCAAAATAATAAGCTGAATTATGATATCAAGATTTAAGATTGAGATATCGCTCTAGACGTTTGTCCTCTCACCTGGGAGAGCTATGGGTACATTTTATTGGTGAAATTTTCTCACCCTCAACCAGCCTTATGTTTGACTGAAGTTTATATTTCATTGTTGTAATGATGCAAACTTTATAAGGAACATACCGAAAATACTACCAGCCTTTACTTGCTGTGTTTGTATAGAGAACGAATAACAATATCTTTATCCAGATACTGAGCAGTAAATTCTCAAAAACAAATGAGAAAGTTCTAACAAAGGCTTTGTTTCACTCTTTCTTTCTTGTTGCTATCCCGTAGTTGCCTGCATGACGCCTCGGAACTTTAAATTCCTTTGTCATAATGATGCAGGAATGCAGTACCCACGAGTAATCTTGCGGCAATGCATTGATGCTTTATGCAAACTTTATAAGGAACATACCGAAAACACTACTAGCCTTTACTTGCTGTATTTGTATAGAGAACGAATAACAATACCTTTATCCAGATACTGAGCAGTCAATTCTCAAAAACAAAAGAGAAAGTTCTAACAAAGGCTTTGTTATTGTTTTATAATTATTCTTTGTTCAATCATACCAACGTACAATAGAGTGCATCAAACGCTATGCTACGTGCACCCAGCTGCCCGAGTGCGGCAGGTACCCTTTAATGTGTGGGATCTGTAGGGGCAGGCCAGCAGGGGTCCATAGCCCTTTAACGGCCGCATAATGCTTTAATGCATTAATCCATTTATTGCCTCGATGTATGGCTGAAACCTCGGCAAGTAACTCGCCAGGGCTTTATTCATAGATTCACTCGTTTTAAGAGTGCATCTATCATTTAATACTATGCCCCTAGTCGTCATGATGCATGAATGCAGTTCTGGCGAATGAGTTCCTCCCCAAGGCTGAATTCAGGCATCATGACGGCCAAGGGCATGATGTGCTTCCTAACTGTTCGACCCTAAACCCTGTAAGTATGGCATAACAAAATAATGCATCTTGCCCTTGGTCGCCATGATGCATAAATGCAGTCCTGGCGAGTAACTTGCCAGTAATGCATTGAGGCATCATGCCGACTCTATGGGATTGTCATAATCCTGAAGGATTGGCAGGATACACCAGTGCAGAACCCACGAGTTACTCGCTGCATTGCTGCGTTATAACGACATTTGTCATCTTTAAGTGGCATCGATCGTTAAAGGGTTAAGGGGTTAGGCGTGTGGACTTACTAACAGTGCGAGTCTAAACCTCTCTATTGGCAAAGTTTGTCGTATTGGTGGGGACATCAAAACATGTTTATCTTTGTCTTGGGCGATTAGTATCCAGCGTAGTACATATCTGCAAGATACATGCCTCACGGTTCGCTACTTTCTTTGGTTAAACTGGACACTTGGTTTAATAATCAAATAATGGCTATATTTCAACCTGTGCCACATGCTTACTTCTAGAATTAATAAGCTCGAATATACGCATGTGCGTGTTTGTTATTCAAGGACAGTCAAACAGCAGGTAAACTACACATAGTTAGCTCAGGAGGCATTTGGTGCTAAATAATAATTAAAAAACCGTGCAGCCGACATGATGCATGAATACAACACTGGCGAGTTGCTCACCAGGGCTGCTTACATGCAATATAACGGTTATTTATTGATAAAGGCCGCAGTGGCCCTTAACGTGTGTAGGTCTATGTGCGTGACCCTGCGTGCGTGTGCGTGACCCTGCGTGTGTGTGCGTGACCCGTGGTGAGCACACACAGGGGGCGGGGTGACAGCAGTATACAGGAGGGCTGCGTCCCGTCTTACATCCGGGTTACATCATACCCCGTACAGCTTCAAAGTGAGGCTCCACCACCTGAGCACCTCCTGCAGCTACACCTGATCCCCCACCTAGCGGCCACTGGGCGCACTGACACTTATATACACACTGTAACCCTGTTAGTGCTTTTATATGGCACAGGACGGTAAAATAGAAAAGTCGACAATAACGTTTAAAGCATTGTGAGAAAAGACAATACGTTTATTTTACATTAGCCGAGGGGCATTCCCAATGGGCACAAACTTCAATTCAACAGTGTCAGAATCAATGTTGAATTTACATTGGATCAACATCGAAAACCATTTGTCATTGTTGATTCAACATCCTGGGCCCGCTGGGTTGGCATTTGTCAAGATTATACATACTCATTTATTGTAAATTCATCACATAGCTTGTACATCTGTTCAAACATCGCCAAATGTTATGCGATTCAAACCCCTAAAAAATGATTACTGTTTTTAAGCATTATCTTAGTCCTTGTCACTATGGTTTGATGCGGTAAGCACGTTCAAAAAAGAATCATGACAAGAGGGCTGGTGAGAAGAGACAAGACATATTTTTCAAGATTGACAAAAGACACAGCAACCCCTGGTCTGGGGCCCGTTTTATAGCACATTAATGCCCTTTGTCGCCCAGATGCCTGGGTGAAATCATTTGAAAAAAATTATGACTTATTGTTTTACGCATTTCAAAAAAAAAACTGGCAAGAAAAGGGCACGCCATGTGTAAAACGATATTACATAAAGAGCCTTCCAACATTTACCGCTCATGTATCCTATGGTTTCCAGTCTTTTTAAAGACTAATTGCAGGGGGGGGGGGATTCAGGGAGGATACTTCCTAGGGAAGGGGGAATTCCAGGGGGACAATTCCGGGTGACAGAATTCCAGAGGGGGGATTGCCTAGAGCCTAAGAAAGTATAGACTGCTGACACGGTGGCTTTCAGAATCGTAGAACAGAGGCATCCTCATTAATTCATACTGAATGAATACGCCTCTAATTATAATTGTATAATTGTGTCCTTCAGATCTCTCAATCTTTTTGATTGAGATCTTGCATAATGCCTATTTATCGTAATTATCTAGATCGTACCCAAGACAGATTAACCCTTTAAGGGTGGCAGGGTGCTTTAATGCACTCTGTACTTGGTGTAGTGATGATGCATGGGTAAAGCCATGGTAAGTAAATCACCAGCGCTGCTTTCATGCATAATGTCGATCCTATACGAGGTTAAGATCTAAGCCGTTCAGCCCGCTCCCCCACTGCACAGACACATGCGTATTTTCCTCTTAACTTCAACTAAAATTCCCATTTATGATACTTAGCTGTATTCAATGAATGCACACATGGATACCACTGGACAGCTATGGTAATCAGCTACATATCCATTAAGTCTTTGTATGTTATGTGCATCTTGTATAATGGTTTTATATCAATGAGTAAGTGAGAACTAGGGTGAAAGTACTGTGTAAAGGCACCCAACTTTGGTAGTGCACTTAGGAAGTCCCTCAGAAAGCACCCTCTACTATAAGTGATTTCCGGGAGAGTCTATTTGGGCAATCAATTAAGATTTGATTGCATTGGAATCCTAAAATATGGGCTTATATTTACATTTATCCTACATTTTAAATGGATTCCCAGAACTACATTTACATTGGAATATGTCAAGAAAAACATGAAATCAGCTTCAAAATAGAGGGTTCTAAATGTGTAGGGATATGTATTTACATGTTATGTATGTCTACTATTTAATACCTGAATACTGATGTAATTAGAATATAGTTAGCCCCTGGATTTGCACATATGTGAGAGGTAGTACATTCCCTATGTAAGGCACTCTCCACTCACCTGGATCCCCACCACTTGCACGACAACAGGGGAGGGCTATTTCGGGACCAGGCCACTGCATGGATAGAGAGGGCCCGAAACACCCTACTTTTTGCAAAGAGATGTCAATTTGAAAGTGTTCTAGTGTGGCTAGAATTATAATTCTTTCGGAATTTTCTTAATTCTTAAACACCCCTTTTCTGCGATATATAAACATGGCCTGAACACCCTATAAGGCTGTGTCTCACGACCTTGGGACAATGTTTTTGTCTCTGATCGGGTGCCATCTCTGACCGGCTGCCGTCTCTGACCGGCTGTCGTCTCTGACCAGATGTCAGAAAAAGGTGTTTTAAAAAGAATTATACTCATATATATAAGGATTTGGAAAAACGTTATGGCGGTTGTTATATAATCATAGTTATAATTATAATTAGCCTCCTGCTGCTAGTATTTTGACCTTATCAAGCCAAGCCGGTCAGAGACGGCACCCGGTCAGAGACGGCACCTGGTCAGAGACGGCACCCGTCAGAGACAAAAACATTGTCCCAAGGTCGTGAGACACAGCCATAAGATCCTCCAAAAGGTGAGGCATGATGCACAAATCCAGCCAGGGTGAGGTAGGCCTATTCGACAGGGCTGTATCTATGCCCTCGTATAGATCTCCCAATACACAGACCTAGACAACTAAAGAGATCCTATAAGGACAGATGTTGCTAAAAGATGATATTTGGTGTCATGATGCTTCAATACAGCCTGGGTGAGCAACTCGCCGGTACTGCATTGGTACATCAGGCCAACCCTTCTGGGATATCTGAACCCTGTAGGGTTGGCATGATGCTTGAGTGCAGCACCGGCGAGTTACTTGCCAGGGCAACATTCCTACAAGGGCAGAATACTTTAAAGCACTCTGCAGTCTTTTCATCACACAGGACATTTGGTCCTGCAGATTTTTAATAATGCAGGACCGCCTACATTTTGAAGGACCGGATAGCAACATATTTGATAATATCTATTTTTTTCTATAAAATAGTATTGTGTGTTATATTTGTAACGATTTATGGATAAATATATTGTTTTACACACTATATTGACAAACATATTATTTTAGGTTTAGAAACCCAACTAAATTATTTTAGTTCAGAAAAGCCTGACAGGTGACTGGACATTCGGTCCTGCAACACCCTTAGAAAAGTGAGAGTCATTGTCGCTAAAAACTACCCTCACTTATTGGTCAGGCACTGCCTGACTCTCAGGTGAGGGTAGTTTTAGCGACAATGACTCTCACCTTTCTGTGTGTGTACACTTGTCAATCTGCTGGACCCATGACATTTTAGGAGGACATTGCCACTGTCCTGCAGGTTTTCGCAAAGACTGAGTCAGTCTGCCGTCCTTAAAGAGTAGAGAACCTGATTAAAGGTTATAGATTACATGAACTACATCACAGTGACTATTATTCATGATGAGTTTCATAAGATGTCCAGAAGACGACAATGTAATTTTCCACTATCCAGCATATCAAAACACCCATTGATCATAGATAGTATTACACAATCAAACTCAGGCAGTGAAGTGGGTAGTATCAATAGGCTCTCTGTTCTTAAAGTGTTTTCTTTATCCATATCCAATCTCCCGAGAGCTAAAAGATGTTGCTAAAAGATTACAATCGTCGTCATGATGTACCAAAGTAACTCGCCAGGGCGGTGTACCATGCAGACTCTTTGGGAGTGGCTCAACCCCATAGGATCAACATGATGCACCAGTGCAGCACTGGCTAGTAACTGCATTTATGCATCACGACGACCAAGGGCATGATGCATTAATGCATCATTCACTCATTAAAGGGTTAACACACGGCCATTAAGAACAGGCCCATCCGGTCTTTAGCCGGTGCTACCTACGCTAGGTTTGGTGACGTATTTCCCTCTGTGGATAACGGTAATGGGCTGGCATTATATTGATGTGACGTCACAGGGTAAGTATACACATATATGTGTGGACCAAACACTTTGAGGGCTAGACAGGCTTTGTACATCGATAAACTATACAGTCATTGACGATTTTATATAAAGCCGCTTTTATGACACAATGAGCGTTTTATTCTCATGTATGAAAAGTGGATTATGCTCTTCTTTTCTTACCAAACATTTATTTATGTGCACATTGTTGGTGTGCATATTTTAAACAGTAACTAACACAACACATAGGAATGACTACCATAGATAACTATGTAACCCCCTTTAAAAGAGGTGCTCTAATTTTACCTAAAGTCGGACACCAATTTCCAATTGGTTCTCTTCATGCTACAGATAATGGAGCAATCAGAATTATGACTATAAAACTATATATAATAAATGTTACTCATATAATCTAACATTCTACCATAAAAATATGCAAATGTGTTGATCCATTATTTTGTAAAGTGAGAAAATATACTTTTCTGGTATAAGTTAGGTTCAAGGTAGTTAAGCACATATTTCCTGTGGAAAAATCTTATATATCTTTAATGAGAATCATACCCAAGGACTACTAGATCATCCCTGTCCAATTAATCAGGTGCTCTACACTTTATTTCCTTACAAAAACAATAGAAAAGTAAAGTGTCCGGCTTCAGGTGAAATCAGCCTTTCTAATTTTCAGTTTTTGGGTGATAATATTTAGGTAAAAAAAATACTTTAGAACCTTTATATTATAAATAGGCCATGCAGTGTGAACACTCCCCTGTCCATAGGTATGACATAACCGAGTGTAAGTGAAATAAGGCCTTGTGGTGTCACAGTACAAATTCGCCCCCAGAATGTAAATAGTGCCAATGAAAAACGGTACTACTGTGCATATAATCAGTGGTAGGAGGCCTTAAATTTGTCACAGAAACATAATCTGTGGCCCAAATTGTTCCCAAAGGCCCTGGCAAAAAAAATATAAAAAGTTGGTTGTTGCCATGGTAACCCTGGGTGGTGATTGGAGGGGCCAAAGGTCAAGGTCAAAGGTCGCTGGGCACCTGTAAAATTTCTCCAGTTTGGGTAAGTCAGTTTCCATGGCCACCAGCGCAAAATCGGAACACACTTTTTTATGCGGGATGCAAATAAAAAAATCAGATATGTGTCAAGCTTTAATTTAAGGGGTCATTCATTACTGCACACTAAAAAGAACCACACCTTTTGCCCGTCTGAAGGAGAAAAATAGGGTCAGAACCAGAAATTTTGTCGGCTATTTGTACCATGACACCTTAACTATAGTCATTGGGGGAAAAGGGTTACATTAGCAGTAACAACGAGCGTCCGAAAATGGTGAATCTACCCTACCTAGATTTTCTTATAAAGATATTGATGTCAGAATTTTTTAAGGATCCCCTCAGATCATTAGATCCCACGTTTTATAAATCAGAACATAATTAAGTTAGATATGAAACTAAATGTGATAAATGCCTATTTATGCTGATGTGTTTCATAAGAAACACCCCCCCCCCCATAGATATATACGGGCCCTTATCTTCTGTTGCACATGTGGACAGAGGTTACATAATACGGCCTGACTTCATGCCGCAGGCTCTCCAACCGGAACTTTGATAATGACGTCATGCACCATGTAGCCTTCTGGGTAGCTCTGGCGGCCCACTGGACATGAACATAATTATATTCCCTTTAATGTGAACAGAGAACCATGCATGCCAAAATTGAGTAATTGTGAGTAAGAATTATGTGTGCACTTCTTGTATAAAACTGTCGTTGTGTATCAGGTTTCAAATATTTATTTCGTGAAACTCGAATAGTGATATTCAGGCACCAAATGAAATGAAGTGAAAAGAATTTGATAAAGAATCCATTGAAATAGGACATATAAAGGAAAGCGCGAAATTGCTATATGATAGGTGCTGAGATAACGCCTTTCGACCTATTAAGATTACCAGTTGTCAGTGTCTTCAACGTGGAAAAGGCCCTTAAAATCTTTGACCAGAGCTCATAAAAATTTACAGGAAAACCTGCAGGGTGACAACTTTGGGCCCAACATGTTGTAGATGTATAAGGTCCCACCGGGAAATGGTACTACTGTGCATATATATACATATATATATATATGGCATAAACTCCCCAGTTATGTTGTTTTGGCTATTTCTGGCCCTTTTCAGGCTTATACCCCTACAGAATAACCAGTTTTGCACCAACTTATTCAAATTTTTGGTATATGTGAAAAAATATCCTAATAATTCGGGAAATCTCTATTTTTTGTGTATTGGCCCGATATTTTCCGTTTTCTGGCCCTCCAAAAGCCCAAAAACCCCTAAAAATGTCAAAAATGCTAAAAATGACATGTTTTACATGTCTCCCATGTGTACTGAGGCAGTAACAGCTTATTCCTAATATCATTTTCTATTAGGTGTATGGTATAGTCAATTGATTCACGAGGATTTCACTAGATATGTTCTGAATTTTTTTCTCCACAGTCATTTAAGTGTGTTTTGTCAGCAAAATATTCAAATGTCATTTCAGGTTGATACCTCTATATAGTAAATAAAGAAGATCTACACAGTCTCTATTGTATCCCAGATTGTGAGGTAACTCTTGTGTCTTCTGCTGGAAAAAAGAAATTTTGAAAAATATCCAATAATCTTGCCTCCAGGAGCATATGTCTATTGGGATACATATTTTCCGTCACGGAGTCACCCGGAATATTGGTCACGGAGTCACCAGCCACCTTGATGAAAATTTAAACCTTCATAGAATTGTTAATACCCAATATATTTAAGTTATCTCTGGTTTTCCTGTGTCCTACCCACTCCCTCTAATGTTCTAATGCAAAAATCCACCATTTTTATGCTCATTTATACAAGAATTTTTTTCCGTCATGGAGTCACCCGGGTGACTCCGTGACGGAAAATAGGTTAATAGGGGTACTTTAGGCCTATACTGTGCAAATTTGGTCTAGCCAGATATCATGATGCTTCATATTTCTTAAAGGACACATGATCAGGACACTGTAGAGTGAATTTAACCAATAATGGGACCATTTTGAGGAAACTAGGGTAAAGTTGAGAGTATGTAGTTGAAATGTTCATATTTCTGATAAATGTTCAAAATTCATCGGGCTGTATCTCAAAAACTATTACTCAGAGGATATCCATTCTTGGTATGCTTCAAGATATATGTTGGCCCAGCTTGTAAACAAAATTATTAGTTGCTGTGATGTATTTAAAACATAATATTCATGATCATGGATTTTTCGTCACGGAGTCACCTGAAAAAAGGACAATAAACTATACGAGGCTATAAAAACTGAACCGCTAGGGTTAGAAATGTATCAAAAAGTGTTCCAAGGAGCCAAGATATATACCTTTCAATGTACTAAACTTGTTGAAACATATTAAGAACTTTCCGATTTGTCCTTCCTCTATCCTAAAAAAAACATAAGTCAGGAGTTTAAGCCATATATATATATATATATATATATATATATATATATATATATATACATGTATATATATATATATATATATATAATCAGTGGAAGGGGACCTCAAATTAATAGTGTGTGGCCCGAATTGATATCAGAAGTTTGTCCTTATTGGGTGGTCAAAGGTTAGGACTTACCAGTCAATGTCCATGACAACTCGTGCAAAATCGTTTGGTATCTATGATACACATTAAGCAATTCTAAGTTAACCCAACACCTTGGCCATCTAAAAGTGAGCAATTGGGTTCAAACTAGATATTTCCTCCTGGTAATTAGACTGTGGCAGCCTGCCGCCAAACTGGCTACGATACTTGAAAGGGCTCTGCACCCCCTTTCAGGTAAAAAGTGCCGAAATATTTCGGGTTTGACAATGACAATCAGGTAAATCGTCAAAAGTATTTCACAATCATCAGAATTAAGAAGTTCACAGATTGGCCGAAAATTGAAAAAAATAAAAGTAAAAAAAAAGGGGCGGGAGGGGTTACCAAATTTTTAACCATGTTTGGGTAAGTACAACTTAATTTTTCACCAACATTTGGGAGTTTCGCATCATGCCGAACCCATCTTTTGAATTACCTAGTGAATAAATTGACTTTGATGACCATCTGATATCCATTCATTTGCCGCTGCCGAGTGCTCTCGTCAAATTGAAAATTCCTAGTTGTCAGCACTTTTGATGATTTATGACGGATACGGTAGTTGTTCTGAATGAGGCCCCTGGACTCTGGGGAGGGGGGGGGGGTCGTTCTGCATTGCTGGTGGGAAGTAAACAAGTTCTGCTGGATTAAGCACTGATCAGGTCCTACAGCACTGGGGTTAGGGCCCTGGGGAGAGTTGAGGGGTTTGTAATTGGTCCAAACCCCTCCGTCCATGCCAAAGCCTCCCAATTAAAAGTTATTTCTTGACCAGAATCACTTTTTTTGCTGAGACGCTCCTGCCCCCTCCCTAGCTGTGTCTCCAGTCGGTAGGGTGGGTATGATGCTTGGGTACAGTATTGGTTTGCTAGGGCCGCATTCATGCATCATGAAAGACAAGGCTAAGATGTGTCAAGACATTATGCAGTCCTTAAAGGGTTAAAGCAGTACGCTGCACTTAAATGGTTAAATGACTTACTGCAATAAACAATTTTTACACAGAAATAAAGGTTCATAAGTGGTTATTTTGAAAGACCATTAATGAGGCATATTTTCTTTTCATCAGCTTTAGAAATGATCTGGCATTGAAAGAAAATATAATTATGAAAGTAGACAAGTTGCAAAACCGGTACAGAAAGATACGATAAAAACCTAATCACGTCGTAATCTGAGCTGTAGTTGTGGGAAAACAATAACCATTGTTAGCCATTGTTACGACAAGCCTCCTAGTTTTCTAGTTTGTCTGCGTCTCTGTGTGGCGGGGGGGGGGGGGGGGGGGGTTGGGGTGTGTTGGGTGCCGTTGGTTCCTTAAATCCATAATTGGACTAATTCATTAGACGTATGTCTAACTGAATTAGACATATGTCTAAAAATTATACATAAGTAGAATTCATTTTACTTATGTACTATTCAAATAGCAATATATGACTTTTTCCATTTACATATCTGCAATTCAATTTCACATTTGTGGAATTCAATTAAACATGAGTAGAATTCAATCTAACCTGTATATAGAATTTAAATACCATTATGTTGAATTTTACATATGAAGAAATCATTTGCACATATGTATAATTCGGCCAGACATATTGGAAATAGTTGAACATAATATCACTAATGGTAGATAGCTGTCAGCACCGTGAACATTTAGTAATTTGATTTAGTGCATTGGGGGTGCCGTGAGAAGAAACATGATATAACAACATAGCGGCAGGGGCAAGCGCAACTTCCGACCAGGACCCAAGAAAATTGTCTTCGGTGAATTGCATTATGGGAGCAACATCTATTATTATTATAATGTAGCGGTACATAATGCTAATTCAAATTTCACTCATGTACTATTCGAATTACACTATGTACAATTCGATTTGCACTCATGTACAATTAGAATTAGACACATCAATCAATTCGAGGGGGGGATGCAAACTTACATTCAGTTTTCCTCTATAAGTGACCCTCTCCCTGGTACTGGGTCTGATACTCAGTCAAACATTCAGTCGGCCTCCAGAGCTGCACCAAGCATGCTGTTACACTGCTGGCCCCTGGAGGAAACCAGTAACACTGACGTGCTGACAGGGAGCATCACCTTCTCTGGCCGCTTTGTCTCTCAGAACCTGTACTTTTCACCAAAGATTGGTCACCCATATCTAAGATACCCTGTTCTAAGCTGGTTCCCTACTCTTATCAAAGTTGGTTTTGAGGAAATTAACAAGGGAGCAACATTGTGTTTAATAATAAGATTAACAGAAGTAAAACATGACAAACATGAAGATATAAATAGTTTATTCTACACAACATGACAGTTGTACACTACAATTATCCTATAGACCTATGCAAGAAAGGGTGACTTTTTCAGAAAGTTTATTGATGAAGTTTTTGAACATTTCTGATGCTCGACTGACAAATTCATAAATATATGAAACGATTATCCATTCTAATATACCCTATATGAGAGATGATTGTCCTGTGGATCTCCTGTCATATCAAATATAAGATGTTTGCAACATAGACACTGCCGATAATTTAATGAGGATTCTGCTAAAACCAACGTAAACACAACTTTAATTATTATGAAGAAGTCACTCTTTCTTGATGCATTCAGGAGCGTGGCAACTTGGGTTTGGGGACATGTCCCCCCCGCCCCCTACCTCCCACTTTTGACCAGCCCTAAAAAAGTTCAAAACTGAAAGGTCAAGCAGAAAAGGTCAAAATTGGCCAACCCCCCCCCCCTACGCTGAAACTGCTTACTACGCCCCTGTGCATTGTTGTATAGAATTGTATGTACAATAGGCAGTTGGCCTGAGATAGACATGTGAGTGCCTCCCAATTCAAAAGAAAAATAATAGGACCAGTGTACGTCCTAACTGTAAGAGAAACCCCTCCTCAAAGTGTACGCTATCTAAGGTAGAAAATCACAACGCATGGTCCAAAACGAACAGATTAAATTGTTTTGTTCTCGCTCTAATGTATGGGATTCAGCGATGAGGGTAGGCTCATGTAATATATTTTCATCGGCAGAGAGATAAATAAATATTTCAAAATTACAATATAAGAGGACGTATTTTATAGTTTATTATTTACAAATGTCTTTTAGCTATTATCAATTCATGCTAGTCATTCATGAACTATGTGCCGGACAAAGTAAGGGGACCATCTGTACCAACTTCCTTCCCCACAGTTACGGACGGATTAGGGTTAGGGCCCTTCATTTGTTTAAAGCCACTGAGATGTGCGCACACTGCCAATAAGAATAGATGTGATTTCAGCTCCAGATGGCCGCACAACCCTGAGGCCCGTAATATCTCACTCTCACCACTACCTCGCTATTTGACTAGGAAAACATGTACACTGCTGGTGAGAATGCCGCTTTAACATAACCAGAACCTCCTCAAATAGCCTTTCTATTAACTTTTTGAGTGTGAGTATTCTAGCTGTCAACACACTGTATAGTATGGCCCCCTGGTGTCATGGTATGGACCTATTGAAGACGAAGGTGCTGCCACAGTGTGCACATGACAAGTAACTATATATATAGCCAGCAGGCTGTTTGCATACAACTTTGGTGAGATTTGGTGATTACCAATGTGGCAAACTTTAGCAAAATTTGATGCTCTCCAAGGTGAACTTTGGTCCGAAGTTTAAAAATCCTGGCCAAGAGTTACCATGATTCGCTTGGAAGGCATGAAAAAAATTCCCTTTTTACAGCGCTTACTCTCGCTTCTGTTTAGTCCGCGTTACTATCTATATTTCCAAAGGTGTGAGAGTTTATTATTGGGAAAGCATGAAAGATTGTTCTGCTTGTTAAAGTTTCCATGCCTGTCTCATCATGAGGTCAAAGTAGACGTCACTGTCTATGGAGGCGGATACACCGGCGTAGTAGTTCTCCCAGTCATCTCTCGTCACCTGGAAACAAGGACATACCATTGCTTAATGGTTTACATGAGAAGTCAAATATATATCTAAAAGGGTGCAGCAGTTCTGAACATTTAAAATAGCATAGAAGGGAAAGTTTTAATAGAAAACGTTCCTTGGTTATCGCTATTCATGAAAAGGACCATGGCATATTAATCATTACAAAGAAATGACAATTAAGTATACATACAGCATATGATAGACTTATATAATCAATTTATTTAAAAAATGAGAATAAAAACAGATTGCAAAGGAATGTGTTAACAGGTGTGATACTGAAATAACTCTGCTTAAGTACTGCACTTTCTCTAATTCGCGCATCCCCCTTCATATATTTGATCTGATATCATTTAAATTTTCCTTTTCAATGTTATTTCATTTCAGTTTTGACTATTTCCAAATGTCATTTATGCAGAGCCCTACTCGGTCTGTTTCCATCATTTTGTACTTCTGTGATACGACCCAGGGTCCAACTCGTAAACAAAAATGTTCAAGACACCCCTTTGTCCCATCTGTGTTAACCCTTTTTGGACTAGGTTTATTGACCATAGAATCATGTAGAGGGAGAAGACATTCTTTCAGCACGGTCCATTGGCGGATCCAGGGGGGGGGGGGGTGGCCCGATTCGCCTTGCCCCCCCCCCCCCCAAAAAAAAAAAGAAAAAAAAGAAAAGAGGAAGATGAAGAAAAGAGGGAAAGAGACATAGAGGGGAAAGTTATCATATAACACATTATAGTCAATATAAGTGGAGTATGAATCATAGGGCTTGACTGAGGGGAGGGGGATGAGTCTTGAAATTTTGTGTCCTAATATGCATAAGAATGTTCTTGGGGGGCAATCCCCCAAACCCCCCTAAAATGGATGATGCACTTCGCTTGCGGGAGACACACAGTCACTCTAGGTTGACCAGGTTTGGGCCCCCCTTTCTAGACAATCCTGGATCCGCCACTGCGGTCAGTAGGAATTATATACACTTTGAAGACGGATGTCGCGAAAAGATGGCAGAATGCAGCCTCGACCAGTAACACGCCAGGGCTGCATTGGTGCATGTTGCCCTCCTTTAAGGCTAAAGCAGAAAGAAATAAACAATTGACTTCTATCTTTCTGGCTAAAGAATGAAAATATTGCCTTACGATTCCGTCTGTGTCTGTACCATTGAAGGAGTTGAGGAAATTGGAAAAGACTTGTTCCTCCGACCACTCGCCGGACTTGTACTTGGGGTGCTGGGCTGCGCTGTAGACGCCCTTCAGGTCGTCAGGCGTGATCACACCATCATTAGACTTGTCCATCTTCCGGAACGCTCTGTGTACCAACTCCAGCCGGGATCGGCTCATCACCGGCTGGAAAAATAGAGCAAAATCTACTTTTTTGAACTCTGTTTTTATCAAATCTTTTTAATATGATATTAACATATGCATTTATATCTATACTTTTCATTTGTTTCATTTGTCTTTATTACAATTACAATAGTGTATCAAATACCAGGGGTAGACACTAACGCTGGCCCGGGAGCCAATGGCCCGTAGTTTTGGGTCCGGGCCCATAGTTTTCAGACTATTTGCCTTGCCACCAGCCCGGGTGGCCCGTAGCAAGGCCCTTATTTTGGTCTACATGCCAGTTTTTACGGCTTGTGAATCGGACCATTATTAAGGTTTCTAGA